>JAJJMC010015859.1:1876069-1906649 GCA_023531435.1 Papaver californicum | reverse complement strand
CAAGAGTTTGATTGGTTGTTTAGCAAAAGGAATTTTTGACTTAAACACAAGTCAAAGTACTATTGTAGAGAGAATGAGGGAGGTATGACTTTTGCGTCAAATTTTGATCTTTTCCAATCGTAGGCAGCTAGCTGCAGAGACACGTTACTGATGATGGAAATGGATCGCATAGTTTCCGACAAGGTACCGGAGATTTTAAGGAGTGAGTTGTTTGAGCTGGACCGACGCATCCAACGGCTTGGGGAGACCCTAGCGGAAATATTATGTGAAGGGTTAGGATTACAGATAGGTTGAAAAATATGGCAGGTTCGGAAGAAGACATTTGGGATTTGGCAGGACATTATTATCCATATTGTCCGGAACCAAACCGAACCGTCGGAGCAAAATGTCACACAGATCCATCTATGTTTACTGTTTTGTTGCAGGATCAAACTGGAGGGCTACAGGTGAAACATGGTGAAGATTGGGTTGATGTTAAACCCTTGGATGGAGCTCTTCTTATCGACATTGGAGATATGCTTCAGGTTTGTTCACTATGGTCGTTTGAATTACTCCTTCCGTCATATATATATAGGCGCAATAGTTGTAAAAAATTTAATTAATTTTTATTTTATTTTATATAGTATATGATTGTCTTTTCTATTTTATCATTTATCATATTCTCAATATTATAGACAATTAACTTAATGATGATACTATTTTACCATTTATCATTTCTCAATACTATTAGACAATTACTTAGTTGTAATGATACCATGCTCTTTAAATAAGGGTATATATGGTAAAATAAATTTCAAAATTTTTCTTGTTGAAGATTAATCTTATATTAAAAAAGCAGTTAGATGATCAGAAGTAACTTATTAGAGGTTTCCCTAGACAGGGATGTTCCTCTGATGAGTGCCCAAATCACCAACTTCAAAGGAAATACAAAAGATGTAAATGTAAATGCTTGGGAAAAGGTTGGATTTGCATATGTTGTCTCGTTAAAACTTTGACAAAGAAAACCCATTGTGGTAAAACCTTGACAAAGGAAAAGAGTACAACGCAATATGTCCAAAATACTAAAATAAGATTAAAACTTCCTAAAAAGATAAAATTACATTCATAATTCTTCAAGTTCATAGAATTTCTTCGTTCTCCATCGGTACTCAATGAGTTGTCTTCTAATGCTGGCAGTATGTATGTCGCCACAAGCAAGTTGTGGAAGGTGAGCGTCTTCACTCGTGATAAAACTATTAAAATATGGTCCTGAGCGTTTCTATCAATAGCAAGACTGATAGAAGTGACACGATGACTTGTACAAAATAGGGAATTCATCCTCTTGGCAATTGGGACTCACGGATTAGCCGTTTCTGTACTTAAGGATTTATAAGATGAGAAATATATCTTTGAAAAAATACAAGTAGATAAATCACGATTTGTAAAATCAGACCAAAATAAAACATAACCAGTTATGATTTCAACACCTTAAACTAAAAACTGACATTATTATAATATCTAACTAACAAAACAATAAGACTAAATATAGAGATCAAGCACGATGCAACGGAAGAAAACGCATAAAAGATAAAAAGGGGAACAACTGTGCAAAAAGACAAAAATAATAGTTTGAAGCAGTTAACAGCTATTAGCAAATTTAGGAGGATAAGAAACAAGCACTAGATGCAGCTAAATACGTACAGTAGCAAATATATATATAGAAGGCAATAGAAGGCAATACTAAAAATAACTATAGTCAAAAACAGTTTATAGGAAACATGTAGGAATTGAGCCTAAAAGGATAATAAGTTCAAATTATACTACACGTTAATGAACTTAAAATGAGGTTATCAGAGAAACTAATAATACAAAGTTAAGAATTAAAGTTTTTCTAAAAAAAAAGTGGAAATAACTGGCCAAACCGCCAATCCACCGATGTCCGATATAATGTTGTCGTTTGATTGCAGACTAGCAAACTCCACACGAGTATAGCTAAAAACTCAATTAAAATTTATAAATATTACAAGACCTTATAACCAGGATATATGAAAAAAAAAGATAAGGGTCGAAATAGCAAGCCTTTGGATTTTTAAAAAAGTCACCGAGCTGAGGTGTAGGTCTAAATTAGATAGAGGCATAAATAAACCGACCATATTTATAACTTAAATATCAGATAGACTGCAGGCAAGACAAAACAAATTTATATACATAGTCATTCAAGGACTAAGACCAGACAAGGATTAAAAGAATCTCACTTAGCCCAAATCAATAAATAGGAAAGACTCCCATTCAAAAAACCAAAGCGGTGCCGACCAGGGCTAGAGAGTCAGAAAGAAGATACAGTGGAAACTCTCAAACCTTGTTATACTATTTTGAAGAAACATTCCAATCCTACAAGACATTGGCTAAATTAAAAATCCAAGGTTAAACGTCGGTTGAACTAGACCCCCTCCCGATATTTAGAATCATCCATACAAATCAGAACCATGACTCCAACGTCAAAACCTTTGAATGGTTGAATTAAGTATTTAAAGATTCCCATAAGGTTTCCTAATTAGGGAATGATTGAACAAACAGTTAAGTTCAAGTTAATGAACATAAAATTTAAAGAAGACTCAACTTCCGTAGTCTCCTCAAGAAGAAATAAAAAAAAAAGAAAAAAAGAGAGAGATACCAAGAGATTTTCTTTTGATAAATTTATTTGAAGAAAACATTCATCCCAAATCAAATTAATCCGGACCCATAATCCATTGATTACAGGGAAAGAAGAAATTGAAAGGGTAGAGAATTGCAGAGAAATTTATAAGAAGATTTAAACCAATTTTAAGATGAGAAACATCAACACTTCTTTTTCTAATTTCTTTAGGTCAAAAGAGACTTAAAGAAGAAATTAAAGAGAATTGCAGAGAAAATTACAAGTATATTTTAACCAATTTTAAGATGAGAATCATCAACACGCTTCACAAAACAAAACGAAAATATAGCTGCAATCGGATCTCTTTTGCTTTAAAAGAAACTAATTAAACAACCTGATTTTATGGGGGTTTATGAAATTAATAGGGGCTACGTCAAATTTATTCACACACTATAAACTATAAGAAAAGGTAAATGGTGGTGTAAATACTATTTTATCCTTTCCCTAATAACTAAACCTATAATTCTAATACATTTAAATCCATCAACCTCCTTTCTATACTAAAATCATTTACCCTCTCCTCTTCTCTTCTCCATAACGACTCTTATTCCTTCATTTTTATTTTTGAAATCAATTCATCGTCGTAATGGTCATGGTCACAAATCTTAGACCATGACGACTTTTTATATGCATGTTAAAATTATGAAAAATCGTCATGGTTGTTGATTTTTGACCATAACGACCCTTACTGGTTATTTTTCTGAAGACGAATAGTCTATTTAGGATAGCATCGGTTTTCACCTAAAACCATGACGACCCTATTTTTATAATCTGTGACGACCCTTCGATAAACCATAACGATCTCATAATATAATTAGATCGTCATTGTCTATTAGTGTCGACCATGACGACTCCAATTCACCTAAATAATGGCAGATTGGAGTCGTCATGGTTTAGGGTGTGAACCGATGCGACCCTATCACACCAAAACATCCAGGAAAAAATGAAGATGATATAGTTATCGTCGTAATGGTCTATTTTTATTGACCATAACGATTTGTCATAGCCTGGTAAAGTTGTAGGTAAGGGTCGACAGTGTTGGATGTTACGACCATGACGATATTTGCAGAATCGTCATGGTAGTAACCTCACAACATGAAGACCCTTACACTGTATGTTTGTTTTCCCATAATGATTCAACGATTTTAATAAAAAATTCGACAATTAGTAAGCTATTGGTAGTTAACTTGAGTGTTTTGAGTTATGGGTTCTTCATTTTATTTTTCACTTTTTCCCTCTAAAAGCCCCTTGTAAAGGCATAAATTCATCGGTTCCACGTGTTTGCATCTCAAGAAGGATGTATCACATTATGATACAACGAGAAGTACAAGAGCAAAATTAATGATAAAGGAAGATAGTTGTAATACATTTGTCACACATCAACTGACATCGGAAGCAGTAAAGTCAGACTAGCTTAACGCATGTGAGAAATGCAAGTTACGAGAAAAAGCATCATTGATAGCCAAAGCAAACATCTGCGCTCTACAATCATCTGCGCCCCACTATCACTTGTGCTCTGTAATCATCTGCGCCTTACTATCACTTGTGCTCTACAATCATCTGCGCCCTACTATCACATGCGCCTTACAGTCACTTGCGCCCTATCACTTACGCACTATAAGTTTCAATCCTGAAAGCACAACCATGCTCCACATCAACGATATACAAAGAATGTATGAGGATAAGATCAGGACTATCACGTGGAAGATTACCAAGACACGTACCAAAATACAATGATACCTGGCAGTACACATGGCAAAATACAATGGAATTAGTCAGGACACATGGCTACAACTGCAAGTAACAAACAATAAGCATTGACATCTGGCAATCAACATCTACACTTGGCAAAATAATGCTGACACAAAGCAATATAACTTCAACACGTGTAAGGCATACATAGCCCAGAAGCAAGAGGCGACACATCAAATTCCACATATCACACATGCCAGCACCCACACAATAAAGACAAAGGACCAACAATTGCTCAATCCAAAGAGAAGCTGCGCACCAGCAAGTGGAATCTGCAAGAAGCATCACAAAAGAAGTAAAATGAGTTGCACCCAAAGTTAAGATAAGATCAAACAGGTCAAATAGAGATAAGAATAAGTAAGGAAGAGGGACCCATCATATTTTTCTATAAATACCGACCCCCAAGTAGAAAGGAGGACACAACGGAAGTAAGAGGAAAAACTCTGAAAGAAAATCGAGAAGTGGAAAAAGCTAACATTAGGTTAAGGACTCTATTATCTTTAAGTACTTAAATTCTTTATATTAGTATATGTACAAAGATAACGATTATAAATAAGATACCATATTTATCCCGTGGATGTAGGCATAATAACCGAACCACGTTATATTTTGAGTTGATTTCATTTTCATTTAGTGATGCATTTGACATTCTTTTAGAGACTTATTCATTTTCCTTCCAATTGTTAACAAAAGTATTTAATTAACATGTCAAATACAATCAAAATTCTTCTTGATGTTCTATCGGGTTTGTGGTGGTCCTTGACCATCAGATTTTCGGTAGTTACAGTTTGGCGCTAGAAACAAGGAAGGTAGTAAAGAATTTATTCTACCTGGTCAAATCTTTGTTTTCAAAATCTTTAAATCTTATGAGTATAGAAAATCTTCCCTTAGTTATGAGCTTAGTTTCATTGATTCGAATTTTTCTCATTCATATTTTCAAGGTACTCGAATTTTTCTCATTGGTGGAAGCATTTTTTTAAGATTTTTATGGGATTAGACGGAAATCAAAATTGTAGGACATTCAAAGTCATTAAGAAAATGTTTGAGAAGTTGTTTCAACATTGGAAGCTTTGAAATAGGAAATGAAAGTTGTAAAAGAAGTTCATCCCACCGAATCTAGTGTGACAAGAGTAAGTGTTGTCAAATAATAAGTCGTTCATTAAAAAGAGTTTTCAAACATACAAACTTAAAATTGATTTGTTTTTTTCAGGTGATGGCTCTCGACAAATATGAAACTATCCATGGGAAGACGTTTATGCATGAGTATTGCTATCGCATTTTGGAAGAAAGTACCTTGTACCATTTCAACCTATATGCTTAAGTGTTTAAGTGTAATCTAATAATTTATTGCATTTCATTTCCTTTAATATTACGCGATTTATGCCTTTTCTATTCAATAAAATAATTTTACGTTCAACTGTTTTACAAAAGCAATTAACTAATCCAATCACATATTTGGACTAATCAAATGGGGGCACTTTATTCTTTTATTAAAATATGTTGATAATACATCAGCTAAAAAACAGACCTAAACTCACTATCGCAGGCATCGCGGCTGCACTCAACATGTGCAGCAATCCTTTAAAACCCCTAGGTGCCCCTAGCGGCCTAGTGGTGTCTCGGGCGGGTTTACAAGAGATTTAACCATAAAACCTATCCGTATGATTTAGAAATTCTTATTCATCACCATAATCTGACCATAAATATTCGATCAAATCATTTCGCAAACGAATATGAGCATCTTTGTTGTGTATTTCACGTCGGCGTTGCTCAACTGTCATTCTTGAAAGTTCAGAAGTATTTTTTCTCGAAATATTTACCGGTGCATGGTGGCTGCGTTGTTCATATTCATGTGGCCAATCACCGGGTAAACGCTCATCATTCACTATAATATTATGTAAATGATAACAGTTTTCACTATATATGCAAGTACGTCAGGATTCCACATTCTTGCAGGTTGCTTGACGAAAGCGAATCGATTTTGCAGTACCCCAAAGGCTCGCTCTACGTCTTTTCGACAACCCTTTTGTATTGCTGAAATTTTTTGTTTCTTCTGGGAATTTGGATGTTTAATAGACATCACAATAGTAGCAATCTCTGGATATATTTTATCACCAAGGTAATACCCCATATTATATTGATGTTTGTTCACAACAAATTCACAGGGGGTGCTTTCCCATTGATAAGCTTTTTAAAAATATAAGAACGGTTCTTCACATTAATATCATTGTTAGAACCAGGCATACCAAAAAATGCATGCCAAAACCAGAGATCATATGACACCACTGCCTCCAACACAATACTTTCACTCCCTTTGTACACAGTTTAAGCACCTGATTCCGTCGATGGGTATTTATCCCATTTCCAGTGCATGCAATCAACACTACCCAGGATCCCTGGAAATCCCCTATCCTTGTTCTCATTAAGAAGCAGTTCAACATCACGCTCAGTTGGTGTGCGCAAATATTCTTTCCCATACAAATGCACAATCGTCTTACAAAACCTACGAGTTGCTTCCAAAACAGTGGTTTCTCCGATCCGTAAGTACTCATTTATTGCATCAGCTGCACATCCATGAGTTAACATTCGTATTGCTGATGTAACTCTCTGATGAGGGGTTAGTCCAGGAATCCCAACAACATCTTTTTTTGAACAAAATAATTATTTACTAATATGACATCTCCCAAAATACGATTGAACAATTCTCGCTGCATTCTAAATCTTCGACGAAAAATATTAGGTGGATACGTTGGGTTTCTGCAAAAGTAATCTTTCCAGAGAACTCGCGCACCGGCCTCACGTTCTCTTGGTATTTGGATACGATTATGTGGGCATTTCATACTTGAAACGGTCAACCCCGCAGTGACTGCTTGGTTGTTTTGGCTCAATGCAAATAAATCTTCGTCTGATAAGTACAAACTATTGTTATCGTCATCACAAGAAGAAGAAGAAGAAGAAGAAGAAGAAGAAGAAGAAGAAGAAGGAGGAGGAATGGAATAACAAGAAGCATAATAGTGATTGTTATTCTCATAGTATGCCATTGGTTGGTGATGTTTGTAGTTTTGGTGTGTATACTTGGAGAATCGAGTGTTCAATTTATAGGCATATTAAGATAAGTCTTTGAGAGTTGATATGACCAAACACGCTTGGTATTTTAAAAAATAATAAAGTTGAGGAAAGTGGGGTGAATAGACGCATCAAAGATAAGAAGCGTCGGTTGAAAAGACAACACCAAGCAGAAAAAACGACAAAGTAAAAAAATAAATATCTTTTTGAAATGACAATACAAAACAGATAATCCGAACAAAGGAAAGATTATTAATATCTTTGGAGATGACAACACAAAGCAGGTAAAAGACAACGCAAATGTAACAAGTCTTTTGAAATGACAATTCAAATCCGACAAAAGATATATCAAAGAAAAAACATATATGTTCGACTGAAAATTCAATGCAAATGAATTACTACCCATCTGTAAGCTTCAACCTATTATGAATAAAATTAAATCACATTCTCAACCATTATTATATACTCAAAAAAAAAAAACAGTGGTTTGTTGTATACTTACGTATGACAATTGTTGTTGAGGCAGAATAGATACATGTTCATCAGGTTCTTGGTTGTTGTGTTTAATACGGTCACCAACATACCCGTATGTTTCAACCTGCCAATCGACTTTGGCGGTATATTTCTGCAAGTTAGTTACATGTCGCCAATACTCCATATACAAATCATACCTAACAACACGCACTAATTGTCTTGCAGTGACCACTTCGTTTTCCCTCATCTCGTTAGCTTCGCCATTGTTCAGGTTGCTAATACGAGTAGGCGGGTTGCTGGGAACGCCCCATGTTTCATGGTATTGCCTCCAACACCGTTCTCCGAGATAAACGTTATTCTGTGAAAAGAAAATAACTATCAAAAAACTAAATTAAAGAAAATAGAAAACAATCCTATGGAAATAAATTATCAACTCACATTGCCTAGCCAAGTGAATATAACCCTTTTCTCTGAGATCTCTATTGCTTTCCCTCAAATATCAATTTTTAGGACTAAGATCACGGATTCCCACTGTTTCTAGGTTATATCGTCTACGGACAACTGATTAAGAAAAGTCCTTGAACGAACAATATCAATACTCTTCCTTCATGTACCCTTCCACCGAGAACTTTTAGGCCACACTGCTTCAAATTCACTTGTTGGGTTCTTGGGTCGACATATGCCCAGATATTCGTACCCCCAAAACTACAATGTCAAGACAACCAACTAAATAAATAAATTAGCAAAAAATAAACATTTAAAAGAAATAAAAATTAGACTAAGAAATTTACCTCAAATATTTGGAAGGGTTCGGCTAGTGACCTTTGTCCCTTGCCAGAAGCGGCGAGTCCGAAATATAATTTTGCAAATGCAGCACTACCCTAGTCATAATTGGCAACTGCATTTAGATCCTCAAAAACAACTAACCATTCAGCATCAATATAGTTTTTTTGCATTTGAAAAGAAAAATTGACCCAAAACATAAATACAAAAGGCTCTGGCCACTCTATCAGCAAGTATGCTATCATCGTTAGCCGCAATCAACGTTCCGGGGTCAAAATATGTGCTAAAAAATACAACCGTAATTGTATCTGAAATCACTTGTTGGGAATATGTTCTCTTTTACAAACCTTACTATCTTTAATTTCAGGAAAAACATGCGCCCAAACATATTCAAATTGGTACTTCGCCGAGTCATACGGAATACCACTACCAATACCAATACTTAATCCTGACAGCATTATCCAATCAAGCAGTGTGAACCCAATCTCACCAAAGGAGAAGTGAAAAGTGTTCGTGGTATCCCAAAAACGCTCAACAATGTAGTCAATCAATGCATGTGTCGAATCTACTACATCCATGGTAAGTAAACGGTCTCATCTTGCCTTTCAATAATGTATTTCACCTAGGGTTGTGTTTAGTAATACTTGAATACGTCTGAATGACCGATTTGAGGGAACCACGATGTAAATATTTAAATTTTGTATTGGTTGAATATGTAATATTTGTCGACGCGTGACCCTGAGCGTCTTCCACAACAGTATAGTTCGCCAACCCGGGAACATCAACCATTTCTTCAGTACTATGGTCTACTTCTGGATCTTCAACAGTTTTAGCCTTCTTGTTCCTCTTTTTCCGACCAACGAATCTCGACGTCACACTGCTCAACATCTGTGCAAACAGTACATACAAGTTTCAAAATCAAGAGTAATCCTCACAATGCACAAATATAAAACTCTACATTAATCAATAAATCCACAAAAATAATAATTTCATCATTATAAAAGTAATTATCTAATTAGATAATTAAATGTTCCAACATAAAAAAATCAACCAAATTACAAAATTCATGATTCACAAAATAGTCCACTACTAATCAAATCATCAATTTTACAAAAAACCATCATAATTCCCCAATTCTATAATTTCATAAACATTCAATATAAAACATAAACAATCCTAATTCCCAAATTTAAAAGACAATCAAGTCAATTAAACATAAAATTAACCACAACCCAACTCAAATTAACCAACAACTTAATCAATTATAACTTCAATTCAACAAATTCTCATCAATTTTTTATACCCAATTTACAACTTCCATAAACCCTAGAAATAAACACTAGAAATATACCCAATTCCAAAATTACAATTTCTAATATGTCTAATTCACAATCATATGTATAATCTTACAACATATATATACAAATTTAATTAACAAAATATTAACCTAAATCATAATCTAAACCTATGAAATCAATTACAATTTATATCAAAATTTAAATTAATTACCTTGTTTCCTTTGAAATAATCATAACTTTTAGATTACTTGTATCAAATCTGCCAAATTTTGCTAATTTGAATTGAGGTTTAGCTTGATTTGGAGGGAGAAGTGGGTTGAGTGGTAGGAGGCTCCCTTGGAGTGCGTCTTTGTTTGTGTTTGAGGCTTCGGGAGAAAACGCAAGTGTGGAGTAGAGAAGATAGATGTGCGGGTAACCAAGAGACCGCTCACCCAGTCGTCCGCCTGGTGAGACGCGTGTTCGGCTAGGGAAGCGCCTGATAAACCAGGTATTATGTTAAGCGTCCACCCGTCTCAGCATTCCCACGTACCATCTGCACGTGTTAGACAAAATACGGTCGTTTGGCTATGATTCCGCCCCACCAGGCGTTTGGCCAAGAGAGCGCCCGTCTCTGGGGCGTGCGTCTATCACCAGGCGTTCTTTTCGATTACGCATGCCATCAGTCGTTCACCAAATGTCCGCCCCATCCAAACGTATTCCTAGACGTACGTCGGTTTGTTGAGACGTTACCTTAGACAACCGTCCAACTACAGGCGCTACCTTACACGAACACCCGATCAAATTTACTCGTTCACTAGCTGCGTTTGAGACGGACCAAAAAGTAAATATTTTAGTCTTTGGTCTTAGAAAATGGTCTACCCACTGTGATTGCTCATTTTTTATATCCATTTTATCCGATCATAATATTTTTATGTCCATAAAAATCATATTTTAAGAATACTTAAAAATATAAATCCATTTTTTCTAAAAAAGAAATAAAGAAAAAGGAATGTAATAGTAATGTTCGAGATGATTCAAAATGTTTGTGCTAACTGCTGACATACTCGAGTCGATGGCATGTGGTTAAGGGTTTCTAAATGAGATTTTAAAACTAAAATATCATAATTATTTTGATTATTTAAATCGTATTTAAGAATCATATCATATCTTGGTTTATTATTCGCTGACCACGATATATACTCTCTAGTTCGTCTAAGATCTAGTTCATACTTCATAACCTTGAGTTCTTAAAGCTTGAGACTTGAAATTGAGTAGGGAAAGGAAATTAACAAGAGATTTAAGATGACAACTGCTGCTCCTGTTGCTGTGTTCGAGGAGGTATCTGATCGGTCAAAGGAGGTCAAGGATTTCGATGATACAAAACTCGGAGTCAAAGGTCTACTTGACTCTGGTATCACTTCCATACCTCGAATTTTTTATCATCCGCCTGAATCTCTGCCTTCTATCACCACCTCTAGTTATGAAATTCCAACCGTTGACCTTTCTGGTATCGATACCGATCGTCGGTCGTTCATCGTTGATCAAATCAACGAAGCTTCATGTACATGGGGTTTCTTTCAAGTTATCAACCACGACGTTCCTTTAGACGTTCTCAACCGTGCTCTTTTGTCCATCAAAGCTTTTAACGAGCAGTCAAATGAAGTCAAGTCAAAATACTATTGTAGAGAGAATGATGGAGGTATGACTTTTGCATCAAATTTTGATCTTTTCCAATCAAAGGCAGCTAGCTGGAGAGACACGTTACAGATGGGAATGGATCGCACAGATTCCGACAAGGCACCGGAGATTTTAAGGAGCGAGCTGTTTGAGCTGGATCGATACATCCAACGGCTTGGGGAGACCCTAGGGGAAATATTATGTGAAGGGTTAGGATTACAGAGAGATAAGTTGAAATATATGGGAAGCTTGGGAAGAAGACATTTGGCAGGACATTATTATCCATATTGTCCGGAACCAAACCGAACCGTAGGAACTAAATGTCACACAGATCCATCTATGTTTACTGTTTTGTTGCAGGATCAAACTGGAGGGCTACAGGTGAAACATGGTGAAGATTGGGTTGATGTTAAACCCTTGGATGGAGCTCTTGTTATCAACATAGGAGATATTCTTCAGGTTTGTTCGCTATGGTTCTTTGAATTATGTGTTTCCACTATAATAACATACGCTGCATCATTTTGTTTATAATTTAATGTCCAACAGAAAAAAAGTGATTAAAAATATTTTCTTAAGCTTAATTCGATTAGATTTTGTAGAATTTCTTTCCTACTTATTCTAAGAAGTTTGATATAAGGGCTCCTATAATAAGACGAAATAGAGACATTTTGAAGTAAAATTTAAAAACCCCTTACCTATAATATTTTTACAATGCCTAAACCATCCATAATTAGTTAATCTTAATTATACTAATTAATTAATAAATTAAGCTAATTATGTTTAATTAAACATAATTTTGTACTTAAAAAAATGAATTCAATTTTTTTTTTAATTTATGTTTCGTGAGAAGAAAAACTAGATGAAATTTAAGAAAATTTTGTCGTTTTTTTTTAAACCCTAGATTTTGATTCAATCAACCATAGTAGCATTGAGTATACCTCTAGCTTAAACTCTTGATCTTTTTATGGCTCAAATTTGAAGAAATCACGATTTAAAAGATGGATTTTTTGTTACTCAAAGAAATTTACGGTTGGGTTTCATGTCGAACCCAACCGTAATCCTAAGAACACCGAGGAACACTATTTTTGCCCAGATTTACGGTTGGGTTTTCAACCAAAGTCAACCATAACTTGAAGAACAATGATGAACACCATTTTTGCCCAAATTTACGGTTAGGTTTTCAACCAAACCCACCGTAACAAATCTTTAAACCCCAATCGTAAAATTAGATAAATATATTTTAAGATTTTTCAATTTCTATCTTGTAGAGAATTGAAAGACGAAGCTAACCCAAAAAAATGAGGTCAATCGGACATCGTATGAAGGAGTTATGATCAAAACGGTGAAATCTATTTGTATTCAGGAATAGTTACGGTTGGGTTCGCCAATAAACCCAACCGTAAATCTGAGATTTTTTGGCTTCATTAAGCCTAAATTCTCGGTTGGGTTTATTGGCGAACTCAACCGTAAATATTCCTGAATACAAATAGATTTCACCGTTTTGATCATAACTCCTTCATACGATGTCCGATTGACCTCATTTTTTTTGGGTTAGCTTCGTATTTCAGTTATCTACAAGATAAAAATAAAAAATCTTAAAATATATTTATCTAATTTTACGATTGAGGTTTAAAGATTAGTTACGGTTGGGTTTGGTTGAAAACCTAACCGTAAATCTTAATTGAATCTTCATCTCCTACATTTGAAGTTACGGTTGGGTTTGTTTAATAACCCAATCGTAATATGGAGAACAAACCTTGCTCAGATTTACAATTAGGTTTTCAACCAAACCCAACCGTAACAAATCTTTAAACCCCAATCATAAAATTAGATAAATATATTTTAAGATTTTTTAATTTCTTTCTTGTAGAGAATTGAAAGACGAAGCTAACCCAAAAAAAACGAGGTCAATCAGACATCGTATGAAGGAGTTATGATCAAAACGGTGAAATCTATTTGTATCCAGGAATAGTTACGGTTGGGTTCGCCAATAAACCCAACCATAAATCTGAGATTTTTTGGCTTCATTGAGCCCAAATTTACGGTTGGGTTTATTGGCGAACTCAACCGTAAATATTCCAGAATACAAATAGATTTCACCGTTTTGATCATAACTCCTTTATACGATATCCGATTGACCTCATTTTTTTTGGGTTAGCTTCGTCTTTCAATTCTCTACAAGATAGAAATGAAAAATCTTAAAATCTATTTATCTAATTTTATGATTGAGGTTTAAAGATTAGTTACGGTTGGGTTTGGTTGAAAACCTAACCGTAAATCTTAATTGAATCTTCATCTCCTACATTTGAAGTTACGGTTGGGTTTGTCTAATAACCCAACCGTAATATGAAGAAAAAGCCAGCTACGGTTGGGTTTCCATTCGAACCCAACCGTAAATTCAATATGTAACCCTAAATCTTCATTAATTTGTTTAGTTTTATCCGGATTGTCATCACTACTACTCTCTACACATTTATTAGTATTCTTCATCACGAAGTTGGGAGTTTAATCGACGACGAAATTTTGATTCGATGGAGAAATTTGATTAAAATGGAGAAGGAGAAGATATGGAGGAGAGGTAAAGATTTTAATTAGAGGATAAATTGTCTTTTTTTTTATTGGGTAAAAGATAAAATGGACATCTAATTTTACCCCTAGGATATCCCTTAACGGAAAATTGGGTCACCTCACCTCTAAAGGAGCTCCTCCAGGATATTAAAACCCCTATATCAAACTTCTACTCTAAAGAGACCCTCTTTAGAAATGATTCTTACTCCAATATTTCATAAAATTAATATCTAGGTATTTGAACACAACTTTGGACAATTTTCTATATTTTCTACAGATAATGTCTAATGACAAGTATCGAAGTGCGGAACATCGAGTTGTGGCAAATTCTTTCCAAGAGCCAAGAATTTCGGTAGCTACTTTTTTCAACCCAAACAACATGGAACTCATGTGTGGACCTCTGCCAGAGCTAATAACTCCTCCGCAAAAATCAGCAATTTACAAGCAATTTACAATGGAAGACTTTTTAAAGAAATTTAATTCAAAAGGGTTGGATGGGAAATCATCTTTAGTAGATTACTTCTTGCTGTAAGTTGTGATCAAAAGATTAAAAGTACTACAAATGAGACGAAGAAAATGAAAATATGATTGTTACATGTGTTTAATTTATTTAATGAAAACTGTATGATTGTAATCAACAACCAATAGGTGATCAGATAAGAAGTTGTTGGCGACATTTTTTTACATAAATTAAACATGTACTTGTATTGGTAATACCTTTTGGTTCTAAGCAGAGATCTTTGCTTATTATTAGGCTAATTGTTATGGGCATTAGAAATTCCAGTATGCCTAGCAAGATGATAGGTAAATGTGCTTGTCCACTATGGGAAAAAGCACTAAGCGGATAAGTCCTTACCGAGCGGTAGAGACTGAGACAAGCGGACGGTTTTAAACCGTTAGTGAATTATATTTTTTTATTTTTTCGCCAGCGTTCAAGAATATAACCCTTCGTAGAGACTCATCCGCTTAACAACAATTCTAAATTCTAATGGATTTTCCCATTCTCCTCTATATAAACTGGTTTCTATAAAGCCTTTTCTAAGATTTCTTACATTGTCGGTCAATCATCAGGATACCTTCTATGGGGATAAAATTGGACTTAGAATACGGAAGCTCGATATCATTATACCAAATTAAGAGGTAGGTGGTTAGAAATGCCTAATACATATGGGTAATTTTTTGATGATATCAAAGAACATGTCTGAAGATATCCTTTATGACGTTTCTATTTAATACATCATAGAAACCATGTGACTTGAGGTATTCAAGTAATATTAGAAAGTTTTTGGGGCACTAAAAATACGTTGCGGTAAGTTTATTTCTTTTCTAATTAAAATTTTGGATTTAATTTTATATTTTGCATGCATTTTAGAATGTACAAAATTTAAATTATGAATATGTTGTTTATATGAGTTACACTATTAGATCTGTACTTTCTTACAGGAACATTATGTGAAGGAGATATGGTTCCATTCGACCAAGTGAATTGGTCGTCGGGTGGGAAATGGAAAAGGCGTTTTCAATTGTACAACGAAGATGAACAACTTCTCCCACTTCATAAAAATTTGAAGGTAGTGGACAAAAAAGAATCTTCTTCCTTACATGATTTCTTCTTCATGTAGATAGATATAGGATCTATGGGGGGATTACTTAGAATTATATTTTGTGCCACAGCCTTTCCTATCTGATAGAAAAGGATCCCATGATCCTGAACCGATCTTACATGGGATCGCAAATCCCAAGTTTATCTATAAAGAGCGTATCTAATTGTAAAAACGTGTAGAATGGATTTCTTCTGTGTAATACTAATGGGTATGGCCTCATTGGTGAGTGCTACAAGATCTCGTGCATTGGAGCCTATGGTTATGGCCCCGAATCCATTAGTATGAAACATGACTATATGGGGCTGGGCTGAAGAACTTTTCTACGACTCTATAAACTCAGAACGACAGAGGACCCAGACTATTTGAACCCAAAACATTTTGGTGAGATCGAAAGAGTGTTTGTGTTATGGGTACTCGGACAATTGTGTTTTACCTATGACACAATGGAAAAAATCGGTTGCTCAAAGCGTTGAAATATTTGGAAGCAGTGACACCAAATTATGATTTGGGGTCTGCAATTTTAGCCGACCTATACATTATCCTTGATGATTGTGCTATTAACAAAAAAACTTGGGGTATCTTTGAGATAAATACCACAATTCATATGCATTACTTATGTTGTTTTTTTAATAGGAATATACTAAACCATAATTACTGTTTTCAATATTGGTTATATACTTACTTTCATGTTGTTGGTGCACCTACTCTTTTCAACAACAATCATATTTTTCCATTCATAAAGATGTACGAAGATGATAATTGGGAGCATGTTCAGGATATTGATGGTCACAAATAATCCATGAGTCATGGAATTCAACAACTCTGTAGAACTAGTAATAATCTTGTAATTATGTCGTTTAATGACTTTGAAGAGTACATAGCTCCTGATGTTGAAAGGATGTTAGACAAAATCTTGCATCGACATGTAATAATAATTCAGTCTTGTGGAAGGAAAATGAGTTAGGTACTTTGATAAATGACTCATTCTACATCTACAAATCCAAAGAGTACATGCAACTAACCCACTTCCACAAGGTCAGATTTCTTATGCAAATTACTTAGAGTTGTTACAAAATGGTGAACCGTGGGAAACCACTGACCAATTTCATAAAGAAATTGTATCTTAAAGTGATTATCTGGCTTGGTTCCATCCAATTGTAAAGCCTACCATGCTACGGAGCAAAAACACCATTTTGGGATGGATCAACCAGCATTAAGTAGCCTGCCACTTAATTAATATTATCTTCCTTCCCAACCTCTTTCAGAAACCACTAGGTTATACACATATCCCAGTCAAATAGCTTCATCATTCTCAATTATGCCACAATTTCGTTGGGAGATGCATAATATAACTTCAAAAGGATAGTCTATTGAAATTCCATTATCTCCTGGAGGTCTCAACCGGGCTAACTCATATTATGGTACAAGCTTCTAACGAAGAATTGCAGGCCAGCTGCAACGATTATGAGGATATACTGCAGCAATTTCAATCTCACAACTTGGGTATCACACACAAATTGAGGAATGATACCATCTTTTGATTTGGCTTAAGTCCAATTATATTCACCCATGCTTATAAAAGTCACAGTCAGGCTTCCCAAGAATCTATGAGACAGACTCAGGTAGCACAAAACCATGAATTTAACCTTGAATTAGCTCGACAACAAACTCTTTTTACCCCACAACCTACAATTGGAGGATTCCAAGCATATGATACCATCATACCAATGTATATCGTGTGGTACCCCCTCAATTTCCAAGTTTTCAAGGTTATGAAGATGAAGCTAGTGCTTTCATGCAACCTGATACTTCTACTTGACCAGTTATCTCAGATTTATTAAACAAAAATTATTCACGGTTTAGAGAAGGAACCATTATGATCGAAAAAAGTAGATTAAATGTAACTTTTTTGTAACCGTCTGAACTATTATTTACTTCAATGTAATTCTATTTTAAAATTAAAGCTCAAATTTAAATCACTTTAGAATTAAAAGAAACAAAAATCACATTAAAGTAAACTATCACTTAATTTGAAATAGACAATTACATTAAAAATAAGACAATTTGAACGGGGATATTTGCAACGGTTATAAAATATTCGTTAGCGGGCAGCGCATGGCCAGCGACCATGCCTTAGCGTCCAAAGACTAGTTTTTTCCTTCATATAAACCCATATATCCACAATTCAAAATTACACCTTCAACGCCAATGATCTTCTACAGTCTCACTTTAATCTCCTGAACAACGCCTCAACCGATAGCTGGTGTCCTAAGTTTGCTCTGCATAAAATTTGTACTATACTATCCACTGAGGGTTGAAGAATGACGACCAAGTGTGAATCATTAAAAGAACATTTATGAAAACTTTTGTACTACACATGTGTCCTAAATAACTATGATATATCTGGGTTGTTCTATCGATATGTAACAATAAGCAAAGAAGCTAACCAATTTGTAGCTTTGGCCGCTAATGTCAAGTTAGTTCAAATTATGGGTAAAACAGACTCTGAAGTTTTAGCCAGATCTCGAGTGGAATTTCGAAGATGGCAAGGATCAATTTCCTTGACGATGCTCATTTTGACATTCTTAAGAAATTGATCAAATTCAACCTTTTTATGTTGTAATTTCCTCCACCAAATACAACTATTGTATGCGTTTATCGAGTTGTTAAAATTAATTTTAATTTTAATTTGTTTTATGTTTTTTGGTTTATGTAATAAGAAGAAGAGAATTAGGATCCTTCCATGTCCTTCGATTTCTAATTGATGAATTCTATTTTAGATTGAAAGTTCAAATCCAAATCGATTTTACATTTCATTAAATTTTAATTCTAACTAACATTTAATTTAAAGAAACTACAATCACATTACATATCATAGTCTAGTTCTTAACATAAAATTATATTGAAGAACCAAACATTATATTGAAATAGTTAATCAACGTTGAATCTTGGAACACTTTCGTTGAAGATTTGATAGCATTCATCATGACTAAATTCTTCTCCCTGGACTTAAAATATTGGTACAGGTATAGTTTTATGAGAATAAATATGAATAATAAGTTAGTATGATTAATTAGAACAGAGTTGTTTGAAATAGTTAAGAAGTTATTAAGATACTCACTCGTTCTTCCATGGACGATCTGATGTGATTTTGTGATAGTGGTAAGAAAGGGTTTGTTTCAGAACTTGTGAAGATTTTGATTTTAGACTTAAGAATTAAAACTAAACTAGAAATAATAAAACTTAAATGAAAAAATGATTTCAAGATTTTAAAATTAACCAAGACACTGGATTCCACTACTACACATGATTGAATGATATTATAAATATTTCAAAACCCTAGTCACCTTTTAAGTCTTTTTATCTCTGAATTCACTAACAATCAGGCATATTCTAAAATATTATTTGTACCCATTAAGCATAGATTATCAACTGATTTAACAAAGTATAACCTATCAAATTGAATCACAAATAATAAATAAATTATGCAAAAAAATTAAAATTCTGCAGAAGCAGTGATTAAGTGAATTATATAATTAAACTAGAGAAAATAAAATAATTACCCATCAATCATGCGTAAATAGCTTCCTCCATTGCTTTGGTTACGTGAGAATTAGCTCATCATGGTAAACCACATCTAAGAATATTTATTCATGGCTCAAAAATTGCTTACAAAGATGAAATGGTGAAAAAATTATAAAACAACGAGTTTGCAATGTTTATAGGCGTTACAGACTCACTGTTACAAAGCAAGTGTTTCCGAGATGAAGATAAATGTTGCAGTTGGGATGAAAAAACCGTGACAAAATGGTTGAAGGAACCGTTGCCTATTCTCTGTTCTTCGGGTTCAGCAGCAAAAACTTTTTTTTTCAACTCGTGATTTCTCGTTTTATAGCCTCCCAAACTCTCGATAACCCACTCTGATCCCCAAGCAACCTTTATATACCAGACATGGCTATCAAATCTCTAAATATCTCGTGTTTAATTCCAAAAAATATTATTTCCAAGTTATCGGAATAATTCCATTTTTATCTCCTCCATGCGTCTGCAGCTGATAATTTCAGGGCATATTCTCCTTTTTTAACTCGTTCACGCTCCAAACTGTTGCTCGAGTCTTCCAAACACGCTCAAACTCCCCATAATCATGTGAATATCTTCTTCGGGGAATATACTCCCTTGTTTTATCAAAATTCCTCCAAATCTTTTATTTCCTCGATTTTAAGAGGCTTATCATCCCTGTCTTGTCTTAATAGGACACTCCATGTCCAAATCCGACCAACAATCCAAGAAAAAATCTTTCAAATCAAATCCATAAAATTGACTTTTCAAAATAACTTTTCCTCCAAAATATGTTCAAGCTGTGAGGAGAAGATGGATGCCCATATCCTCTGTTGGGGTCCCTTTAGCACATGTCATGAGGGTGCCTTTAGTAATTTTGGGGTGTCTTTAATAATTTTCCGAGCCGATTTTTCCAAAAATATTTATTTCCCAGAAACAACTACACATACATAAAAACACAATATTAGTACAGAGTTCTAACATTATAAAGATTAGGAACAAATTAGACACATAAATGTGTCTATCAAATACCTCCAAACTTATTATTTGCTAGTCCTCGAGAAAATATAATCTAAAAAATAAGAAATAAAAATCCTAACTCATTGTCACAGGCATCGCGATTGCATTTAGCATGTGCAACAAATCTTTAAACCCCCAGGTGTCCCTAGTGGACGAGTTTTGTCTCGTGAGGGTTTACGAGAGATATACCCACAAAACCTTTACTCCAAACTCTAGCTACTTATGAACGATTGAGGGTAGACACTAAACATGCTATTTAGTTGGCTACAAAATTCTTTGGATATGGAAGGAATTACCCTGTTTTGAATCCAATTGTTGTACACGAGTTTTTACTCAAGCGTACAAAAATTCATATATAAGAAAACAGAGCATTACTCAGAAATTCGTACAATGGATCACGATACTCGGAATCTATCAAAGTCCAATCACATGAATAGATTTAAAATATGAATATGGAGATGATGAAGTTTGCACATGTTGACTAAGGTGAACGGTGTTTTCCATATCTGTCTGAAGGTCAGTGCCAAGATGAATTCTAATGGATTGAGATACGCTCCCACTGGTCTTTATTCTGATACTAATATCAACTCAGTTGGTATATACAAGAGCCCCAATAGTCGATTTATTTAAAGTAAAATAATTATTCACTAATTTATTATTTTTTTTATTTTTTTCTTCTTTTTTTTTGTTCTAAATAAAATACAATAATGGGGCTTGATCTCAATCACTCTAGTTCATCTGAACGCTGATAACAATTCGATGTTGGTGCCCCACCAAATCACTTAGAGAAACACCTAAATTGTAAAAATAAAAACAAAAGGTGCTATGGTCGAGGTAGACTCCGAGATATGGTGATGACTATCATGTTATTCCTAACACCTGAGTTGTGTCATTTTAGGAATATACCTTTTAGTTGGGTCCCTCAACTCATATAGCCAAGAGGTTTGCTTCTATATACTTAGAATGGTCAGTGTCATCCTGAGTTGTTCACAAGTTTCTAAATTTTGGAGTTTTTATTATTGCACTAAAAGTTTCTCCCTTAACCCAAACTTAAATCTCACATTGTCCTCAATGTTTCAAATTAAAGAGCAGTACCAAAAATATAGGTAACAAGAGGAATAAAGAGATAAGTCAGAAAGATAGTACCTGAGTGAAGCTTAACAATCCTTTTCTGGAGAATAAGATAGAAAATAAATCAAAAACCTACAAAACTTACTAATTTACAACAACAACCTTGATGGTTGAAATTGGATATATATATATATATATATATAGAAGATTAAATTTCGACAGAGACATTAGGCGTCTTAGATAAGACCGAACGACATAGTACAAGCTGTTGGAGATAATAACTTGACTTCGATAGAAAAACATGTAAATTTGCATGTTTTCTCATCGAGTTTACTAGTTTTTCTACTCCACAGTGGGTGAATATTGACAAATGTGGTAGTTTGTCAATAGGAATTGCTTTAAGGATCCAAAACGCTCGGATTGTGGCCTACGGGTTATGCCACTCGAATTGTAACCCATAAAACCAAACTAGACCCTAGAAACACGGGATCCACACACCACCTAAACCTCGCTCTGATACAAACTTAGAAATCTATGAGACTAATTTTACTCGAAAACTGGCTAACAAAGATAGGGTTACCAAAGGCTTATAAACTTCACAACTATACTGAGGTGATATAAGATTATTTCTAACATTGAACTATCAACCATATGCATGCTACGCTGGGCACCAAACCACTAAACCTCTTTTATATTGCAAATATTATACACATTTTAAATCGTAAATCATATTAGTCTCACAAAATATTATGTTATAAAAGTATAATCTTATCATTTAATATATGTATAATTTTTTATCTCGAATTCAAATATTTAAACAAATTATACACATAATAATACCATTTTTAATTATCTCGATCACTAATTTTTTGACGAAATAGTGAGATGAATTTTTTCATTTTGTGGAGACGAATAATAATTGAACATTTTTCGTACCGAACATCCCATGTACACCAAATGGCTAACTAGGGTGATTGGAAAATGGGGAAGGAGGTGGTTGATAGCGTAGGATGATCGAAAAAGTATAAACCTATATAAAAATAATTTAACTTTCGCAAAAAAAAATTATCTTTTTATATAATAAGAGACCCCAAGTCACCACATGTCGACGCCACAATAATTCTTTTTTTATAATGAAGCCACGTCACCGACTTTTGATAAATTATCACTATGTCATCAAATCCTGTGTGTGACCATTGTAAAGGAATATATCCGTATATGAAAAATTCGTATCTATTCGCACTTAAAAAGCATATCCAATGATACACAACCTTTCACTTTTTGAGGTACATAATCTTTCACTCTTCGAGGCATTCCCTTTTAAAAGGTACGCATAATGACACATAACCTTTCATTTTTTGAGACATTCCCTTGTTAAAAGAGACAAGTTAAAACTTCGAGAGACACTACAGTTCTTGTATAAACAAATATATACTTATTAGTAAGAATTACAAATATATAGCAAATTAAGAATCTAAGTTAGCTCAATTTCTAAAAACAAACACTACCAACATTAAATCTGTAATATTGATTTGCGGTTATGTCATTGTTGCTTGAGATATGTTTGTATTACATGAATACAACAAGCTAGAACCATAAGTTATTAAAGTATCAAAACACTTTAAATTTTATTTTAAATTTTATTTTAAATTTTATTTTAAATTTTAAAAATAAAATAAAATAAGTTAGACATAAAGAAATATTTTCTAATACTAATGAGATAGACATGGATCTTTTGTGGTTATTTGAGATACTTACAAATTCTAAGGGGCTAGATATAAATATAAGCTGAAATCCACCTCAAAATGTATCCAATTTAATTTAATTTTTTTTCTCCTCTACTCACCTGCTTAAAGCTCTCTCTTACTTGAGCATCAGAGTATTTTTGCAGGTACTCTCCTCAGTTTTCATCTACAATTTCTGAAGAATTTGATCAACGACTGGAGATCAATCATTCATCATTAATCTCAAGGAGTTTTAGGGTAAATAATTTTACACAACAGGGAGGTTGTGTTTTCAGTTCCAGTAACACCCACACGTATTGTAGTAAGGGTAGACGATTTTTTTTTTGTACTCTTAGAAAATTATGGACCTACGAATAAGATTAATTTCCGGTTGGATCCTGCTAAAGCTACTTACTTGGGAATTGGACCAAATGATAAATCTCTCATTTATATATATTAGTTGGGCCCTATTAAAAACTTAAAACTTCTATTATCTTATAAATTTATTGATTTATTAATTTAGCACACTGACCTAAATGGAAACTGATGAAAAACATCTATTATTTTTAATAAATTTATTAATTGATCACGAATTAACTTATCAAAGTTTTAATATAGTTAGGATTTTATTTTTTATTTTATTAGTTCCCAATTTTTCTATTAACGAGTAAGAAACTCGTGCTACGCTCCTGGTCTGATCAAAATTATTTTTATAGTTAGTCCTTATGCTCTAAGACCGGGCTTTGCTCTGTACCCGGTCCAAAATTATTTTTATAGTTAGTCCTTAGAATTCAATGCCCCGGTTAATCGGAATCAAATAGGATAATATTCATCCTTCAATCAGAATGAGGGTTTCGATCACCGTTAAATATATGAACAACTTTTACGTGGTGAGTTTATTTTACATCACCTTCGTTGATTTCTCCAATTCCATCCCACCATATTTTCTATATGTACCAAAAAAACACAACCTAATAATCGTTCCCAACCTATCTAATCAAACTTAGCGGACGGGTCAGGCTAACCGGATTTACCCGTTTTACGTAATTGATAAACAAGGTGGTAGTTTATACACCAACACAAGCATATTAGGAATTACTGATTAATCTTATCTAGAAGACCCGGTTATCATGTGGTCCGCCCATCCAACTCCTTTTATTCACTGGTCCAAAATCATGTTTTTGGACCAAAAAAATTAATCTAAGGTCCATTAAACATGCATGTCTTATAAGGTGTATTTCTAAATTCCCCAAACACCCTCATATATAAACAATATTCTAGATTAAAGCAGAGATTTCTCCTTTCTCTTGATTAAATATATGTGATGGATGAAGAGAAGAGTAAAAACAAGTGACAACGAAGAAGAAGAAGAAGAAGAAGATTCAATATGGATCGATGAAGAAAAAAATATAGATTTATTGATTTTGGGTTTTCTCTAAACTTTTTAAGTTTTTTTTTTATCCGGATCTGATATTTAATGTTGAAGACGAATGAATCTTTTTCTTCATCTGGATCTGATATTCAATGTTGAAGACGAAGATTATCTATTCAAAACGATATGATTTAGTCGATCAAAGTGATTATTAATCCTCCTTCTGTTTCCGGTTAGTTTTGCTTCATTTTTTTGTTATTTTTACCTTTGATCAAATTGTTTCGTTTTTATTTTTCAATGTTATTATAGGATCGTATAAAAAAAATTGGAAATTTTATATGATCCTACAATAACCTTAAATATTTTTTTGGTACTTTTTTCTTCGATGTATACTTTCTTTCAATACATATCAATATGTATTATTGGATCGATATGTACTGTGGGATCATATTTTTCCCTTTAGTACATATCACTTTGTCCCGTGGAATCATACATTTTTTCCTTCAGTATCTTTTTTCCTTTAGTACATATCAATATGTATTGTAGTATCATACACTTTTTCCTTCAATACATATTAATATGTACTGTGGGATCATACATTTTTTCTTTCAATACCTATTTTCCTTTAGTACATACCAATATGTACTGTGAGATTATAAACTTTTTCCTTCAGTATATATTTTCCTTCAGTACATACCAATATATATTGTTGGATCGATATGTATTATAGGATCATACTTTTTCCTTCAGTACATATCAATATGTACTGTTGGATCATCTACTATTTTTTCTTGTGTACTCTCTTTTTCTACTGTATTTTTTTTTTTTTGCATTCTCTGTACTCTTCATTTTTGGTGATGGCGTGCTTTTTTATTTTAGATCCGTTTTTTATTTTAGGTTTTGATTTTTAGATGTTTTTATTTATTTTTAGGTTTGATCGATGTCGTAGAAGGTGGTTTCAGATGGTTACACAGTTAAGGTGATAGGTAAAAAGGTAATTTTCTGTTTTTAAACCTTCGGTAAATTAATATTTTTGGCTAGACTATAGGAGAAGTGGATAACTAGTACCCGGATTTTTTTTGGACCATTCAACGAATTTTCCGTATTCCTAGCCCATATTTTTGTGACTTCGATTAAACCTCTCTTTTTCTCTACTCCGTTCGTCTCCCACAGACCGATTAAACCCAAACAGAGAGTAAGATATCATACGGCGAACAAGATCATGACAATCGGTTCTGAAATTTAACAAGAAGAAATCTATGACCGATCAAAAGAGGTCAAGGAATTTGATGAATCAAAAATCGGACTCAGGTATTACTACCATCCCTCGTTTCTTTGTTCACCCACCTGAATCTTTTCCTTCCATCACTCACCCCAATCCCTCTTATGATGATCATCATGATAGAAAAGAAATTGATGAAATCAAAGAAGCTTCAAGTAAGTGGGGTTTCATTCAAATACTTAACCACGTCATCCCGATTGATGTTTTAGACCGTACGATTTCATCCATCAAAGCTTTCAATGAACAGTCGAATGTAATCAAATCAAAGTATTACGGTAGAGAAAGGGGTAAAGGAATAGCATTTTCGACGTTTTTCGATCTCTTCCAATCAAAAGAGAGAGATACACTTCAGATGAGAACAGGGCCTGCACCTCCACATTTTGATCATATTCCGGAGATATGTAGGAGAGAGCTATTAGAGTGGGATCAACAGGTTCAACTGTTGGGAGAGATTTTGATGAGATTATTGTCTGAACGGCTGGGATTAGAGAAAGATAGGTTGAAGGAGATAAGCTGTTTGGATTCCAGGTTAACGGTAGCTCATTATTATCCGTATTGACAAGAACCGGAACGTACGGTTGGTATTAAATCTCATAGTGATCCTGGTGTCTTAACGGTTCTGCTTCAAGATCAAATTGGTGGGTTACAATTGAAGCATGGTGAGGATTGGATTGATGTTAAACCATGCAGCGGTGGTCTTGTCCTTAACACTGGAGACCTTCTTCAGGTAAAATTTCTATTTTTTATGGCCACAGGCACGCCATGTGCGCGCATAGATAATCTTCTGACATAGTTTTGCCTGTTGGAACATAATTTTCTCTGGTTTTCTTGACACAGATGATATCTAATGATGAATATAAGAGTGTGGAGCATCGAGTGGTGGCAAATCCATTTCGTGAGCCACATGTCTCAACTGCTGTATTCTTCAACCCTGGTAAGAGGGAAGACAATTATGGACCATTGCCAGAGCTAATATCACCAGCCAGATGTTTACAAGCAGTTCACACTGCCTGAGTTTATGAGGCAATTCTTCTCTAAGGAGTTGGACGGAAAGGTGATAGATTATTTCAAGGTTTAATGTTGAGCTAATGAAATGAACAACAACAGTAATTTTAATGCCTTGTATTTTACCGATCAATGTAACAGTATGCCGTATTATACAATCTATTGATCATGTTGCTTAATAAAATCTCACATGTTTAGTATTGCAGACATGCATATTTTTGCTCTTAACTGTTTGTTTACCTGAGATTGGCAAATTGAAAAAACATCCACCCTCATTTGTTCTGTAAATGAAAAGCATTCTTATTATTGAATGAGAGAAAGAGCTCTCAGAATAGTTGTTACAGAGAACAGTACAAAAGCATGACTGCCAAACATTCTACACCAGCTTTTATAGCTTCACGTATGTGATTGTAGTGCCATCCTGTGAGTGTTAAGTCTGCATCATAAGCGTGACAGTCACATGTGTGAGTATACACAATTCCAGCACACATGTGACAGTTAATTCAGTTGAGCTTCATTACTCACAGGTTAAACCGTCATTACCCGCCTTCAAGCTCATGTTGTTGGAAACTACATTGAGCTTGAATCTGAGCAAACTAAATCTTGGACTTGATAGACTTTTCGTAAAGATATCTGCTAGTTGATCAAGAGTATGGACATAGTGCACTCCTAGGTTCCTGGATTGAACAAGTTCCCTGACAAAATGATAATCTAGATGAACATGTTTCATTCTTGAATGTAATACTGGGTTAGATGCCAAGTTGATTGAGCTTATATTATCACAGCCTAATCTTGGTATTCCTGTGGGTTCAAAGTGAAGATCTTTGAGCAAATAGCATATCCAAACCACCTCAGCAGCTGTGTGTGCAAGAGTCCTGTAATCTGTTTCAGTACTTGATCTAGCAACAGTAGTTTGCTTCTTAGAGGACCAAGAAATGAGATTGGAACCCAAGACAGTATCCTCATGTTGATCTTCTGTCATCAACATTTCCTGCCCAGTCTGAATCTGCAAAGCCCAGTAATGCTGTAGAACCTCTTGTGAAATGCAACCCATATGAAATGGTGCCCTTTAGATATCTCAGGATCCTCTTTGCATCCAGTAGATGTGGTGCTTTTGGTTGATGCATAAATTGGCACACCATGTTTACAGCAAAGATATCTGGTCTGGTCCAGGTCAAGTATTGCAATGCTCCAACTAGAGACCTATAATTTGTAGGATCAGTCAGTAGCTCCTCATTGGTTTTGCTCAACACTTGTGTGGTTGCCATTGGAGTTGCACATGGCTTGCGCCCCTCCATATGGAATTTTCTTAACAAATCCACTGCATATTTTGTCTGACACAAAAATAAAGAGTCACTGGATCTGGTAACTTCCAGTCCTAAGAAATAGTGCAAGTGTCCCAAATCTTTAATTGGGAAGTCCTTCTGGAGAATACTTATCACAGACTTAATAAATGATGGAGATGACCCAGTTAGAATAATATCATCTACATAGATTAAAGCAACTGTGATTGTTGAGCCAGCCTTGTGCACAAACAGAGAAGTATCAGCAGTTGAATTAACAAACTGTAAGCTAGTCAGAGCTGAGTGTAGCTTAGCATACTAGGCTCTTGGTGCCTGTTTCAGACCATAGATTGCCTTGTGTAGTAAACACACATGATTTGGTCTGGCTTGATCAATGAATCCTGGTGGCTGTGACACACCTTTTCTTGCAACTCCCCATGCAAGAATGCATTACTAACATCCAATTGATGCACATCCCATCCAAATTGAACTGCAAGAGAAATAATAACTCTAATTGTAGTTGGCTTTGCCACTGGGCTAAAGGTTTCATCAAAGTCAATTCCTTGTTGTTGATGAAAACCTTTTGCAACCAGTCTTGCTTTATATCTGGCTATTGAACCATCTGAATTGTGCTTGTTTCTAAATACCCATTTGAAGCCAACTATGTTGGTAATTCCCTGTGAATCTGCTAATGACCAAGTTCTTGCCTCTATAAGAGCTTGATATTTTGCAGTTGAAGCATCTCTCCACTCTTTGCTCTTATGTGCTGCACTGATACTAGTTGAAATATCTGGAACAATACTAGTAAAGCAACATCCAAAGGATATGTTGTTGAATGGTAAGATTTGGGTTTTGTTATTCCACATTTTCTTCTTGTGAGCATTGGATGATTATTGGAAGTTATTGTTTTAGGCTTTGCTGTGATGTCAGATGTTGGCACTTGTTGAACAGGTTCATGTTGAGGAGCTGGTGTTACTGATACTGGATTAGGATCAATGGTAGTTCTTTGTGATTGAGTAGAATTTTCTTTAAATGGAAAGGAATATTCATTGAACGAAACATGTCTTGATATGTAAATGGTTCTAGTGTTAGGATCAAAACACCTGTAACCCTTATGTTGTAGACAGTAGCCTAGAAAAACACATCTTTTGCTCCTTGGTTCTAGCTTATTAGAGGTGTAAGGCTTGAGCCATGGATAACAGGCACAACCAAATACCTTCAGAAAAGTATAATCTGGTGATTTCTGAAATAGCTTCTGATAAGGAGATTGAAAATCCAATGCTCTGGCAGGCAGTCTGTTAATTAGATAATTGGATGTACTTAGAGCCTCTAGCCAGAACTCATGTGGTAATCCAGATTGTGACAGCAGAGTTTTTGTGATTCCCAGTAAGTGTTTATGTTTAACCTCTGCCACACCATTTTGTTCTGGTGTGTGTGGGAAAGATCTTTCATGTATAATTCATTTATATAAGCATTAATCATTCAAGAATGAGTTGATAAACTCACCTCCATTGTCAGTTCTAATTCTTTTAACTGGGTGATTGAGCAGTGTCTCAATTCTTGTAACAATGAAACAAATGAAAGATTTATTTGAGAAACCAGATAAATGCAGTAAAGAGCTTAATCTTTGCATAGTCTGGAATGATGGATGTCCAAATCTTTTGTGTAGAAGTACTGGATCTGTTATTGTTGTGTTGAATGCATGATGTGGTGTACTGAATGAGATGGGATATAAACCATGTCTATGTGGCCCTTGAAAAATTATCTTCCCAGATAGATGATCCTTCACACAAAAGCCATTAGAATCAAAGGTTAATGAACAATTGTTGTCAGTTGTGAATTTATGAATTGACAACAATTTGTGAGATGAATTTGGTACAATGAGTATGTCATTTAGATCAATAGTGTTTTGATGAATGCGTTTGGTTGAATGTCCTGTATAAGTAATGTTCATACCTGCACCATTGGCTGTTTGTATTGTTGCAGAACCATCATAAGGTGTCTTTTCTTGTAGTACATCTGTGGTAGGAGATATGTGGTGTGTGGCTCCACTATCTGCTATACATTCCTCCTTATCAAATATGTCTGCTGCAGCCATCACAGCAGTGAGATTTGTTGGTGGAGATCTGCCTTGGTAAGTAAAGTTTAATCTCTGTGTGCAATTTGGTGCAGTGTGTCCAGAAATGTTGCATATTTGACAAACTGAGTTTCCAGCAATATGATCTCCTCTTCCATATGTTTGTCTGTTAAAGAATCTTGGATTGGGTAATTTATTTCCATGATAACCTCTTCTTATATAGTTGTTTCTTGATTGATTATTGGTGTTTCTTGAATATCCTCTATAGTTACTAGCATAGAAAGCTTTAGCTTCAGTTTCTTGTTTTAGTGCA
>JAJJMC010015859.1:1809830-1876059 GCA_023531435.1 Papaver californicum | reverse complement strand
TTTTGTCACACTCAAACTTAAGGATGATAACTACATCACTTGGAGAACAAGTTGGATGTTGGATTTTCCATTGTTGACGGAAGAAATGTCTCAATCATTAACAGATCTAAATGTTCTTAACAGCAAGAATGAAAAGAGATTTAAAGAAAAATTGTTTGTAGAAATGTTCTTTAGCTGTGAGATTGATGAAAGCTTGAAAGAATGCAAGAATACAAATTCTTAGTAGCAAATAAGATCAGATTTGTTCCTGCTCTGATACCATGAAAGCATTCTTATTATTGAATGAGAGAAAGAGCTCTCAGAATAGTTGTTACAGAGAACAGTACAAAAGCATGACTGCCAAACATTCTACACCAGCTTTTATAGCTTCACGTGTGTGATTGTAGTGCCAGCCTGTGAGTGTTAGTCTGCATCATAAGCGTGACAGTCACATGTGTGAGTATATACAATTCCAGCACACATGTGACGGTTAATTCAGTTGAGCTTCATTACTCACAGGCTAAACCGTCATTATAAATGTCTCGGTACAATGCCAAATTTCTTTGTTTACATCTTATTCCTGTGTCCAAACCAGTCATCCATCTCATTGTCTTCAGCAGACCATAAAGACCCTAGTTTCTTCGGAAGCTCAGTGTTGTTTTCTCTCTCCGCTGAAACAATTCTTCTCACCTTTGACGTATCTTCTTTTCATTTCTCCCTTGCTTGTGGATCCTGAGAAATATTAAATTTATCTCCTGAAATGGAAAAATCAACCAGCTCTGGGTTAAATGAGCTCAAACAAGTCTCGTCCCCATTATTTTCCTCACAGCTCCAGAACTCAGTGTCAGATTTTTGATATTGTCTGTTGTCTGTCAGAAAACCGATTATCAGATCCACCATCATGTCTCGGCAAATTCATTGAATAAGGTTGATGCAAGCCTACGGTCAGGCGTTGAGATGAAGTGTCTGAGTAATTTGAAGCCTTTGGTCTTTTCCAATCGCAATTTATGCATGCCATGTTTTTTCTGAAATTTACATAGTTGCACCTGAAATTTAAGTTATGGGGTTCATGGGAACACATTAAATTCATGAAACAAAATTAATTGAGTAGTGGTAGTTAATGACGCACGATTCGCATTCCCACTCCCCTGGGCCGAGATGATGATTGGATGGCTTTTCTTTACACTGGAAACACCTTGTATTCTTGGCAAAGTTCAATATATTACATTTGTTATTAAAAAAAAAATCGTCAGAACTTTGTGTTTCTTTTCTTCTCTTTGGAAATCGAAAATTTTGATTTCAGAAGGTTGAACAAACATACTTGCCACATAACCAGTCCCCCCTTTTTAATGGAAGATGATCCTGATCCTCAGCAAATCTTTTTAGTCTTTGTTGAAAGAACCCCTCACAGTGCAAACACTTGGCAGTTTTAGCAAAATTCATGAAGTTGCATCTACGAGAATATAACGGTAAAATATTAGCTAATATTAGATATCCACAAACCCAAAACAACTTAGAAAGCAAGAGCTAATGAGGAAGATCGGCTCACCACCGGAATTTGTGGAAGAGGTTGACACTATAAGATTCTTTAAGGAGGCAAATGGTAAGTCTTCAAACAAAAAATGTTATGATTTTATCTCAGGTATTCGTGATACGGCGGATGATGGTTTCTCTAAATTTTTATGGCATAAGGAAATTCCTCCAAAAATTTCTACTCTACTGTGGACGGCTTTCCATAGGTCACTGCCTACTTTATCAAACTTGCAGCATAGGAATATTAATATTTCCAACTTAACTTGCAAGCTTTGTGAAACGGAAGAAGAAGATTCCGATCACATCATGTTTCACTGTGAGTATTCGAGGAAAATTTGGTTCTATTTTATCAAAGCTTTCAAGATATCTTGGTGTATGAATGAGACTCTACAACAAAACTTTAAAGCTTGGAATCTCAACGTCTTTTCCGGAAGAAACAAAAAGCTATGGAATTGGCTTCCTTATGTCATTTTATGGAGTATTTGGAAAGAGAGAAATTCAAGAATTTTTTAAAGGAAGAAAAAAATGGTAGAGAATATAATCACAGAAGTGATATCTTCTCTAATATTATGGGCTTCAGATTTGGATATCTTTAGGGGTATTCCGATTAGTAGTATTCTTTTTAATTGGAATACTATAGTGTCTTAATTTGTATTTCTCCCATTTCTTATCACGTGTTGGAGTGTAATCCGTTTATTATTCAATACATGATTTTAACCTTTTTTTGGTCAAAAAAATAAATAATAATAATAATAATAATAATAATACTTTTCTAATACTAATACTAATACTACTCCTAACACGAATCATATTGGGATACAGTATATGAATGAATTTAGGAAGTGGTAAAGACGACTAGACGAGTTCTACTCAAACTAGGAAAGTGGGGGTAGCCTATATATAAGACGTTCCAGGTGTGCTTTCTTTATTATTTTCTCATTCAAAGAGCGAGAGAGAGCTCGGTTTGATCACAGCCTTCTTCTGTTCCTTCTAAAGTTACAGAAAAAGCTAGGGCAATTTTTTTCCTATTAAGAGGAGATATCTTGAAGTTGATTATTACTAGAGAATTTGTGAGCAATGGCACGTAGGTTCTTGCGAGACCCTGAAGCTGATGGATGGGAGCGTTCTGATTTTCCAATTCTTTGTCAATCATGCCTCGGCGATAACCCTTACGTACGAATGGTAAGTAATATTGCAATCGCACATCCTTTGTTACCACAATTATAAATATCTTCAACTAATTTTTTTCTTTTTCTTTTTCTTGTGTCTTTAGACTAGAGCAGTTTACGACAAGGAATGCAAGCTATGTACCAGACCCTTCACCGTTTTCAGGTGGAGGCCAGGTCGTGATGCTAGATACAAAAAGACCGAGATATGCCGCTCTTGTAGCAAGCTGAAAAATGTGTGCCAGGTCTGTCTCATGGATCTTGAGTACGGCCTTCCAGTTCAGGTTCGAGATACGGCGCTATCCATCCATTCCGGTGACTCCATTCCAAAGAGTGATGTCAATAGGGAGTACTATGCTGAAGAACACGATAGAAAGGCTAGATTAGGAATCGATTATGAATCCCCCTATGCAAAGGCGCCACCCAGTGATACTATTCGAAAGCTCCTAAGGACTGCACCATATTATAAGAGAAACAGAGCTCCTCCTGCACTTTCTATGCTCGGGGTGCATGTAACAGAGGTGCCGGATGTCCTTATCGGCATGAAATTCCCATAACTAGGGAGTTGTCTCGACAAAATATAAGAGACCGTTACTCTGGATACGTATAACATGAGAGTCCTTTTCCACCACCTAGTTTTAATTATGATTGCCCATCTCTGCTAGCAACCCAACTCTTTATAACACGTTGTTTCAACGTTTGCAGTGTCAATGATCCAGTAGCAGCAAAACTGCTGAAGAAGGCTGGTGAGATGCCATCCCTGGCATCAAGACAGCAAGCAACTATGTGTAGAGGTTTAATTTATCAACAGAAAAATCAATCGATCCAACTACCATCCTATTTCAACATTCCGCATCCACCGTCCCAGACTTATTACCCATCCATGAATCCTCAAAGGATGGGTGCTCTAGTTCCATCCAGGGAAAGCTCCAACAACAGACCAAGTGGATCAAGTGACGGCCAGCAGAGAAACCACCCACCCTACCATCCACCATATGTGCCATCTCCTCTACCTTATCAGCAGTTCCCTCATCAGCGTACTAGTCTTTGGTCACCACCAGCTATGGGAGCACAATCTTAGCTGAAACCTTCTCCAATCAATATTTTTTCTGTTTGTTTTATGTACGACTAATATTTGAGTAACAAATATGTTGTGCTGGAAATGCTTAAGAGGCATAATCAAACACACATGTAAAGGAGGTTTCATGTAATGAAGCTTTTCATGCTATGAGGTTTCAACTTCGAAATCGACAATTTTTGCTACAATGTTTTGATAGAATAAACAGTAAATTCAAAAGTATAAGGCTTAATATTTGTAGCATAATCCATGGGACTAAAATAGTAACAGAAGATGTTCACTTTTACAAAGTTCTGTAAAATTCAAGGCATTAATAGATTGGTCACAACAAAAATTCCCCATCAATAGCATCCTTTTACTGACTAGCGTATCCCTTAAAATATTAGTTACTCGATTATATTTCTCGTAGGAAACAAAAGTTAGAACTTTTATAATGTTTTCATTTCAACGATTATCAGAATAATCTCACATAATACTTCCTGCAGCTTTCAGGCTGACAAATCATACCGAAATGGAGAAATTCGAATAAGTTCCGATTAAATTTATTTATGCATACACGCCAGGTCAATCTATGTAGTTAGAATAGCGCATCTGCCCATAAGTTGGTTAACATTTTTTCTGAAGCTTGTCCATCAGCAAATGAGCTACTGAGGCATATCCCATTTGTCGAGCTATTATTAGAATCATATGCAAAACAAGCATGGAAGTCAGTAAGGGAATTTATTCAAAGAAGAAAAGCTGAGCTACATAAGACATGTTTATTTTCTCACCTTCATAAATGGCTATTCCAGTTGGGACCATCTTTCTTTTCTTTAGGCAGAGAGAACTGTAGATACATCGAAGAACAATATTGTGTAACTAGCTTTCAGCATTACTAGGTTTGAACAGTAAACAAAATTGTTGCTCAAAAGCACAAGACTCTTGTATGAATCTGCTTCAGTCAAATGCTTCAATTTGAATATGTAGTTTTCTTATCTTAGTGCTTAGATTACTGATAGAGCAAAAAAGAAGTAAAAAGCTGAGGAAAATCACCTGTTACATATCCAATATGGCCTAATTCCTTTGTTTTCTATGCAATGAGGGCACATCCACTCCTTGTTTTCTCTCACATCTTCGAGTTCTGGCAACACACAGTTGGGCGGAGAAAGATAAATTTTTTTGGTCCTTTCTTATTTAATGTAACAAACAAGTTAAACATAGTAATTACTGCATCTGGTTCTGATCTAACAAGTAGGATATAAGATTCCTAAGAATAAGGGTCGCTGATGGCAGTACCAAGCACATGTATAAGCAACGTGATTGACTGATTGGATCCACTTGTAGTGTGGGTAAAGAATCCCTGCTAGCCTATTCATTCAAACCGCATATTATCAAACTTGACAACCTGCGTCCTATAGACCAGAGTCTCCCAACCACACATGATAATGGTTGGGGTTTGTAATTACTTATGGGTGAGGTGGGGCATTGTGAGTTAAAAACATTTGACTTACCTTCACCATATCTAACCTTCAGACAGGCTCGACAAAGCACACCAGTGCTAGAATTGCAGGCCGAACAACTTGTCTTCCCTGCAACGCAAAAACATTTATCACTGACTGAAGAGTATACGATTTACTAATCTAAATTCACCACAAGATCTTAATACAGTTGCAAATTTACCAATACATGGCTGATCATTATCAAGGTCTCCACAATGCTTGCAATCTTCTTCTCCACATAGTTTCTTTTGCCTGCATTCACGTATCATTGCATTTAGTATTTGTGATACTATAAACTTCATTTAAAATAAGCATTCAGTTCATATAATGTGCATCATGGAGATGTTTTTCAGGGTAATAGTAGATTCGGTACTTCGCAGGGATAACCTTATCTTTTTAGTATTAACATTTTCTCACTGATTTCACCACTATTACTAACTATTGATGGTTTAATGTCAAACAGCACAAATTTTCTGTATAATCAACTTGTATTTCCTTCCCTGTAAACCATTTGCTAACCCCCTACTGCTAAGACCATCAGACCAATTCTCACGAGTTCACAGAAAAACTTTTGTAAGGTTTCACTGGAATAGCAAGTCTAGAGAACCTTCAAGAACTTAATTTAATTCATGAAATGAGAATCTGACTGAAAATAGGCTTCTAACACAATACATTATCACAAGTCTAAACCTTTTGGTAACTCCCTAAGTTAATCCATGAGATGAGAATCTGACTGAAAATAAGCTTCTAACACAATACACAATCATGAAATGAACACAAACCGGTCTAATCATATCAACCAGAAAATTGAGTTAGTAAAATTAACAAACACCTTACGTTCACAAACACATACTGAATGAATGATAAAGAAGAAGCACAGTTACCTGCAAAAGTGGCAACAAACCCCAAATACAGGATTATAAATACTTCCTCTACTTTTGCTATCGCAACGTCGCGTTAAAACATCGGAAGATATTCTGCTCTTCTCTTCAAGTTCTCTCTCTTCCGCATCAAACAATTTCCATTCTTTCTGTTTAGAAATTCCACCTCTTCCTATATTCCAAAGGAAATTTCATAAATTAGATTAAAGAAAACCCAAATCTAATAAGGGATTTCAAGTGAGAGATAGAGAGAGAGAGAGAGATGAAACCTTGAAGAGAAGATATTTGGGTTCCATTCAATCTAATAGATCGTCGTGGAACCGATTCAGATTGAGGGATCAATCGATTTGAGCGGCGCAGAGAAGAATAATCATAGACTTTCTTACACCATTTTCTCTTGTTGGGAGAAGAAGATACTATAGTTCTAAGCTCTGTAATACTTTTGTCTAATCCTAAAGAAGTCAATCGTGCCTTTTCAAACAAAGAAGGAGAAAAAAAACCATTAGAAGAAAAGAAAACATAAGAGAAGAAGTTTAGGGTTAAGAAATGAAATGTATCTATTACCTTGTTCTCTAAGATTCGAGCAAGACGAATGTTTTCATACTTGCTCTCTGAGTTAAGGTTTCCCATGGCTGGAGAATTTTCTTTGGGTTGGTTATTTCTTCAGATTTTCAAAGTTTTGGCTCTAACGACTATTTAACATTCAAATTTGGGTTTTTGTCGATTTATCCTCCCACGGACACATTTGAATGCGACAGCTGCACCTAAGCGACTAACAATCTGTCGCCTACATGTTTTAACACTTAATCCCCATGGTTTTTTTCTTTTTTTTATATTAAACTAAATGGAAATTATACGAGGGTATATAATTTCAAAAAAAATCATAATTGTATTGCGCCAAATTATAATTTTAAAGGATCCAAGTTGCCTATTTTTGTGACATGGTTCGCTAGTCCCGCCTGGTTTACCTTTTTATAAATATGTTATAGAGTATTATAAAGGATTCCTCTCGTTCGTTGGATGATTCATATAATCATGCCAGAGATGTACCAAAGTGGTTTTGTTTGAGTGGAGAGAAAGAAAATCAGGTTTTACGATATGTTTCAAAACATACTTTGGTCTATTAACGACCAGTCGATGTTCTGGTTGCCATGAACATGACCTATGTCTCCGATATCAAAGTACTGGTGGATCCTAGAGATTGTGCCATAGCTTTTATAGTAGTAGTTGTGGACTCCACGCATATGAAACATCCTCCTGCCAGTCCCGGATGTCCTCTGGCTAGCTGCTCCATTTGTGTTAATTTTAATCCAGCCCGGATTTCAAGCTACCCATCCGGTTGAGATTAATATTGTAATGCATCAATTAAGGTGTGGGCTTGGGACCGGCTGGATGTCTGACAGAGGTGTGGGGGTAATACCTCTCTAGCCCAAGTAAATTGTTGTTGTAATTGTAGTGTGATTTCTACAATCTTGGTCACTTATTGGGGTTTCTTTCAATAGATAAGATTATTTATGGCGAGCCACAGAGACAAAGAAGGAAGCAAATCAATGGTTTAGTATGAGTAGGGCATTTAGTCTGCAGGATTTTTCTGAGTTGTGGTTGATTGGTTAAGTGGAGGGGATTCTATATGTGGATCCCAGTTTCCGGAGCTGGTTTGCAACTTGGGCAGAGATTGGTATCATCCATATGAACTTGTTGTAAGATGGTGAAGGTGGGTGAGCCTTTATTTAGTGTTTTCCACAAGAAAATATGAATTTTTGGTGGACACGGTAATGCCAAAAAAATTGGTGGGTGGAAGGGGATTTGGTTGTGTTTGGCTGACTTCTAATATTAGACATTTCTATCCTGAACTGGTGGTGTATTTTTCAGACTTAAAGTGTGGCCAGATGATTTTATCTGGTGGACCATCTTAAGGTATGTGGATATTCATAATTCTGGCTAATGCTAGAGGAGGGAGGTTGTTCAAATTGTTTTAGATCCATGTATGGATAACTCGATCAATAAGCTCAGTCACTGTTTGGAAACGTTGGCATTGGTTTGCGTCTAAGTTTAGGAATTGAGGAATCCAATTTGCCTCGATATATGTTGTCATTCCATTCCCAATGTGGTGGAGTGTATGTTGTTTGACGGTAGGGATGAGGAAAGCTAATTGTTTCCAATGTGGGCTAGACGAGGCTGGAAGAAATAGTGTATCAAAGAAAATAGGTTTATGTATTTGTAATACCCCTTAGCCTAGTTTTGTCTACCCGTTATTGTATGACCTAGTGTAGTTAGTGGGCTAGTGAATGTGGGGGATAGTTAGGATTTGTGGGAGGAATTAGAGAAATACTAGGAATATTATTTGAAGTCTTTCGGGTAGTTAGGGTTGGAATCGGTTCTTATTGTGGGTAGGAAAAGGAAACTGTGGGAGAGTTGTAAAAAACACCGGTGGAGTTTTGGGGGTTAGCAGTTCAGGAGTTTTTGGTGGAGAAGAAGAGGATCAGACTGAAACCTGTAGGAGAAAAGTGGGAGCAAAAGTATCATGTAGGTTTTCTAGCTCTTATACTCATTGCAAATTGACTTACCAAATCTAAACAATCATCCTGTAATGTGTGCATCTCTTTATTAAACCGTTAGATTGTTATGAAATTTGAATATATTGTGTTACTCTGAGTTATAAAGATATCGTAAGAATTTCATGAGGATCAGGTTCAATTTACTACTACAAATATTGAATAAACTGAGACCTGCAATATGCTGAGTTCAGACTCTGGACACTCAACTGTTTGTATGATTTCTCCAAATCCGTATATCAGATTGAGCTGAAATTTTAGTATGATGTTTGTACATATATAGGTAATCTACTTTAGAAATATCATGAAGATATGAGTATTTTAAGTACCTAAAATCATAAGAGAATCGTGACAGAATCCTGTGTGTTGATGCTGGAAGCAGTCATGTTGTATTATGTATAACTCTTTACTAAACCATTGGATTGAGCTGAAATTTTAGTATGCTGTTTATATACATATAGGTAACCTAATGTAGAAATTTCATGAAGATCTGAGTATTTTAAGTACCTCAAATCATAAGAGAGTCGTGACTGGATCCTGTGTGTTGATGTTGGAAGCAGTCATGTTGTATTGTGTATAACTCTGTAATAAACCGTTGGATTGAGCTTAAATTTTAGTATGATGTTTGTGTACATATATGTAACCTAATGTAGAAATTTCATGAAGATCTGAGTATGTTAGGTACCTCAAATCATAAGAGAATCGTGACTGAATCCTTTGTGTTGATGCTGGAAGCAGTCATGTTGTAATGTGTATAACAACAAAATATCATTGGTGATAAGTACTTAATTGATACATTTTTACATATTAATCTATATTTGCTAGTACTTCATGTTGTACTAATAATATATTTTTATTTATTTTTAGGTTGTACGCGAGAACCCGAAGTTGCAATAAAAATATAATCAATTGGACCAAATTACTGCCAATATAGACGTCCGATGGAGGGAGATGGTTCACGCTGGTTCACGGATATACAAAGCTCAATTTAATTATAAAACATATGTCATGCATTCACTTCTGGATTTGGTGTTTAGCACGTGAAAATGGAGAGAGCCATTGGATTTGCGGTTGGGTTGAACAAAAGGAAAGAATAGAGTTGGACGTTGACGAGACCAATCAGTTGAAAGAAATGATGAAGTAGCTAGATGTCTTTTTTATGGCTAAGCTGTGAGAGTCGTGATTATTGGTTAGATGAAAAAGTGAGGCTGGTTTATAAAAAAGACGGAGAGACACTTAGGCTAGTTCGATACGGTTTGGAGAAGAGGCTAGGTAGGTGTAGGCTAGGCTTTTATGTTTGGTTAAATTGAAAAGAAAGGCTACATATGAAAAAAGAAAAGAAGTAGACCATTATATTTGGTAAGGCGTCGGGTGGATGTTTGTCATGAGGTGGGTCCAGCCAACACGTGATTGTGGAGTTAAAACAAAAAGAAAGAGAGTCAGAGATAGGCTGGGAGTCTAGGGCCTTTCTTGTTTCTTTTTACGGAAGAAAGGGAAGCTATAAAAGAGAAGAGATGTTGACGTGAGAGAAAGAGGTTTTTAGTTTGTGTACAGGAGTTCGCGGCGGATTTTGGAGAGAGACTCTGTCTCCTGAATAGTTGAGACGAGAGCAAAGAACAAGGCTCTCTAATTCCGGGTGACAACGGTGATATCAGTTTTTAATCCTTTTTATTCTTTTTAATTATTTTTATGGGTTTTAAGAAACCCATCTCCATGTTCTAATTAGTTTGTAGCTAGGGTTTAATGTTGAAACCACTTACAATTTTAGATCAATTAGATAAAATATTTGATACATACCATTATGATTTGAATAATTAATTTCATGATTTTGATTTATTGAATTTCATTAAACAATTGTGACGTCTTTTGATGGTACATGCTTGGCCTAGGTTTTTGATGTTCCATGCTTATGGTATACAATTGTTATTTTGAAAATCTGCTTATTGCAAATATATTTGTCTACTTATTTGATATTTCATGCTTGGGTTAAATCCTTTGATGGGGTATGCTTAGAATAGCCAGATATTATTTGTGGACCTAAAATTAGTTTCGTACAATTTTCTCGCTAACGCAATTTTATGGTGTATGCTTGAGACTAGGGCTTTTTGATGCACCATGTTTAGGGCGTCCCAGTGATATTTGCGACTCTAAATATTCATGAGTTATGTTTCACTTCAGTAATTAAATAGAAATAGTGGTGGATACTGAAATCCCTAGTTACTGACTCTCTCTGCTTAATTATTTTGTTAGTTTAGTTTGTTTTATTATTTTATCCATAAACCTAAAAATCCATAAATATTATTTCTGGTTAGTTGATTAGAGATATTGATTGCAGTATTTCCCCGCTCTCTGTGGGTTCGACCCGTACTTGCCGTTGTCTACTAGTTAGACGCCGTGCGATTGCGGTTATTTATAGAGGGTAATCTAAAATCCCATCAATTTTTTGGCGCCGCTGCCGGGGAGCGGTTGTGGAATATTGTAATTAGTATTTTTGATTTTCTAATTGTAGTTTAGGTTTTTATTTTTATTTTATATATATTTATTTTTATGTTTAATTTATGATTTTTAGTTCTATTTGATTCGTTTTGTGTTTTAGTATCTCTTTTCAGGTACTTTTTTGAGGATGATGACTCCTTCTCAGGAGACGTAATCTAAGATGACACTTGGGGAATGTATATATGGGTCAGGATATAAGGAAATTTGTGCTTATAATCGTCTCAGGTATGGAACTTGGCATCCACATCGTTCCGTCATAGGTGGTTATTCAGCTGAGTATCAACCCCAGTACCATGAGGTTGATTTTCCGAGGAAGCGGAATCTGGATTGTCTGAATATTTCGCCGAAAACGAAAAAAATGACACTGGGGGAAGTATTAAGACGACCACGGCATAATAAAGTGCTTGCTTCACCTGAGGTAAGTGACGAATCACCTCTAATGATAGATGACCCTGTGGATGATTGTGTAGATGATTTGTCTAATTCTATAGATGAATCTATCTCACAAGATCATTCACCCGACTTAGAGGTTGTTTCTAGACCCTTAGACTTCCAAAAGTTGCCTAATTTAGGGTTAGAATTGTGTGCTTCTCATGTTTTTGTTGGATCACTTTGCATCCAAATACCCAGAGGACTTGCATATTCCTGACACTGGCATGAACCGATTGATATTTCCCCAGTCCCAAATGTATCCCTGTATTATGTTCTTTACGATCTTCCGAGTGTCGTGAAAACTAGGTTTGGGGGTAATCACTTCTTTTTGATAGTTTCAGTGTCACCGTGTCAAAATAATATAATTGTGAAACTGTCATTTGCATATATTGTATTTTGGGTTCATCCCCAAATTTTCAGGTTATTAGTGTATGAGGATTCTTTCTGTACATATCCAGTAGGTAGATTATTAGTTTCTTGTTTTTATTTTCTTTTAGGCTTTTTATTTAGTTTTATTTTTAGTGTTCTTTGTTATTACTATCGTCTGATGTGTGTGACAGAGAATATTGTTTTTCTTGCGTCAATCAGGTGAGACGTTTCAATCCCTTCTCTTTAATTTACATTTGTTTCTCTTATTTATATTTATTGCATACCATTTTAGGTTGCACAGTTTGAAACATTGAGGACAATGTTAAATTTAGGTTTGGGGGTAGAGTTTCCGAAAATTGATGTCAATAAAGAAACTCCGAAATTTAGATTCTTGTGAATTATTCAGGATGACACTAACCATTATAGGTAGATAGAAACATAACTCTTATCTATAGAATTGGTGTGCCCGGCTAAATGGTCTATCCATATATAAATGCACTCAGGTGTTAGAGATAACATGATAATCATTGAACAATCATATCTCGGAATCATCATAACCATATCACTTTCTATTTTTATTTTTGCAATTTTATGTTCCTCTAAGTGATTTGGTGGGGCCCAGTATCAAATTGTTATCGCCGTCAGGATGAAATAGATTGTTGAGTTCAAGCTCATTTTTAATTCTTATTCAAAAAAAAAATGATACTGTGGTAGCAATATGTGTATGTTTCCCCTGTCTCCGTCGCCTAAGCAAGCGTGGAATGCAGGATCCATGGGAACTATCATGTAATCTGCTGAAAAGGAGCATACGCTTAGACTCAAAAGATCTAATCATGCAGTCTCATAAAAAAAATGAAAAAAAAAAAACGAAAAAAAAAAGAAAAAAATATTATGTATATAAGTAATAATAATAATAAAAATAGGATTCATCCTGGTACCGACCTTCAGACAGATATGGGAAACACCGTTCACCTTAGTCAACATATGCATCATTCATTACTTCTATTTTCATCTTCTAATCTATCCCTGTGCTTGAATTTGATGATTTCGAGCAATGTGAATTTATCTAATTTTAGATGTTCAAGGATTATTTGAGTAGAGTTTGCATTCTTATATGATTATTTATATTGGGTAATTCCAAATCCTATCAGTTTTTATTGATGGGATTTTAGATTACCCTCTATAAATAACCGCAATCGCACGACGTCTAACTAGTAGACAACGGCAAGTACGGGTCGAACCCACCGGGAGCGGGACAATACTGTAATCGATATCTCTAATCAACTAATCAAGAATGATATTTTTCGGATTTTTAGATTTATGAATAAAATAATAAAACAACTAAACTATAAAATAATCAAGCAGAGAGAGTCGGTAACCAGGGTTTTTGGTATCCACCACTATTTCTATTTAATTACTGAAGTGAAACATAACTCATGAATATTTAGAGTCGCAAATATCACTAGGACGCCCTAAACATGGTGCATCAAAAAGCCCTAGTCTCAAGCATACACCATAAAATTGCGTTAGCGAGAAAATTGTACGAAACTAATTATAGGTCCACAAATAATACCTGGCTATTCTAAGCATACCACATCAAAGGATTTAACCCAAGCATGAAATATCAAATAAGTAGACAAATATATTTGAAATAAGTAGATTTTCAAAATAACAATTGCATACCAGAAGCATGAAACATCAAAAACCTAGGCCAAGCATGTACCATCAAAAGACGTCACAATTGTTTAATGAAATTTAATAAATCAAAATCATGAAATTAATCTATTCAAATCATAATGGTCTGTATCAAATAAATCGATTCAATTGATCTTAACTTTAAGTGGTTTCAACATTAAACCCTAGTTATGAATTAATTAGAACATAGAGTTGGGTTTCATAAAACCCATAAACTAATTAGAGAGAAGAGTAGAAAGGATTAAACCAAATAGCCTATCTGATTATCTTCTTTCTATCCAGGAACTCCTGTACGCTTCGCTTTTCTTCTGCGTCGGCTCCCAAAACTCTCCAGAAAACTCCATCCCGTACAGACTAAAACAGCACTCAAAACCCTCCACCTCCACCGAAAATAAAACAGTCCCCTTCTCTCCAGAATTTTTTTCTCTTTATACTCCTCTTCTTAACGTGATACTGACGCACGTCCTTTTCAAAACCTAAAACCTCAAGCCCTCTCACGTCGCCAGCCAGTCACAGACCTTAGCCTTTCTTTTACTATTTCCCATCACGTGAAGCCTCTAGTAGAAGTCTAGCCCTCACATGCTTTGTGGTGCCCACTCACTCACAGGTCACCTGTCCATTCTTCAATACGTTTAAACATGAAAGAAAAGGCTCAACACCTAAACTCAACCATATAATGCAGACAGAATTTTACTGTCCACCTTGTCAGCCTCTCTTTCACCTTAACAACTACACCATGACTCGTTCACTTCTTGTCAGCCACCTTGCTAGACACTTCTTTATGTATCACCTCCATGTGCTTAGACTAGCGTACTACCCACTAGCCTTCTTCTTTAAGTCCTCTTTTCACTAAAAAACAGACCTAGCAATAGCTTGTACACTTTTCTTAGCTTTTGGATGCCAATTAACCATCTGATCCTGACTTCCTTTCTTAGCCTGCCTGACTTTCACGCCTAGCTATAGCCTAAATGCCAAACTATAACAGCACTAGAGTGTGTGCGTCTGTACTTCTATACATTACTTCAACTGACACCTACCCTAGCTTAGGCTCTTTCCACCCGACCATGCAGCACTAGCCAATTTGCTCTCTACAACGAACAACACCTGCCTTGCTTGTTGTCTCCATGTTCATAAGTTAAACAATTTAACACATTTAATCATATTTATTTGTAACCATGAATTTTACGTATACCACCTAAGATAATATAAAAACACTAAAATTAGTAAAAAACGATAACAAGAAAATATAGATAAAGCGGTAAAAATGTATCAATTAAGTGCTTATCAACTGGGCAGTAATAGTGATCGTTGTGCTTGTATGTTACTTGTTTGAGACTCGTAGTTGGCTCGACTCCCAATTTTAGTTGGGCGACGACCGAGGGATCGCCTAGAAGATATGGATCTATTATCTTAAAAGGGGTCGACAACATTTAATTCGGACGCACGGTCGGGAATTAAATGGACTACGCAAGAGTCGTTAGGTGTTGCAGTACGGTTAGAGTTTGAAGTTACAGATAGGGGTTGTCGATTAATTCCGAGGGTGGGAAATTTGTTTTATTTCTACTGGTTAACCTTTATTTTTGGTGTCTTCGTGTCTTATGCACAATATGAGGTTCCGTGTTATTTTTAGTTATCGAACATATTGTTTTAAAAAGACTCTTTTATAAATAATTTTCCTATTTTGTCGTCATTTCAAGGAGTTTGGATTTTTGAGGTTATTCGTAAGGTTTATAAGGGTGCGAAAGCCTACTTTAAGTTGGGGTCTGACCCAACTTACTCTTTTCTTTCAGGAACCGGTGGCCGTGGAGCAACCTAGCTTGTAGATTGCCTTTCTGACCCGGAAAGCTGCTCTATCTTTGTCTTCAAGGTGCTTATTAGGATAATTCTTTTACCGTATGTTTCCAAGACTATATTTTCTTTCAAGTAAATGTCTACAATTTGTTTTGGGAAAATCGACCTGCGTGTCGAAGTTTAGTTTTCTTATTTTGAAGAGATTTCACCAGGTTTTATAACTCTCGTCAGTTCTTTATATATATATAATACTATTCGTTTTGAAACTATTTTGTACATGGGCTCCATATGATAACTGGATCTCCATTTGTTGGCTTGAAGGTTATGTGTGTAAAATGTTTCCATGAGTATGCTGCACTAAGAGTATTAGATTTAAGAAAAACCTGTGTGATTTAGGTACTTTTCTAGATAAGTCAAGTATTAGATTGTTTTCGATCATTTTTATATTCTAGTTAATTAGGATATATTCTAGAGAATAATATTATACTTTAATTATTCTTTTATTCACTCTATAATAAGAGTATTATTGCAATTGAAAATTATTCCAAAACTATCAATCTGGTGATCAATAATATTTCACCCTTAGCGGTTTCGTCTTTGGATGCATAGGTCGATAACAATCTAATTTCCCTCCAACGAAACTACGAGTTTTTCTTGATCTAAAAAAAATCTTTAAACTAGTTAATTTTGTTTTTTTACAAATTAAATCAGACTTGAAAAGACGAGGGTGTCGAGTACACCACCAATTATTTTGCAATAACTTATATCAAACACACCTTGTATTAATCTTTTCGAAACACTAAAGATTAACTGGAAAAAGTGATTTAATCTACAAATCCAACTAAGGAGTAAATTATGGAATCAGTCCAAGATTTTATTAACGTACAAGTGTATTTACTTTAATTCCAACTAAGGCAATTATAATGCGAAAAGATAAAGTAAATCACACAACACAAGATTTTGTTAAGTCACTACATAAATGCCTACCGCAACCTCGTGTAATTGAGACAGAATAAACAACCCCTAGTTACCCAGTTTCCTTAGTATCCCTGGCCTACAAGCAATCTTTACTACACACATGAATCACCTAACATGATCCACTATCAAGTGTTTATTTACCTCTGTAAAGACTTCTGCAACCCAATTCCTTTAGGACGTCTTACAAATAGCAAGGAACCAAACTTTACTAACTACTCACTACAAATCACACTATCAAAGATATAATATGATTAGTTCAGAGTCAAGGATCTTCCGTTTAGTTCTGTCAACGCAAATCCAAAACTCCTTGATAAAAATCAATCAAAATCGATTACCGAAATAATCAATCTTGATTCCACAAGTTAAGTTTGTAAAACAAATAACTTGTCGATCTCACAAGTTTTACGTTTATCAAAGATATACTACTTATTTTTCTAACCTGATTCCACAGTGTATCCACTATATGCAATAATACTAACTTAATTATGAAAATGTGTCTCATGTGTTAAACACACACGCAATAAATAAGTAAATAAATGTGATATTTTCTTGGAAAACATGGAAAATTGTGATATAATTTATGTTCCTTCATTTTAAACCCATTATTTTGCTGTATAAGTTGTATCCATTCATTTTAAACCACTGTTTGAAAAATATTGTTGATTCTTGTGAAAGATATGTCTATAATTTGGAAAAAAAACATGAAGATGAATTAAGTGTCTCTTTATTTTAAACGATGTGGCTTTGGTTTTTATTCTTCCCAGCATTACCATGTGATCTCGCTAGTACTATGTAGCTTTGGTTCATATTTTTCTCTGCATAACATGAAAATATCGGGAGGGTAGTTGTGTCTTATGCATCATCATAGAGGTGACCGTCTATATATATTGTCATTTAAAAATAAGCAGCAAAGTAAGTATAATTACGACGAGAAAGAAATACACTAAAGCTTGGAGTTGAGCATACCAACCCGAAACAGGTTTGGTATTTACGATCCCTTCTCTCTCAATGAGAATAATGAAGTTCTTTTGTGGTTAGATCAAACGATTTTTTGTTGTTATGATTCAAAGACTAAAACATTGGACAAAGTAGTGGATCTAGATTTGGATAGTAATGTGAGAATTTATCAGTCAGTCCCACACTTGAATAATTGCCTTGTCTCACTAAGAAGACTATGAGTAAATTCTTTTTTTTTTTGATAGAAAATAAAATTGATTAATAAAAAATAATTAGTGATACATAGAGAAAGCTGGGGATTGAATCTAGCCATGCTCCAGCACTTCTAGACCTTCTACAGAATTTTGGTGCTTTATCAACTAACGAATTACAATTTCTCTTTAAAAGCTTTACTTTGAAAAGGAAAAAATCTTTGAATATAACCTTACAATCCTCAATAATAGTTATTGTGAAAGAATAACTGGTTTTTATTCAAACTTAATGCATCAACAACTAGTTTGTCATCACTTATTAGGCAGACATTACACAATCCTCTTTCCTTTGCCCAGCTTCCAGCTTATAATAGGGCGGTACTCTCTGCTTCTTTAGTATTTCTTGCTAAGCCCGAGATGATTTTGCAACCAAGGAAGTTACCTGCAATATCATTCATAATTAGACCAATTCCCGACAGATTAAAATCTTTATCAAAATAGACATCACAATAAATAATCATATAATCTTGAGAAAGAGAATTAATCACATCACTTAAATTTCTATCCTGGTTTGGTTGACATTTTGTGATAATATGAGGAAAACCACGATTCAAATACTTGTCAGAATCATTGACAAGCTTAAGATCTAATCGAGCAGTAACATTATGATTTAGAGTCTTTCCCTGAAAAACATAAAAACACCTATCTCTCCAAATGCTCCAAGCAATAATAAAGACTGCAGAATCAAACTCTTTTAAATGAAGAGTATTTAACAATTGATCAATCCAACTTTACAAATCATAATTCAAACTATTATTTTCAAGTATGAGATCATTATAAGAAGTAAGAGACCAAACAACTTTAGCAAAAGGACAATGCCATAAAATATGTCTAGGAGTTTCTATTGAAGGTTGATCACACATACTACAATCAATTTCTTTACTACATTCCAGGTAAAAAGTTGCACCTTAGGAAGAATTGGGAGTTTCCATAAAGCCTTATAAGTAGGATTAGCTGACTGATGATTATGCATATGAGTGAACTGACTTGAAATTAGTTTGTATGCAGACTTAACCGTGAATTGTCCATTCTTTAAATGGCCAAATCAATCTATCATTACCACTAAGTGGAGTTCTAGAAAACAAAATGTGATGCGTATTTGGTGGAGAAAAGTAAGCATTAACTAAATCAGAATTTAAACTATTGGTATCTTTATTGATAAATGCAGCTACAATCCAATTAGGATTAGGGTAAGAAACACAAATAGGTGAGAAAAATTTGGAATCTAATTATCCTCAAAAGCAGAAATACTATTACCATTATTAACCTCCCAGCTAGAATTTTCCACAATAAAGTTAATACCATAACGTAAGCTATTCCAAACATAAGAACATGATGTACTCTTATTAGAATGCATTGGATTACCATTCTTAAAATACTTGCACTTGAGAATCTTGTCCCACAACTTTCTTGAGGAGAGTGAATCAAATTCCCAACAGTTTTAAAAAGAACATGGAGAGTAACATGATTTAGGTTTTTAAAGCCTAACCCACCTTGAAATTTATGGGAACAAATTTTGTTTCCACTGCTTCAGGTACAAGCCTCCTAGCTTGGTTTTTTTCCCCACCAAAAATCTCTTTAAGATTGATCCATCTTATGAATGATTTTTTCTGGGATGTAGAAAGTGTTCATATGATAAATGGGGGAAGCTTTTAACATATATTGAACAAGAACAAACCTACCTGCTTAATTCAAATATTTTCCTTCCATTTAGCAACACGTTTGTTAAACTGGTCATTAAGATGGTGAAAATTGTCCACCTTAGATCTAGAAATAAAAATAGGGATTCCTAAATATTTTTCATTTTGGTCAATCTTCTTCACATTTAGAGACCTAAAACACCATGATCAGGATGAACATTGTTGCTGAAGAAACAACCAGATGTTTAAAAATTGATAACTTGACCAGAGACAAGAGTGAAATCTTTAAGCAAACTCATAAGATTACTCGCATCCAAATGAGAGGCTTTAGAAAAAAAATAAGACAATCATCTGCAAAGAGCAAGTGACTAATACTAGGAGCCTCACGGGTAATCTTAAAACCTTGAATCAAATGATTATTCTCCGCATGACAAAAATATCTAGAAAAAGATTACATATAAATTATAAAAAGATATGAAGACAGTAGATCATCCTGTCTCAGAGGAGATAATACAATTGATATGAAACACATTCTTGATTTGATATGTCAATTCAGTTATTTGAATTTGCAAATTAATTTTTCTTTTGCTCCATTTTGAATGTCTTACAATGTCAAAATACTTTATTTTTCAACTGAGCAAGATATTTTTAAAACTTAAAACAAGAATCAAAAGAAGTTGCTAGGAGAATTCTAGTAGTCTTTACGGGTTAAATCCACCGTTTTGCCAAACAAATCTTAATTGTACCGATATTCCTTTTAACTGAGTTCTTGCTAGAAACATATGGGACTTGGGAGTTTGAAAAAATAATCCGCACAACCAAGCATTGCAGGTTGCAGGGTGAACTTTTGGGACTTAAGATTAGCCTTAAACTGTTCATCCATTTTGGAATTTAGGGACGAGCATGGAAAGCGTCTGAACTCCGTTGAGTAATAACAATCAAAGCTAAATAGTTCGGGTTGTTTTTGCCAAAGGAATAAGAGGTACAACGTAAAACAACACTCTGGTGTATTTCTCATGAAAAAATCAATTCGATGCCATTCAGTTACAAGAGCTACACTAAATTTAGTGGATAAAAAGAATCAATGGAATAAGAGGTGGAATGTATCCATCTTGTTTGATACTCTTTCTTACTTTAAACTTGCCTAGTTCTAGTTTCTGTCAGCAGCACGCGATCAATTCCACAGGGAACAACTACCTCTTTCCCTTTCTCTATATCCAAGTGCGTGAACTCGTCGAAAGCAAGGAACTACTAACTGACCAGTCCTCTCTGCCTCCTTCAATTTGTGCAACACAAAGTTTGTTGTATGTACAAAATTCTCCTTCTTCATTCTAGCTAAGCATACATCTTGGTGATAAGTCTTCATCTTCTTCTTCTTGTTCAACATCAACATTATCGACAATATCATCATCTTCTAGTTGCGGAGTTAAGAGTCTCTGGGTTAACACATCTAATGCTTCCTTCATCCACCAATGCTGACAAATTTCTCTTGCATCCTTCACTGTCATCTGAAACATAAAAATTTCACAAATTTAGTCTACAGATACTTCTAATTTTGCCAACTCCAAAATCTCAAATAAAAGTGCCACATTTAATTGTGAATTACATACCCATTGTCTAGTCCGGACGTTTGATTCAGCCCAAGATTCCAATTCATCCTCGACGAGTAAAGAAAACATGTAACCTTCATAAAATGTATCATATCTTTTGCTCTTGAAACTCCATTTCCCCAATTTAAACTTAACTTCTCCTACTACACCCGCCTCCTCTAACGTTTCTCTTAAAGCTGCCTCTTCCATTGACTCATCAATCTCCCAACCTCCCTGGATTAAGAGAAAGAAGAAAATTATAAGTACAACAGATAGAAAACTTAAAATCGAACAAAACTAGACTAAGAAATATTCAACTATGCTGTATAGAAATAGTCTTTGGATAAAATTAACCCCTTACATTCACATGATATTGTCCACTCAAAATAATTCAACCCCTTAAATTCGACATTGCAACTAATTGGATGTATCAATGGATCCATAGCTTGAATCCAATCATTCAAAATTCATCGCAGAAATAGTCTTCTATCGAATCCTAAAACGAATGTCAATTCAACAATTAAAAAAAAGAGTCAACGGTGTAACATATCCGGTCGTCTCGAGTTCTTTCAAAGATAATCTTTGCCTAAGTTTCACCACTTCTAATCCTACCAAATGTCAACTCAAAACCAGCAAAAAGAGTTTAAAAGGTGGGGGGAAATATGGTTTGTCTCGAATTCTTTGAACTCCAAAGGATAGTACAGTTGATATGCTCGGTTGGTAGGTCTACGAATTCGAACTCTCCCATTAGGAAGAAGGTCGACGAATAATAGACACATGAATCAAATCAATATGGTCCACAGCAAGATATTAACGCGCCTAATTGGACCCAAATAATAACCAAAACGAGTTAAGAAGACCCTCTTTTGTACTAAGGCACAAACCATAGACCTAATGATGAACAAAAGCCGCAATTATCATTGTCTTTGTAGGGAAAAGTCAGATAGAATTTTTTTGACTAATAATCAAATCAATAACACTAGTCACGCGTATAATTTTATAGCTAACAATGAATTAATTGAAGCAGTAGTACCTTTGGGAATAACATTTTATGATTCTTTTGTGAACTAATCACAAGAACTTCTAATTGTTTTTCATCATCGAATCTGTATGGTATACACCTGTAAAAACACAAAGCAACAACAAAATTCTCATCAAAATCAATCAAAATTTACCAAAACTGTGTTTCCATTTCATCATTAAAATCGAAAGAAAAACAAAAAACTGAAAAACATTTCATACCCAACAACTTGGCGACACCCTTTAAGATTATATCTCTGATGTTGTCTTCCAGTACGTGAAACTAAAGCCACCATTTCCTGTTTCTCTGTAAAAAATCTAAGAAATAAACCCAGACAAGAAAATCCTTTGGCAAAATTAGAATTGTTTAAACGAAAGGAGAAAAAGAAGATGAATGAAAATGGTTCTTCCTCTTGGATAAGTGAATTGCGGTTGGAATGTAATGTATAAATCCTCTCCTCCCTTTAATAGGAAAACAAAATAATACAGTGTGGGACACCTCTGATTTTAAATAAAAACAAGTTGTGTGTGGGACCGACCTAAAGTATCTAAATTAATAAAAATCAAAAGACGTCGACTTTTCATGGAGGGAGGGAGGGAGTTGCTTCTACGTGTGCTTGGCGTGTTACGTCATCTGTCGGAGTGAGATGTGTCCAACTTCTATGTCTTTTCGTGAAATGACTAGTCAGCACACTGCTTTGGCCTTCGGGTCCGTTCTTTTAGCAGGAAAGGTTGAAAACTTAAGCCTCACTGGAGGGCTGATGTCCCCAGGATTGGGCACAAACTGACTAATTCAGACTTTTTTGAACCAATTTTAGTTGGGCCCGTAAATGTACACCAACAGGTTTTTCACCTCATTCGTGATAACAAGCTCATCTTTTTTTCATTTGGGTTGTATTTGAATAAACCATGTATTATAATTTTATCACATTCAAATCAATAATGCTTATTTATTATTATATTACATAATGCTGTTATTTTCTTAATTTTTTAGAAGATTGATTTCCAATTTGACTGTAATATTTGAAAATAGAATAGAAAGAAAAAAAGCTTTAATTCAAAATTTAGACCGCTTCCAGGATCATAAATATTCAAAAGAAATTGAGGCAGTTAGTTTTAAAATTACGGCTTATTGTGATTTGTTATAGATTATCCGAAGCCACTATCGATGACATGTACAATATAATTCTTTTGAATAATTCTAAAGAAGAAGTAAGTTATAAGGTTTCACGTTATTTTGATGGTTTTTGAGGTGTTAATTGGACCTAAGCTAAACTTAGATAGAAATGTTATGACTAGCATAGGTGATGTGCAGTGGTGGGAGATTTGTTTCTTGAGTTAGGCTAGATACGCCGGTGGGTAACGTGGGTTCTGCTAAAAGGAACCTAGTTGTACGAGAGGTGATAGTAAAAAGAATGAAAAAGAAGTTGACCCTTTGAAAGATAAAATTCCTTAATAAATCAAGTAGAGTAACCTTGATTAAGAGCTCTTTGGAGAGTTTATCATATTATTTTTTTCTCTTTTGTATATGCCTGTTTCGATTGAGAAAATATTAAACAGAGTTATAGGAATCTCTTTGGGGAGAAGACAAAAAGAAAAAAGATGAGTTGGTGTCTTGATAGAAAGTCTGTAGGTCTAAGGGGTGGTCTGGGTATCAAGTATTTGAGAATTGATTATTAACAAAATAAAAGTGTTAAAGTCTACCGGCATCCAATTTAAAACCAATTGGGAGTGGAGTGATTCTTTCATATCCTATTTTAAGTTTATTGTAGAGATATTAGTAATGGACAATTATCCTTCACACGTCCCCTCACGTATAGGGCATTCTCTGCGGTCCTCTAACACGTGGACCATTGTTTGTACGGGTAGCAGTTGGGCTTACTCTTGTACGGATCTGACTCTGATATCATGTTAAAGTCTGCGGGCATCCAACTCAAAACCAATTGGCAATAAGTGGAGTAACCCTTTCATATTATATTTTAAGTTCATTATGGGAATATTAAAATTTTGACACTATTATCCTTCACAGGAAATACTATACCACCCCGGCTATGATATAGTCGGACCATATACTGATGGCTTGAAAAGATTTCATTAGCAAAGGAATACCTAGGCTTTTCAATTAGCTTGCATAAGAACTCTTCTATTGCAGATATTAAAAGGGCTAAACTCATTTTTACTTAAAGAGATTATTAAATCCAGCTGACAGTATCGATCTTATGGAGTTGAAATACGAGTTGAGAAATGTGGTTTTGCATCAGAAAGCAAAAGATAGGTTGATGGGTGATTTTACGGCTAAGAAGATGTACTTGAAGCTGGTGGAAAACTTAGAAAAACTTCGATTTTAAACCTCGCGAATTTGAGGGCTATCCAAAACTAATTCAGGGTTACTTTTTTAAAGCAATCCAATGGGTGTGGCTAAGGGGTGACCTAGGGTATGTAAAAATACTAAAATGTCCTTTTATTTATCAAAAAATTACCACAAAATCTTTCACTAATAAAAGTTTAAAACCCTCAACCTAAAATCTAAGATGTCATAATCGGTAGTTTCGTGTTTGTTTTAACTACCGATTACGGTGTTGTTCTTCATTGTCCATGAACTTCATACACAATCGTTAGTTATGTTTAGTCATAAACTACCGATTGTGTTACTGGACAAAAATTTAGTGGTAATCCGTAGTTTTGTATAGGGTTAAACTTCCGATTTAGCAAGTTAGTGATACTCAAAAACATCATGCACAATCGGTAGTTAGATTTAGAACTAAACTACCGATTATTCTACTGGATGCAAATGTAGTGATAATCGGAAATTAATTTTTTTATGTATCTACCGATTGTAGTGTGTCCATAAGCACCATCTGTAGTTATGTAGAGACCGATCTACCGATTATGGACAATCAGTAGTTAAGTTGATTTTTTAACTACCGATTATGAACAATTGGGTGAGTTTAATGTACTTTGTGAACAATGTGATTAGATTAGTTATTTTCTTTTATAAAACAGTTGAACGTAAAATCATTTTATTGAATCGAAAAGGCATACATAGCGTAACATTAAAGGAAATGAAATACAATAAATCAATAGATTACACTTAAGCATATAGGTCGGTTAATAAGTCTGAAACAAACGGTTCCACCCAGGTCGGTTAAGCATAAAGGATCTGTCAATTTCGTTTTTAACTACGATTTGCATTTCCGTTTAATGCGACAAAAATCTGAACTAAACGGTTCCACCAAGAATCGGTGGACTGCTCTGCCATCCAATCTTCATTAACAGGTCGGTTATTGTTGTTCCAATATGTAGTTTCGTACTCGTGCGCCATGATCGTTACCCACGATCTAATAATGGCCACATCTTCATCATTAGTGTATTGAAGAGCCATATTTAGTGCTTCAAAATCAAATGTGAGAATGAAAATGAGATTGAAAGGGATAGGGGAGATTGAGGTTGAAAGGGATAGGTAAGAATGAGAATCATCTTGAAAGGGATAGTTTCCTTTTATAGTGTTTTAGTACCAACGACTAGTTTTTCAAAAAAAACCCGTTGGATTGGGTAGTACAAGCATAACCGGTAGTTTAATAAATTCTTAAACTACCGATTGTGATTGTACAAAAAAAATTGATTTCCAATTTGGGGCCACTTATGATAATCGGTAGTTTAAGAATTTATTAAACTACCGATTGTGATTGTACAAAATGTTGAAATTTTTACAAAAAAAATTGATTTCCAATTTGGGGTCACTTATGATAATCGGCAGTTTAAGAATTTATTAAACTACCGATTGTGATTGTACAAAATGTTGAATTTTTTTAAAAAAATTCGATTTCCAATTTGGGGCCACTTATGATAATCGGTAGTTTAAGAATTTATTAAACTACTGATTGTGATTGTACAAAATGTTAAAATTTTTACAAAAAAAATCGATTTACAATTTGGGGCCACTTATGATAATCGGTAGTTTAAGAATTTATTAAACTACCGATTGTGATTGTACAAAATGTTGAAATTTTTACAAAAAAAATTGATTTCCAATTTGGGGCCACTTATGATAATCGGTAGTTTAAGAATTTATTAAACTACCGATTGTGATTGTACAGAATGTTGAATTTTTTTTAAAAAAAAATCGATTTCCAATTTGGGGCCACTTATGATAATCGGTAGTTTAAGAATTTATTAAACTACCGATTGTGATTGTACAAAATGTTGAATTTTTTTTTAAAAAATCGATTTCCAATTTGGGGCCACTTATGATAATCGGTAGTTTAAGAAGACTGTGATTGTACAAAATGTTGAAATTTTTTTAAAAAATTTGATTTCCAATTCGGGGCCACTTATGATAGTCGGTAGTTTAAGATTTTCTTAAACTACCGATTGTGATTGTACAAAATGTTGAGATTTTTTAAAAAAAATCGATTTCCAATTTAGGGATACTTCTGATAATCTGTAGTTTAAGATTTTCTTAAACTACCGATTGTGCTTGTATACAATGTTAAACTTTGCACACGGAAAATTTCATAGACGGAAAATATTGTACACAGAAAAAGTTGAAAATTTATATCAATTTTTTGAAAATATTTTGCACAGAACTTAGTGTAAAAGTTGAAAACATTATCTTTCAAATTCATTTCTTCTCTTCTACCAATTCTTCTACTCTCTTTCTTTCTCCATTTCTTCTCATTCTCCATCAAAAATGGATCCAAAAAGTTTTGCATCACAATCAAAGAAGGGAAAGGAAAAGATGGTGATCGAAGAGTCCAAAAAAATTCATGTCGATTCGTCAACTGATTCCGACGATAACACCCTCCATCAAAGGTAAGTTACATCGAACTTTTAAGTTTTTAGATAAACGGTGCATAATCGGTAGAACTATGATACACTTTATCTACCGATTATGGCTCGAGTTCATCATTCCTGCGTAACATCATGAACAATCGGTGGATCCAATTTAGTTTTATCTACCGATTAAGACTTGCAATTAGTTTCTGGATTTTCATTTACAAAAATCGGTAGATATAAATAGATTTAATTACCGATTATTTATTATGTTTTAGTTAAACATCATAATCGATAGATATTTTGTGTACCCATACTTCCGATTGCATGGAATCAGAAGTATATTGAGAACACGACCTACCGATTATGTATAATCGGTTGATTGTGCTTAATTTTGTCTACCGATTATGTTAATGTGTAGTTAGTTAAAAATCTATATTTTGGGTTTGTTCATTAAAGTATGTTCTTCAAATTTTGATTAAGGTTTATGGATGAAGATGAAGTTATTTCTCCCCTTAATTATGTTGAACGCGACGGACGGATTACTCGTGAAGAAGTACGTCAATTGATACTGGATAACCGGGATTATTCACAAATGATGAACGATCCTGACTGTGAATTGAACAATCCCCTCAATGATGTTGAAGTTACAATTGAGGAAGATGAAGTTGTTGAATATAGGTGCATCATCAAGGAAAAACCATCGGGCTATGAAAGACTGGTACGTAATGTTTTTCCCTTTAGATTTTAGTATTACGGGTCAATATTTTGGATAATAATCGTTTGATTGTTATTTCCTAAAAACAAGAAAAAAAGGATTGCATTTGGGTCAAACCAGATAGCTGGGTGCATGAATACGGGAACATTTTATACGAGTGGTCTTGTTGACTTCATTGATAACATTGACAATGAAGACTATTCAATCCATTTTGGAGAGAAATCTGCGAAACGGTCCAATGAGAAGAAGAAAAAGAAAAAGGAAGTAAAAGGTTGTGATACTGGGACCAAGGAGAATAAGAAGAAGAAGAGAGTAACTAGGAGTGGAAGAATTCAATGAAATTTTATGTTGTGTTTTTTGTCGTTCTTTTCGGATGTTATTAGTTATTTTGAACAAGTTATTTGAAGAATATTGGCACTATTTAGTAAGTGATATTAAGTAAGTTTTTATGATTAATGATGTGTTTTATTTCTTTTAATTCATATGTTTTTTGTTTTTTTGAACATTATTAATGAACAATATGTAGTAAGTTTGCTTTATGTGAACAAGTTTTTCTTCAGATGTTACGTAAATCGGCATATTCAGCAGATAACTATGTTTTTAAACCACCGATTACATACAATCAGTAGTTATTTATTTCCCCTTCTATCGATTATCCTTAATCGATAGTTATTTATGTTCATTAACTACCGATTTTAGCAAGAAAGACCTGGGGAAAAAAATAAGTATAATCGGTAGGTTAATTTGATCATTAAACTAGCGATTATAATGTAAATTTTTTTTAAGTTTAGTTCGATTCTGGCTACAATCGGTAGATATAAAATTTTAAATCCTACCGATTGTGAAAGAGGAGAGTTATAAATTTTTTAAAAAAATTTAATTTTCAATTTGGGGCTACTTCTGATAATCGGAAGTATAAGATTTTCTTAAACTTCCAATTGAGCCTGTACAAAATGATGATTTTTTTTTTAAAATCGATTTCCAATTTGGGGCTACTCCTGATAATCGGTAGTTTAAGAATTACTTAAACTACCGATTATGAGTGTTCAGGAGTTTGGAAAAAAATGCGATTTACAATTTGAGGCAACTTACATAATCGGTAGTTTGTACAAAATTTAAACTACCGATTGTTAGTATCCAGGAGTTTTAAAAAAAAATCGATTTCCAATTTGGGGCAACTTACATAATCGGTAGTTTGTACAAAATTTAAACTACCGATTGTTAATATCCAGCGGTTTTGAAAAAAAAATCGATTTCCAATTTGGGGCAATTTACATAATCGGTAGTTTGTACAAATTTTAAACTACCGATTGTTAGTATCCAGGAGTTTTGAAAAAAAATCGATTTCCAATTTCGGGCAACTTACATAATCGGTAGTTTGTACAAAATTTAAACTACCGAATGTGGTGGAATCGGTAGAAATATTACTCCTTTATCTACTGATTATCAAACGTTCATGGAATTAAATGCATGCAAAAAATGAATTAGTCATTGTGAACAAAACATTGTATTAATATTTTTTTGTATACATTCATATGTTCAAAATATATATTCAAAATTAACTATTCACCATCCTAGTTCAAATCAATTACGTTCTGTACTGAACTTCCAAAAAAATGATCCCAACGTTTCATGTTGGACTCATATTGCTTCAACCACTCCTTACAATGGTTAGTTGTGAAGTAATCCGACCACCTGACTAATGGAGGTAATGGACAATCTTCTTTTAAAGTTAAACCGATAAAATGATTGCCATTAAAAAAAGCCATAATGATTCGTCTATCCTTGACCAAATCATCACACACCGTCCTTATGGGTGTAAATATGACACTAACTCCTGATCTTGGAGGACAGAAAAAATGTACCACGCAGTTCAATACATCCGCTAAAACATACCCACATACCGGCATTACCATCTAATACCTGAATCCGACCACCTCTAATCCCTTTTCGCCTTTTAATCGTCCATGGGACCCCTCTGTAATGCTTGTTGCCTCGTTCTTGAAGTGCTGATATTCATATGTCCATGCATACACAAACTTATCCTTATGCGATCCCAACCATTGTGATTTGCAATACTTAACTTCTTTGGGGTAGTCCTTGGCCTATTCATCCTCAAAGTTCTTCAAGTTGTATTCATAAATTTCATCGACCAAACTATCTTATCCCATGCTTTTTGAAATGAAGACCATCTCATTCCATCCTCGAGCCACTTTTTATCGGCCAACCTTTTCTCTTCTTTTCGTTCTTCGACGGTTCGTTTAATAATACGTTCATCCTCTTCCTTTGACCTCTTGGTACCTATGTGCCGCTTTTTAGCTTGGATATGATGTCTGCAATTGACTTTGATGTTGCATTAAATGTGCCACGTATAAAGCATATTCTGGGCTTCCGGAAACACAACCCTAATTGCATTCATCAAGCCTGTATCGTTATCCGTTACAATAACCCTTAGAAAATTCTCTCCATTATAGATCGACCTCAACGTTTGCAACATCCAAAGGAAACTCACATCGTTCTCAGCATTCATTAACCCCCAAGCCACAATAAAAGTGCATTTGTCCGAAGTGTGGCAAGTGATGTTCAACAGCGGCATGTTGTACCTATTTGTCTTATAAGTAACATCTATCAACAAAATTTGATGAAAGCATTGAGCCAATTGGATCATCTGCGGATGTGGCAAGAAAATATGAATCACTTTACCATCCCTTTTTTCGTTCCTCAACGTGTAGTTGTATTTCTCGGCTAACCACTCAGATTGTTGCATAACTATTCGACCATCTCATTCCGTCCTTTTGATCTGTGATACCGCCGAATAAATTGTAGACAACGAGGACAAGTTGTTGGGGTCGTCCGCCTTTATCTTAGATAGGATTGAACTCGCTTTCATTACGGTCCTCATAGACTTCACCGTCTCCATTTCCTGTGGTTTTAACTTGGCAACCATTACGTGCCCAACAAGATTTTCCCGATCTTCGTGGTTGTGACGACCATTAGCAACTCTAACCATTTTCCATACTTTTCCTATCTTACTTTCGGGCTTATGGAAGATAATCTTAAATGGGCATCCAATCTTCTTTCAAGTACCTCGGTATATCCTATCCGTCTTCTTTACGTATTTATAATTCTTTCCCATATGACTCTTTCGCTCGCCACCTCTCTCACAAATCATTTCAAATCGATCAACTTTCACGCGATTGTTCTGAACTACAACGCACATCTTCTCTTTTACCTTGTTGAGAAGCCACTCATTTGCCTCCGCCTTACTTCCAAATGTCTTAATGTGATAACAAAACAAATATCATAAGCCTAACTGCATAACATACATTCTAAGAATAAGTTAAGAGTGGGTATGTAGCGTAGCAAATCATTTGCATAGTGTATGGAAGTATCAGGACCCTCGTATGCAACATGATTAACCCATTCAATAATCTACGTAAAATAGCAATGAGTTAGACAATGATAATCGGTAGTTAATTTGGTTCAATTACTACCGATTACCAACAATCGGTAGTTAATAATACTCCCGTTCTACCGATTATCTACAATCGGTATGTAATATATATATTCCTAAACTACCGATTGTAGCAAGAAATTAACTCAAGTCCTGTACACATATAATCGGTAGGTTACTATTTGACATTAACTACCGATTGTAAAGTTTGTAAAAAAAATATCTTCGTTGGTTTGGAGAAATTCAATTTTGGGGCCACTAATATAATCGGTAGATAATAAGTTCTCCTAAACTACCGATTGTGCAAACATAAATTCAAAAAAAATCAATTTGGGGCCACTAACATAATCGGTAGTCAATAAGTTTCCTAAACTACCGATTATGCAAAAAGAAATTCAAAAAAATATCAATTTGGGGATTTGTATAATCGGTAGGTAGTAATCTTCACGAGACTACCGATTGTGTTATTATTTTGGAGCGGACGTATAATCGGTAGTTTATGGAGTACCATAAACTACGATTATGGACCGTCCATGGCATTAAATGCATGCAAAAATGAATATTTTTTTTTGTCGATCACATACAAACGCATACAAATTGAGTTTTGGGCTTCTTAATACAATACCTGATTGTTTGATGCATTATTATCTTCATTTTGATGTGATTCATCGTCTAGGTTTTCTTCCACACCAAAATTTGGATCATCCAACAAATAACCCAAATCTTCGTCTCTAAACGTGTTTGAACCTTCAATACTATGTTCTTCATGTTCAATCTCATCTTCTTTGTCATACCCATTCACGTTTATGATTGAATTTAGTCAAAATTTGTTCCTCTCTAACACACTCTCTATTTCTATTCTAAAACTAAAACTCAAATTCATCATTTAACACTAACTATAACCAAATTAATCAACTAATTAATCAAAATTAACACTAATTAAGCAAGGATAGATTAGCCATTATAGAAAATATATGGATAAGGGATGTCTTGAGATTACTTCAAAATGACCTTATTTTGTTTTATTAGTAGCCCCTAATTAGTTTTGGGTATCCCTCAAATTCGCGGGCCTTTTAAAGATCTGCTTGGTAGTAAGATTGTCCCTCCTAAATTTTAATTCTTGTTTGGGGCCACATTACACTATTGTACTCAAACTAAAAATATGCTTCAACACATGGGAATCATTTTTCCGTATATCCTTTGTACTACTTGCAGTTAGGAAGAGACTCGTGATCATTTATTTTTACACTGTGATTGAGCTATATTTTTATGGAACTATTTTTATCTTCCCTGCACTTGAATTGGATTGTGCCGGAGAATTTTGTTTCTTTATTAAGTAGTTGGAAATTTTCAAAATTTAAGGTCAGACAACAACATATATGTTGAGTTCTTCCTTTAACAGTCATTTGGAAGTTGTAGAAAGACAGGAACCACTAGTGGAAAATGGTGTTTTAACAACCCATATCAATGACCACCATGACGGTCGTTGACTTTTGACCGATCAAGACGGTGGCGGAGTTAGAAAAAACACGAAGAATATCAGCGATTGCTAAAACGGTCTCATAATATTTACCATTTTAAACCTTATTTTACTATCCTCTCTGTGACCGATACATGTGGATGTATCACTCGTATATTTTATGAGCGAGAATTTTCCCACCTCACTCTACAATCAAGATTTTCTTCTTGTAGATGAACGACTCGATCTAGACAGATTAATTTGTTAATATCGAGCCTTATTTCGTAGACAAAAAAACCAGAGACAAAAAAAATCTTTATCTCTCTGAAGACACCATGAACTAGAAATTCCTCTATTAAAACCAAGATTCATCTCAAACCCTCACTACCATAAACCTTCCACATCTCTCAATTTTGTGGATTTAGGGTTTGATTTTACAATCTCATTATCAGGTACAATTAGGGTTTACAATTTAAGTTTTTCTTTTCTTTTCTTGTAACCTTATCTGTTTTTTGGTTGATTTTCTTCATAGGGTTTTAATCATTATTCGTTTATTGTTGATTCAGTTAATCTTCAACAACTGAAATTGCATGAAGAGCTTTATCGGGTATAACTTTCATCCGATTTGGTATTTAGTTTTGGTATTTGGGTGATGTTTATTGTTTTCATGATACTAAGGTTGGGTTTGGTTTGTGTTAGGGTTATGGATCATGTTTCAGGGTTAATTTAGTTTGAATTAAATTTATGGATCATGTACTAGGGTAATTTGAGTAAGTATTGTTGATTTGGTTTGTGGATCATGTTTCATGGTGTTACCCTTGTTAGTATGATTTTATTTAGTTCTTTCAATTTTTGGTCTGCGTTCTTAACTAGTTCTTTCAGTTTTCTGTGATTGTTGATGGAGTAATATGTTGTTGGGTTTAATTTTAACTAATTTTGTTTCGATTGATGTAAAATGATTACTGGTTTGGGGATTTTAATGTACAAGCATGTAATTAGGTTTTGTCATGGGATTTCTGTGTTTGTTGCTAGGTTAGTTACTGAAATTGCCTTATTTGAGCTTTAAATTTGAGTCAGAATAATGTTATTCTTGATTCCATCATAATTTAGAATTTCTGAAGTATATATAGTTTATTATGATTTTTAATGATTTTGTTTTTATTCCAATCTAGCTAGATTTTTGTATTGTTAACAATCTTTCAAACTGATTTTTGTTAGAAACCTATGACAAGACTTCATGCTGGAAGTAATAGCCAATCCCAGTATGCAAGTAGGCCTGCCAGTACTAGGTCAGCAAGTACTACTCCTAGGTCAAATGCATTTAACTGGCCTAGGACCTTGCTCAATTCATAAGGGTCTCCATCAACTGATGGTGAACGTATTTCTGTAAATACAGGTGAAGGGAGTCAACGTGTGTTTTCGTCAGATGGCGAGCATTCTCCAAGCCAAGGTAATCAGAATGAAGCTGAGGAGATGGATGGCAAAAGGCTTTTCATCAGACAGATAATGTAGTTGACGATACTGAGGAAAGCGAGATCAATGGTAATACACAATACTATTTTTCAGTTTCCTCTATATATATGACATGGTATCAAGTTTACCTTCTAATTTATTTTATTTTTTCTGTAGATGATCGCTGTCTCGAAATTCAGTTTAATTGTAATGGACAACCAATAGAACATACTTCTAAGCCATATGCTACCAAAATTGGGAAGATAACTAGGTGGTGTTGTGTCACCATATTATGATGATTGGAGGAATGTCCATTGGGAACTTAAGGAAGAAATTTGGAGAAGCATTAAGAATGTGTACAAGGTACCTGAGTTCATCAAAGACAAGACTATAAGTATGGCAAATAAATCATGGAAGAATAAAAAGTCTACGCTAATACTATGGTGTGATGAATTTAAAATTGTTGCCGAGAGGAAAAACAATAGACCAAAAGGTGTGGAGTGAGAAGATTGGGAATTATTTGTTGAGTTGCATAGTTCAACCAAAGATAAGAAACTAAGGGAAATAGGGAAAAGGTCTAGGAAGCAACTAAAAATTTTACATAGTACTGGTAGGGATGGTAATGCACGTCGTCAGCATGTAATGAAACAACAAAGTCCAACTAGTAGTGTAACACGTATATGTGTGTACTTGGAAACACATGTTTACCAAGAAATCCTTGAAGAGGAACGTCACTTGTACCCATGTGATTCTTATGAAGTAACTTGCAGAAGTTATGTTATAAGTTCAATGTTTTCTATACTGGTTTTCGATTCACTCGCTAGTTCTTTAAGGGAAAAAACTTCCACTTACATATGATTTCTGGAGTATTTTGTAGGAAAAGGTAAGGCAGTTGTATGAAACTGAGCAGTATAGATAGGAAACCCATTTGGAAAAAGATGCAGTCATGGAGGAGGGTGCACATCAATTCATATTTTTGTTTGTAAAGAATAACTTGTTAGTTACTATGGCTAACTGATTTTTTTTACTTGTTAATAGGTATCTGGGACTGATGATAGGGGCTTTGTTCAGTTATTAAGCTTAATTATTATGTTTTATTATTATGCAAGATATTTTTTAGTTGTTATATAAGTGAGTACCTTTGGTTAAATTCTGAAATCTTTGTGTATTTGCAGGTTCAGGAACAACACTTGTCTTTAATCTTCCCGCCAACCGAAGAAGGTTCCACTTTGAGTTTCATTTTTTGTTAAGGCCAGCTTGCACATGTATGATTCTTCCCAACTTGCTGTGTAATTTATATTTTGTGTTTAATTTTCTACCTAGCACTTATATTTGTCTAAGATTTAACTTTTTTTTTTAATCTTGAACCCAATAAATACAATGAATGTTGAATGGAAATGTCATTTTGAGTTTGAGTGCAGGGTGTATTTGAGTTTAATTTGGGTTCCATTTGAGTCACATTTGAGTTCTATTTAAGTTTTACTTAGATTATTCATCCAGAAAAATTCAGCCAAATCTAAATCTATTTTTTTTAAATAGATTTTATATCTACGACCGCTTAAATCAGTCTTGATCTCTTGACCGTTAAAAGCATATGTATAATGAAGTCATTCCGCGACCCCCAGATGTGTTTGTACACAAAAAAAGAAGTTTCAACAGCGACCCTATCTGCGACAGTTAAAACGGGTGAGTTAACTCACATCTATGACCCGTCATGACGGTCGCAGAATTTCTATTTTCCACTGTTGAACACTCGTTTTCATGGGGGTCATGCTAAATCCATTGATGAACATATATTTTAGCTGTGAAACAAAATATTTGTTTTTGGTGTTCTACTAAAGAGATTTCAAGGACTATACTATCAATAAAATTTTGTTTTACTGGAAAGACATTGTTAATTTATTGAAAAAATTATGTTTTTTAGGAGATCTTTCTCTCTGACCCTATATGTATTTATTTTTCTTTCTTAAATAAATAAATGAAAATTTAACAATTGCTCTTATTAGACTATTTCTTAAAACCGCTAAAATAAGACCAATTGACGTGAGGTTCTAACATCTAGAATAACCAGAAGGAGGTTATGGTCTTTCTGGTTGACCATAAATGAGCGCATATTCCAATGGTCAGAATCAATTTCGATGTTATTATTTTAAGAGCAGTTACTCAGCAACAGGAGTACTCCTGGGAAATGAGGGTCCTTCCCCATGTTATACCTGGCGATCCACCGACTACTAATCCATCAAACGCCATCAGACGAACAACAACCATCTCAGTAGGCTGGACTAGCCTTAGTTTAGAATGAATTAAGATCAACACAGATGGAGTCTCCTGAGAACACCCGATATGGCAGGTGCATGATTCATCAACAGAAACTCATAGACTAAAACAATACTGACGATGATACAACCGCTCGGAATCACAATTGCCTTATCAGCGGAAACCTGGGCTATACTAATGGCCTCCAGAGCTGCAACAAATAGAGAATGACCAAAAGTCATTTTTGAGACGGACTCAGAAAACCTCCTGAGATTTCTAACATCTCCCACGAAACCGTCTTGGTATATTTCAGGCATGATCAAAGAAATAAAGCTAGAAATGCATCAAATATCTCACTGCATTATCCAACATAATTATAGGAAAGACAACCAAATCGCAGATAACGGGGAATTTATCAACAAAAATATGTGACTAGACAATTCCAAATTTTCTTAATCAAATTGTATTAAATGACTTTATACGTACCATTTATTCTCGTGTAATTTCTTTCTGAGAAATAATAAAAAAAATTACTTATGCTTATCTAGAATAACAAGATACGAATAAATGTGTAATAAACAGCTGCAGTGCACTTTTGAAAAATGAAGGGCCAAAATTAAGTGTTGATTTACCACTAAATTTTCAACACGGTAGGATGCAGCATATAACACCCCACTTTAACTACTTTACAGATGTTATTCAATTCTTTGGTGATGTAGATACGTGAGGTATAGAAGTAAGCGTATCGCCATCTTTTATGCCATCATCACGAAGAAAGTCGATGGCACTATGTGGATATACGTCATTTGGTCATGATTGTGATGTATTACCATAGTATATTGCAAAATGTTGTGTGTGTAGTATGTGTTGAGTGAATGAAGCCGGATTATAATTAACTAGTTTAACATTAGTCTTGAGGTGGTAGGGTTAGGTTTCTGATAATGACATACCGGATTAACAAAAATGAGAGGACTAATTTTATCAAAAAAAAAAAAAACGAGAGGTCTTGCAATAAAATTTCTCGAAGTTAGACCATGACATTTGGAGACAATATGAAATAAAGCTGGTATAAACTAGGTTACTCCGGATAGTTAGTTCCGCTCATCATCCTAATTAAGCACACCTTAGAAATGGCAAAAAGAATATATAGCTTGGAGTACACTGTCTATAGTGGTTACTGGTCAGTCAATGGACCTTTAGCCCGAAGAGATAAAAATCAATTAAGAATGAACCTCCGCCGTGGTCCATGTTTAAAACCTTGGTGAATAATATATACAAATGGGAATTGGGTTATTGTGAAGTGTCCTCATTACTGTGTTCTTCAGTTGAAGTTAGAATATTGTTTGTACTTTCACCTTTTTTCACACTTCAAGCTTTTATACATTTATGAAGAAATGAATCGAAAGGGCCTTTTGTGGATTCTACGTAGATATATAATGCATAGGGAGATTATATATCATGTGTTGGAAACAATATATAAAATATAAATTTTAAGATTTTAAAATAAATAAATAATTTTTTTTTATGAATGAAAAAATTATTAGTTCAATATCGAGAAATTTCTAATATTAAGTTGTTTCGAGATGATATATAAACTTTGTTAGTCTCATAACGGGGAGATCCCTCTTCTTAAGTTATACTAGATTATTATATAAACAAGTTTTTCTCAACTTATAGAGACAATCCTAGGAAAAAGGGTTTCTTCATATTTTTTGGAGAGACCAAATGAATAATAATTTTTTTTATTATATTTTTCAAGTTTTCAAGCTTTTTCTTAAGAGTTTTTTCGGAGTTGCCAAGCTCAAGTTGAGCATCTATTGCATATGCTAGTAGTAGGTGTACTATGGTGTTTTATCCTGGAGGCATCCGTCCTATGGAGGCTATAACATCACTTTTGGGGTATAGCCGGGCGCTAATGTCTTAAGGACAGAGTGTTGAACACGTGACTTACTCTGTTTTTCTAAAGTTTGCTGCATACCATATTGTTGTTGCGGAGGTACGAGGAGTTCATCCGTTTCGACAAATCACTTCCATTAATGAATTAAGTATCAATAACTTTTATTTATTTAATTTTTCTTTATTTTTGGTTATTGCGACCAAAAATCTTAATACATTAGGTTTAGTAATAATCATAAATGAATGATTGATTTGTGAATCGTTGACGTTGATATCATATTGGAAAACAAAAGATGTTAATTGTGAAGTGAAAAAAATAAAATTGAGTTTTTTGGTCAGCTGTAGAGTTTCGAGTATACCTCTTAAATTAGAAGGAATTTCGAAAAATCCTTTTAACCGAATATAGTAGATATCCTAATAGTATTTTTTAGGTATTTTACAAAACTGAGAATGTTCTTGAAAAATTCTGACGGGCATAAAAATATTGTTGACTAAATTACTTTTTCTAGGGTAACCATGAGTTTTTTAAAATGGTGACTCAAACGATGTTTGTAGATCTAGATGTTATCTTCAAAACTCATTTTTTTATTTTCCGATTCGGAGTTGTGGTTTGTGAGATATGGTGTTTGTGAAAACGTTGCGCATGTTTGTCCAGAATATCAATAATTGTATCTAAGCTCTAAATTAATATGAGATCTTGCAACCATTTATAGTGGTACTTTGTCACCTTAGATATAACATGAAAAACTGGTACTAGTGAGTGCCTTTATCCATAATATACTTGAGATTTCAATTTAGTTGAAATATTTTTCATAAACAAATTAGAGCAAGTAACGAATTGATTTTTGTGACTTACAATGATAATCTCTTATATGTGTTAGATTAGTATCACATTGCTAATGAATAGTGAGATGTTGAATTAGTTGTGTATGAGTTATCCATTGTGTTATAAATCACTTTAATTATATGTGCTTTCTATAGTATCAATTGACGTGAATCACATGATTTTTTTTGATTTTTTTTGTGAATTAGACGTATATTAAAAATCCACTTAGATGTTTAGAACTAGCTTATTAGAAGTCACTCTATTAGTTTTTCAATCACATGATTGGTTAATAATTGTGTATTAGCAATTTCTATGGTGATTTCTAAATCATTTCGAATATGTTACCTTTCGTTGAAAATATGAGAATCATAATATACTAGTATACCATAGTCATAGGATAGTGAGGTATAAAGTATCTTTTATTAACCAGTGCAACAAGAAGGTTAAGCTATCAAATGTGCTTAAATTGATATGTATGTACACAAAAATCGTTTAGGTTTTTATTACCAAGTTTTGTTACTTACTTATGATAGTGATAGTCTAATGTGAAGATAGACTTAAGTAACTTGATAACTATGTGTTCCAATTAATATTTTGATAAGACGATGGCTTATAGTATCTTGATAATTTGATATTACCTATGACAAGTGAAAGTATCAACCAATTTTTTGAACCCTAGTTACTCAGAAGTTTTATCATCTTAAATTGAATGATAAATTAAGTGTTAATCTATGATAACTTATGTTTTTTAGTTGTGTGCTTATCTCATCGGAATAGAGAATTGTATATTCAAATTTGAATGGAACAATTGACATTCTTACTGTGTTAAGTAATTTTATTTTTCGGTGGAGATAATAAAAAAATAATTGGTTGGTAAATGCCAAAAGTGCTGGAACGTGTGCTCCAGAAAAGGCATGTTTTTTATTCTACCAAGAATGGAAAAATCAAAAGCATTTTCATGAACAATTCAACTATCAAAATAGTTGAAGAAATAGGTAAATGATGTGAAAGGCCTGTCAGGTATGAACACTAATCATATTATGATATCATTCTCAATATGTACATTGCGAATTAAAACTAGTGCCAAATGATATCTACCTAAGTTACTATGAAATGTTATACTTGGAAATATGGTCTTGTGATGCTTCGAGTGTTAGCTTAATAGAACAAGACAACAGTAGATAAAAGGGAAAATCGTCAATGAATTGAGAATGAATACATGAACTTGTTAAATCATAATGTTGGCGTAGAGTACCATTATATGATGTGTCTTAGTTAGATGCAACATAAAGGACACATAATTGTAGTTTCTTATGTTGAGAAATCCTGATAATTATGGGGGGCCTTATGCCTCAACTGTGGGGGTATAAGATGGAAACAAGTGTTTGTTTAATTTTTCAAACAGATTCATAGAAGACCCTAGACTTATATGTGTCATACCCTGTAGACCTCAATTGTGGGGGTCTAAGGTGAGACTGAAGAGTCGACTTCTTTAGAAAATCATTGCATATGATCACAAGAACCGTTGTATGTTAACTTGAAAGTTCTGAAGCTAACAACATTTGAATAAAATAAATTTTATTATTGAGGATGTTGAGTTCTCGACAGTAGTTTTCTGAGGTCGGGTTCTCACACGAGATTGAATAAGTCATAACGAGACTTAACTTTGTCAAATTGTTGTTAGAGAATAAAGTAGTGATCTCTTGGCACATACTCACATGACTCTAAAATTACTACATCAGGCATTGTTTGCCATTATTGTCAGTTTGCTACATTAGATGGATGTTGAGGTATTATACTTAAATGGTTAGTTAAAGGTGGACAAACCTTAAGGGTTTGGTTAGCGCTAGGGGTACAAACTGATTACACCTACATATACTTGACTTGAACTAAGTTGTAAGTTAATGACCTAGCAATATTGTTATGTGATGATGATGAATACCAGTGATGTGATACTAATGAATTTGATAAGTGTATTTACACTAAATCAGTTGAAGGTGCATATGTTTAACATGTCTTTGTTATGTGTTTTACAACCACTAACAAATTTTTGTTGTTTAAAGTTTGATAGGAAACTAATATGTTGTTGAAGTGGTCTAAATGATCAGAAAAAACCAAAATCAAATTTTGATGATATAGATTCTGTCAAATGTGTGTTGTAAAATAGGTGTGCATGTTTCCGATTTTATCTTGGATAATTACAGGGTTGCTCTGATCACAAGGCCATAGAATTGGGATGCTTGAGGTACATATTTAATTTCAAATATGTGATATATATATTTAGTCGTTTTAGAAAAGTGGTAAAAATGTGTTCGTTCGCTGAGACTTGTGAAGATTCGTTTTAGACTTAACTCAGAATTAAACTAGAAAATAAGTAAAATACTTTAACAATATTGGGAAGAACTGGAACTCAGGATTCCACCAAAATCACTTCTGAATGATTTCTACATTGATTCTTTAACAATTATAGCTCTTTTATTGACTATATTTCTTTGCCAAAAGTAGATTTCTAAAATATTAACTGTAAATCATAAGCATGGAGCATCAAAAGCTCTTAAGTCCCAGCATACACCATCAAACAAAATCACAACTAATTAAGAAAAAACATAAATCATTTAAAAATCAATGTGAAAGTCATTAAGAATCAAAAATAGTTACAATTTATTCATAAAATATGGCTTCCTCCATTGTCCCAGTGGTTGGGTTTAGCTCCTTATGATGTACACACTCTCAAAACAATTATTCATGGCTCAAAAGTGTGTAAAAGAAAAAGATAATAATAACGCAGATGGTTCGCATCGGTGTAATGGCGTTGCAAACCATTGTTCTCACTGTTACAGAAGAAAAGTGTTTTTAGCTGAAGATAAACGTTGCAGATGCTAAGATATCCATTGCAGATGGGTTGAAGAAACCGTTGCAGCTGAAGATAAATGTTGCTAAGCTCAAGATAAACGTTGCAAAACGGTTGAAGAAATCGTTGTCTTTTCTCTGTTCTTCACGTCTTCTTCAGCAGCAACAACACACTTTTTCTTGTGATGATTTTTTTTTCCTTTTGTTGTCCTCCTGAGCCTGAACCAACCTTTCTCAATCCTCTGTATCCTTTTAATTGACTTAAACAACCCCTTTTCTACACCATAGGATCAAGGAATATCTGAGAGAATTTCTTCCCTTGATTTCCAGGCCGAGCTCCCCCTGTCCCCGTTTTTCTTCGATCTGTTGGGTTTATATAAGTTTATTAAACCCTAACAACCTTTCCTAATCGATAAAGACTAAAAAAATCAATCCCAAACTAACTCCAAATCATGATAATCCGAATCCGAAGAGAAATATATTTTCCGGCCTTTGTTTGATTTTTTTCCAGCTTGTTTTCTGACGTGAAACTCTCCATAGACGTGTATTGATAAGTTTAAAGGGTTTCTCACTTGTTTTAAAATCAAACTCCTTTTTTAATCACCTTAAAAATCGATTCAAAACTACTCAGACTCCTTTTTATGTAAAGTAAAAATCTCCCGTAAAATTTCGGATTTGAATGTGAAATGAAGGGTGCCCCTAATCCTTCTGGGGGACGCAATTATCAATTCTCTTGGGTGCCTTTGGTAATCTTTTTCCGGGTGCCTTTAACAACTTTTCGAGCCAATTTTTCCACTAATATTTATTTTTCAAAAATACCTACAAAGACATAAAAAGCCATAATAAGTACAAAATAAGTGATAAAAAAATAGAGAGTGTAGGACAAATAAGACACAAAAATGTGTCTATTAATATTGCACCAACCTTTGGAGGAAGATGTAATGACCGTACTAGTAAGTAGTACAGGTATCTTATATATGCCTTTATATGCTTTACAACCACTAGAAAACATGTGATGTTTATGATTGAGAGACTAAGTTTTTGTAGACAAGCATGATCTAAAAGTTCACTGGAACCAGAAGAAATTCTGACGCAAATGGTCTTTGTCAAACTCGATGCGTTTAATGTATGTTGTAAATGTGCAGTAAATTAGGTGTACAAATACACTTGTGATCCCAGAAGAATTGGTAGGATAATATGATTAGAAATTTGTAGTACATGAGGTACATTTTAAATTTTGTATGTGCATAATACATATTACACTGAGGAACTCGACTGAGATGAAAACAGAGTTCGTTTGCTTAAATTAAAGCATAAGAGGAAGCTGAATTGCTAAAACCCTTTTGTTGGGTATTTCTATGTGATCGAAGCCTGTGGCCACCACCGTTGAAGCTCAATTGAAAATGTGGGTCTAAAATAAATGAGCAATGGAAAAGTCTAGACAAACTCGAAGAAGGCTAATTCGGTAAGACAACTACTCTTTAATAAAGTGATTTTTGTAGACTTAGTGAAGTCAAGAGAAAAATCAATGGATCCTTTGACGAAAGGATAATCTAGAGAGATAGTTTGTTATTGCGTCGAGGGAAATGAGACTTAAGATCAAAAAATAAAATTACCATGAAGGACACTCAACCTTAGTGACTGGAGATCCTAAGATCAAGGTTCAATGAGTTAAAAAATTTGTGGTAATTAAAGGTATGCACTATCAAGAGAATTACATTCTATGTCCTTCCCTATGGTGCATGGTTGTGATAGTATGACTGCTTGTGAAAGATGACTTTTAGAAGTCTTAATGAGTTCTATAGTTTCAATTTAAGATTGAAGTGGGGTGTAGCAGTAACACTCTTGATACAACTCACCTATCTGAATGAGGAAGTGGGTCGCTTCCTATGAGAGTATGAGCTGATTCTCTAGAGTATTACGAGAAACAAGATATTTGTTCAGGGCCAAAATGAGCACAACGGCACGAGCTTGGCAGCACCTTGGAAATATCATGCGTGGTTGTTATCACGAATTACACCAAACGCTAGCAGTTCAAGACATCGCGTTCACTATCTCTAGAAAGTAGTTCTGATAATCTTTCACTAAGAAAAGGTTCAAGACCTCATGGACACCTCTGTCTGAAATGGTATTTTCTACGTTTTATGGGATTTTTCGTTTTTTATCGAGATTTAATTCATTTTGAGAAAATAAGTTTAATTTTTATTTTTTATTTTTTATTTTTTTTGTCTTGGTATTGCTAATACTTGGAACCTAAGGGATCACTGGCTAATTTTCACTTTGGTGAATGGAACCTTTAGTCCCACTATATATGAGAAATTAAAGATGAAAGCTCTCTATACAGTTATGATTTATGCAATCAATAGTATGACCCTGGGGTCAACACACTTTTGTGTGAAGGAGAGGACGTTGGAATGGATAGTATGACTTCAACACGCACGGTCGTGGGATTGAGTTGTTGATTTACCAAGATCTATCTGTGTTTTTCATGTTTTACTGAGGTTTTTCATTCATGTGGGGATTGTTGGCAAAAAATATATAAAATATGAATTTTAAGGTTTAAGAAAATAAATAAATTCTTGTTTTCTTTTGTGAATGAAAAAATTATTAATCCCACATCGGGGAGTTTCTAATCCTAAGTTGTTTTAAGATAATATATAAACTTATTAGTCCCACATCGGGAAGATCCCTCTTCTTAAGTTGTACTAGGTTATTATATAAACAACATTTTCTCAACCTATAGAGACAATCCTAGGAAAAAAAGGGTTTCTCCATATTTTTGGAGAGACCAAAAGAATAATAATTTTTTTTTTATTATCTTTTTCAAGTTTTTGAGATTTTCCTTAAGGGTTTTTTCGGAGTTGCCAAGATCAAGTTGAACATCTACTGCATATGCTAGTAGTAGGTGTAGTATGATTTTTTATCCTGGAAGTATCCACCCTGTAGAGGTTATAGCATCACTTTTGGATATAGTCGGACGCTAATGTCTTAAGGACAGCGTATTGAACACATGACTCACTCTGTTTTTCTAAAATTTTACTACATACCAGATTATTATTGCGAAGATACGTGGAGCTTATCCGTTTCGACAAATTACTTCCATTAAAAAGTCAAATACCTATAATTTTTTTTTTTTTTATTACTGCATCCAACAATGTAAGTAAATAGCGAATATAACTGATTTCCAAAGAATCAAGTTGGTGTCATTTTTTATTTTAGTTTCCTAAGCATGGCATTATGTGTATTTTATTAAAACAGAAAATAAACATATGACATGTATGTGACAAGATTTTAACTAAACTACATATTTTAAAATCTAACCTCGATTCGATCTGGTGTGTGGGAGGAGAGGAGCGAATTGGGGAGGATTCAATCAAGACAACTTTGATTGAACGAACCAATAACTTGAGGTCGTCTTGACGTCTCCGGATACATTTAATAACCTTACTTTGTTGTACTTTAGATGGGACTAAATGATATCGATTCGACCGTCACAATGGAAACCAATGAGCATGGTACATGCATGGTCGATCAACAGGCCAAAATGGAACATTAGGGTATCAACTACCCGTTGTACCCACATAATATATATCCTATATTTCAGAAGAAAAAATGATACTTTTATTTTTATTTAAAAATATAATAAATTAAAAAAAATAAAAATATTAATTTCCTTGGAACGAAGGGAGATATATATAATAAGGGTTAGTGACTTTACCTGTTAGTTCTAGCTAGGGTTGACAAAGAAGTCATAGACAACTAGGCATACTAGCTATTAAGGAGCATCCATTATTGAATATTTGATTGTTAAAAGGTGTAACCGCGATCTTATGCATGAATATCTGCAAGTCATGCGATTTCTCTTTGCACATGCATGCATGTGCACTTTTGGTTCTATGTCTGATGGTGAACTACCAGGTTATAAAAGTTCCTTATGGGAAGAACCATTCCAACATCAAAATTATGCAACTCTTATCTTAGGACTTCTTTTTAGGGTCAATTAGGAAAATCAATTTGTGTGGGCAGATAACAAATCATAAACATGCTAGATGACAACATACTTGCGTTATGCTTCAGAAAGAAAAAAAAACACATACTGGTGAGCTAAGCCTTAAAAATATTAGACTACATTAACGAGTCCATCAAAAGAACATCACGAACATGGTATGAATATTATCAGAAAATGCGTATAATTTTAACAACTCTGTGAAAGACGATAATGTAAAGTATCGAATCAATGTTTACTTTAATAATACAAACAATGTACTACTGGCTACAATTCTACAAATGAAGACAAACAAGTTTCTTTTTTTACTTTTCTTTGTCATTTGCAGTACTTTCAAGATTCAGCATATCTGCAAGACGAATGCATTATGCAACTACTACTATTCTATAATGAAGATAGGGTCCAGAGCGTACGTAATTTCTTATCAGCAGTATCTTTATAAGGTCCTTTATTTGGTTGGATATTGATTTAGATGTGGAAGCAACGAATGCAAGACAAAATAGTGGATCATCGTCATGCATGGCCTTCAAGTAGGCCTTAAAATGGTCGGACTCACGTGCAGTGGAAAAACATGCCCATACTTGAAGCCTATCCCAGTTTGCTCCTGTTGGCGGCTGTCAATTGTCATCACCACGTCTCCCAAAAATGAGTTTGTCATGAACCTGTTTTCTTGTGATGTCACTGGAAAAAAAAATTCTTCACCATTGATAAACACATACAGTGACAACAGACTAATAAAAAACAACTGAATGTGCCAATGGTTTCTCTTTGTACCTGAGAAAAACTGTGCTGACCAAAATTAAGTGTTGATTCAACACGGTAGGATGCAACATATTACACCCTGCTTCAGTTACTTTACATATGGTATACAAGTCTTTGGTTGATGTAGATGCGCGAAGTCATGCAATATATTTTTTTTATTTTAAAAAGTATTATTATTATTTTTTTATTTTAACTATTTTTATATTAAAATAAAAAAATTATACTAATATTTTTATTGGAACAGAAGAAAAAAATATAAATAAACAATTTTAATTGAAATCCTAAAAGACAGATGAAAGAAAACAACTAACTTTTACATGGATAGGGCCACCTATGGATTGGTAGGGGGTTTGTTTTTATACCAATCTAGATCTTATCGATATGAGAATCGGTTTTTACGTTGGTTTTTGGTCAATTCTTTTGGCTGCCAATATCATCATCCGCTAATTCATGAAGAAAGTCGATGACACACAATGGTATTCATATCTACTTTCCATATAAATAATATGTATTTGGTAATTAATGATTGTGATGTTTACAACAGTATTGACTGCAATTTGTGATGCGTGTATACTGTAGTTTATCAAGAGTGAACTCATTATTGCTAATTTAAGATTAGTCTTGAGGTGGTAGGGTTAGGTTAATGATAGTGATAAATCAGATTAACAAATGCGAAGAGGACCTCCGGTTAAATTTCTCGTACCATGACCATTAGAGACGGGTTTGACCAATATGATTAGCAGCATACACTGTGACTTTGTTAAGCTATTTCTACCATGCCATTTTGCAACGTGTTGTCACATTAATTTTCCAGATTAGATTCGTTTGAGTCTAACAACAATGCGTATGCCTCATTTTTTGAAATTTTACCGATGGTTGCTACCAGTGGAGTGGATATGTATTCTATGATTTTTGTTTCAGTCGAATACAGAATAAACAATCACACATCAGAAATGTCGTCATCGTTATGCCCCATACACCGATCACCAATGCAAAAAGAATATGCTGGCTGGTCAATGGATCAATGGCCTGAATAGGGAAAAAAATCAAGATAGAAACTCCAACGTTGTCCATGTTTAAAACCTTGATTATATACAATTGCCGATTGGGTTGTTGAAAAGTGTTCTCATTACTGTGGTCCATTGAGTTTAGAATATTGTTCGTGTCAAAAAGAAAAGTTAGAATATAGCTTTGATGGAACAACATGTGTTAAAATTAATCTACTAGACAAAGGTGCTATTGAGAACTTGGGGCCTTATGGTATCTCGGACACGAACACGATTCGATCTAGTGTGTGGAAGGAGAGGAGCAAAAGGGAGGATTCGATAGAGGCAACTTTGATTTATTTGAATGGAGGTCGTCTTGACATCTTCGGATGCATTTAATAGCCTGACTTTGTCCTACTTCATATGGGTGTAAATGGTAACGAATATCGATTGTCACACTGGGAAACTTAAAACTAAATTTGACCTTGGCTAAAACTTAAAAAAAAAAAAAACAAAAAAAAAAACCCATAATATTTAAAATTTGGGCAACGGACTTTGAGGGCTTGACCCGGGCTTTAGCCCCAGTTTATCCTCTCATAAGTCCATCAGTGGTTTTATTACTTTTACAGTGATTTTAGTTTTATTATTTTACAGTGATTTTATTAATAAATGTATATGCATGGTTCGAGAGTTCAAGATTGAATATTTTTGAGTACCAACCACCCTGATATTTCACACAGTTGCAGTTTATCCGCCGCTCGAATGTCAATCTTAACCTGAACCGTTTAAACCGGACCATTTTGAACCGTTGTAACATATATGAGCTAGGAGCTATAGTTGCGATATCCAGGATACTAGTAGGGGCATCCATTATTGAATGATCGATAAAAAGGTGTAACCGTGATCTCCTGCATGAATTTCTGCGAATCATATGGAATTTCTCTTATTACCTACCCACGACTCTAATTTGTGTTCTTTCCTCTTTGCACATGCATGCATGTGCCTATATTTACTCAGAGAGAGAGGGGGACATAATTATATGCTCTTTTGATTGTATGGTTGATGGTGAGCTACCAGGTTCATAAAAGTTTTCTTATGGGAAGAACAACCATTCCAACATCAAAATTATGGAACTCTAAGGACTTTTTTTTTTAGGTCAATCAAGAAAATCAAATTTTGTGTACAAATCACAAATCACAATCATGCTAGATGCCATATTAGGGTGAGCTACGTTAATAGTATTAGACTACAATATCGAGTCCATCGGAAGAGCATCACGAACATGGTGTGATTTTTCTTAGAAGATGCAGTTTAACAACTCCGAAGACGATAGCATAAACTACTGAATCGATGTTCACTTTAATAATGCAAATAATGTACTACTAGAAGCCTTCTGCAAATGAAGACGAACGAAGTTGTTCTCTACTTTTCTTTGTCATTTGAAAACCTTTCAAGAGTGGGCATTTCTGCTTGACAGTGCAACTACTACTATTGCTTAATAATGGAGACTGAGTCTAGAATAACCATCAAAAACAAAAAATAAAAGAAAACACGACACTAAATTTCCAAATATGGTCATATGGTATGTTACTGATCATTTATTTCCAATCACTATGAATCAGTAATTTTATATACACTTTCTAACGGGTGTTTAATTACGTGACATTTCAATTTCATCTTTTAGTCTTTTCTCAAAAGATATGTAACAAGGAATGAAACTCTTTCGCATGAGACTACTTAACCAGTAATATGAAAATGCCGATTTAATACTTTCTTAAAAAAGTCTGCACGAACTGTTGGGCTCAACGTGACTAACATTTGATGAGAGCGTGCACGAGTGTGTATCCTGTGACGACATTATCAAATAAATAAAGATGAGTTTAGAGTGTACGTAAATTTTTGTCAGGTAGTACTGTTTTATAAGGTATTTTATTGGATTAGATTTTGGTTTTTAGATCGTAATGACTGTAGATGTGGAAGTAATAACAAGACAAAATATATAGTGGATCATCATGCGCATGGCCTTCAAGTAGGACTTGATTCATCAGTTGATTCCTCCCAAAAAGAGTTTGCAACTTGTTGAAACTTAAAATGGTCGGAATCACGTGCAGTGGAAAAAACATGCCCATACTGAAACCCGCCCCCAGTTTGTTCACAATAAATGTCCTACCACCACCCCTAATTTATTGTGAACCTGTTTTCCTGTGATATTAATACTAGATCATTATTTTCTTCACCATTGCAGAACAACTAAAACCCAGTAGTGGTGATCAGGCCCAATAGTTTCTCTTCTGCTAAGAAAATGTGTTAACATTTCGAAAATCGGAAAATGACAAAATGCAACAGAGGTCCAAAGCAGGTTGCAATTGAGCTGAGGTGGTGGTAGGACTAACTAGCACAAACCATCATGTGCACCGTTAGATTCTCTATATATCAACCCCAAAAAGAGAGCCGGAGATAACATATACAAAAACTCCGTATAGAAATCCACAGAGAAACGCTATAATTGGTCAAGATGATTTTGAATTTGACTAGGATAAAATGTGAAAATGATTCAAAAGAAAGCTGTGCAAGAGTTTCTTTTTAATTTGTGAGTTCGTAGGGAGGTAAAGAATGGGAGATATTAAGAAAAGGAGTATTTTTTTGAGGTAAGAAAGTGAATTGTGTAAGAGTTCATAGCCTACTTAGGCATTCTAAGTGTTATATAATTTATGTTCTGATTATGCATCACTGCCATACTTTTTAACACATTATCCCACGGACATGATACAGTGATCTACTAACACATTTGATGGCGAATGATGAGCAAAGAAAATCATTAATGTGAAAGGTTATTATTGTTGGTTTAAATTGATTCCTAATTACAGAAGTTTATCTTCTAAGAGGGTCGTTGTATAAGCACATAACGTTGTAGTAGATGATCTATATTAGTTAAATACGGTGCAACATTCTGAGAACTTATTGCTCAATATCTTTTTACCAAGACATGGAATCTACAGCGGAGACAATGATGCAGCAGCTTCTATCTAAGGAGATTCTTCATGAACCCATGAAAGAAATAGGCACGCGATATCCAAAATGGTTAAGAACACAAATCCAGCTTAAGCAAAGAAGATTGTGATCGTTAGTCACCAATACGAGCTTATAAAGGAACTGAATCATGTTTATGATAGAGATCCTGGCAACTTCACCAAAATTGTTGGAACTTATGCACAAAATGCAAGAATGTGGTCAGCCTCCTAGTGACATCGTGCTCCAGATCTGGATTTTTCCAAACTTGACCAGTTGGAAGTGTACATGGACATTATTTTCATCCAACATAGCAATCTTTTAAGAGTCATTAAGAACTTTATGGTATTGATTCTTAGTCAAATGCATGCACATTTGGTATTCAGCTGCTAGTGCTTTAATGAACAAATGTATGCTACGTTCTCCATCAGTGTTAATTTGTATGTGAACACTGCCCAAATAGAATAAGTTCCCAATCAAATTATTGATCAACTATTTTCATGTCACAACCAGCATATTCTGATTTCTGATCTGGAAAAAGCTTACTGGGACAAGATTAAGTTCCAAACCGAATAAATAATTAGATAAAAAAACACAGAATTTTGGGATTGCCAGTAAACTGCGAGCATGGAAAGGGTGTGAAAATTTTCTTCATCTGACGCTTGCAAAGATGGTGATGTTGGCATGTTTATAGTCCTTCCCCATTCCACCAGACAATGAAGTGTTCTCTGCCTTCTTCCATGGTTGTTGCTGATTACAATGCCGAATCGATCATGTCCATGAAGAAACATAAAGCTGATGATGGCAAGTAAAAAGGCATTTCCAGCTAGTAACCAAAAACTGAAGAAGATACGTATATGGCTTTCCTTGAAGACTTTAATAGTAACACCAGAATCTTGGCCAAGAAAGTTGCATGGATGTATTCAATTGAGATTTATATGGATAACTGAAAGTCTTAAAAACTCCTAAATATTGATTATGATTCATATGAAATCATTAAGTATCCGGGGTATTCAATTTAGATTATTTAAGATTCGATAAGTATCCTAGGTATTCAATTTACTTATAATTTATTAGGATAGTAGAGGGTCCAAGATATTCAAGAATTCTTATGGATATTGGTAGGTAAAATATGTATGTTACTATCTTATGTCTATCTCAACCCAAACCATGAGAGTTTATAGATTCTGATGGATATCTTACATACTTGATTTTTTTCTCCCCTTTTCTATATCAAGACAAGCTATATTTTCCCACATGAAAAATATTATTTCTTTTTTGAATTTATGATATTTGATGATGTTAATTATGAGTTTATCTTTTCAAAATAGCCTCTCCTTTGTTGATTGGAACGTCATTGTATTTTTATCTCATTCATTTCCATATGTTACACTTGTTGATAACCTTTTTAAATTTTAACATTTGATCCAAAATATAAAAATCTTTTATGAAGCTATTTTGTTTTTATATATATTATAAATTTGTTTTTGATAAATTATTTGATGTTTTGAAATATGTTTTAATATTTATAAACCTAAATTAATCTATTATAAGTCAAAATTATATATATATATATATATATAAAAGAATTCATGATTTTTTTAAAAAACCTAATTAATCCACTGGATTCAGAAAAAACCGGAATCAATTTATATTTATGTAAATCTTAATCCAATACATTCCTATTACAGTAGTTTTATCACACCTGACTCACCATATGACACTCATTTGAGTCAGGTATAAAAACACGTTGTCTCTCTATTTAAATCACCACTTTCTGGTACCAAATCCTATATATCCTCGGCGGTAAGGTTTCTCAGAGATCAAACTCCATCGATTAAAAATTAGACAATCTATTGAAGATCTCAAATTTGATTTCAGTCACTGTAAGTATAAATGCCTGATGCTTAAGTAACGATTCATTATATGATCCATGAAATTTAAAAGCTTTTTTGCAACAAATTACAAAACCAAGTGATTAAAATTGTTAAAGGTGCAGCATTTAGGAAAATTTAGGGCATAAACTTTGAAATTTATGAATGAAAATGCTACTGATGACTAGCATATTAAATCAGTGAACAATCTTGTCTTGTGGGATTTCAAGATGCTACCAACAACATTTGGGTTCTGAGTTTGTGGATTACATGTTTCTTTTCTTGAAAGCTTTTATTCATTTCAGAATTAGTGTTATGAGTGTAGCGATGTCTGTTTAACCAATCAGATTGAATACATTGTGTGGTATTACAGGGACCTTGTTTTAACTAGCAGAATTAGGCTGTAGGAGCAAGTACACTGGATGACCTGACGGACCATTAGTTGGTGAACGTTTTGAGTTTGTAATACAGACACACCGGCATTAGTTGGTTTCATGTATCCGGCACGCCCGGTAAACACCAGAGTATGCAGTCTGTGTGGTGTCTTGGCTTTGATTTTTGTTCTTCTGTTACAACTTCTCCACCAAATTCATTGTAAACTGATGCATGTCCAATTCTATGCTCTAGCATTTGAGTTATGTTGATAAACTGTACTAGAATTTTCATTCGATCCACTATACTAGCTATTATGTTCATAACCAGTCGATTCAAATCATGTCCCCAATACTTGTTTAAAGGCTTTGTTTCAATATAGAACTAAATTATTTCTTTTGTTGCCGATCTATGCTTCTGAATGTTCAGAAGACTTATCGTTAGCATTTTACATATCATAATGTAAATGAATATAAATAGGTAGGTTTATCCCAAACTGAATTTATTTCAGGGCCATTTGAAAATTTTAGTATTTATTGGTTGATTAGGAGGATTTCAAAGAATATGAATAGGTATGTTCAGAGAATACTTCACCGTGGATGTATGCAGGAGGATTCCAAAGATACAAAGTTGATTATTATCGATAAACGGCATGATTGTGGATATCAGTTTGTGTTGGTTTTTAGTCATGTCTTTTTTTCTCTTCGGTCGCCCCCCCACCGCGCGTGGTCATCTAGTTAGGTTTTCTTTTGATAAACTCCATTGGGTAGTCTTCAATAATGGTGGTAGGTGTCTGAGTTTCAATGCTGAAGACTGATACTTGTGTTGATTTTACTGGTTTTTGTCGAGTATTATTGCATTATTGTTCATTATTGGTTAAAATTCGGATTATAAAATTACTATATATGATTAAATTGCTTGATTTTTTTTCTTTGCTGTGAATTTTGGTCAATTGTTATGGTTTAGATACTTTTAGGGGTCATTGTAGTTGTTGGTGTTTGTGTAGGATAATAGATGGTAACTAAACACAGAAACCCTCTTTCCGAATCTTCATTTTTATCATGTTTTTAGAGATTTAGGGGTCTGATTTGATGTTTTGGTTTTGTGGGGGTGTTATTGAGTTTGTCTATAAAGGCTCTCTTTTGTTTCGGCTGGTGTATTGCATGCTTTTAACTCTTTCAATGTGTTGTTTCACTGTTGAAGCGAGATGAGTTTTCTAGGGGCATTCACCAGGGTATAGCTTTTGTGCTAGTCATACAAAGATATTACATAACAAGTCATGCAAGCTATTAGTGTTGTGTTTTGTTGTCATTGTTCACAATCTGTTTTTGGTATGAACTATATGTAGTGTTTTTGCTATGTATGGTGCTGATTTGTGAGTTGTAGAGCTTGTTAACACTAGGTTCAAGTTCTGTTTTCAGCATGAGGTTAGCTTTATATGATGTTTAACATCAAAGCATGAAGGTTATGGAGCTGAATTTCCAACATGAACAAGTTGCAATGAATACTTAGCTATGCAACTTTTATTAGATCGCTTCTTGTTTTACGCTCTATAGGTTTTATTGTTCTGTTATCTGAATGTTGACAAGTTATTGTTCTTATTCATTCATAGATGGTGTACTGTACAACATTATATTTCTGGTGTTTTCCGTGGACAGAAAACAAGCAACTACAAAGGTGTCTGATCTGTCTGATATCAAAGTCAGTCGTACTCCCTCTCTGAGAGCAAGAGCTTTAGTGAAAGAGACAGTGAAAGAAGATGTTCACAACCAGGCCTCCAACAACATCACCACTACTCTCCCTCTCCGAAACTCTAATCAATCAAAACCTAATCCGTAATCTGTCTTTCCCTGTTAGCTACTCAAAACCAAACAAAAGCCTCTCCTACCTCAAATCTTCCCCTCTTAAAGCTGTGCGTGCAAAGAAAAATGAGAGTCCATCACCAGTGTCACAAACCCCTGCTCAAACCAGGGTAGATATTCTTTCAGAATCCCTTCCATTCATTCAGAGATTCAGAGGCAAGACCATTGTCGTCAAATATGGAGGTGCTGCCATGAAGTCGGAATCTCTCCAAGCTTCAGTCATCAATGACCTAGTACTCCTCTCTTGTGTCGGTCTCCGTCTTGTGTTTGTCCATGGTGGTGGCCCAGAAATTAACACTTGGCTCAATCGACTTGGGATGAAACCTAATTTTCACAATGGCCTCCGAGTAACTGATGCGTTTACCATGGAAATAGTTGAGATGGTTCTTGGTAAGGTAAATAAACACCTTGTCTCTCTCATCAACAAAGCTGGCGCCACTAGCGTGGGTCTCTCAGGGAAAGATGGCCGCCTCCTTACTGTTCGACCTAACATCAACTCTGCTGAACTCGGCTTTGTTGGTGACATAGCTGGGGTGGACCCCTCCATCCTGCGTTCCTTAATTTCCAGTGGTCACATCCCGGTGGTTGCATCAGTGGGGGCCGATGAGGATGGGCAAGCATACAACATTAATGCAGATACCGTGGCCGGGGAATTAGCAGCTGCTCTAGGAGCTGAAAAATTGATACTGTTGACTGATGTTGCTGGAATCCTTGAAGATCGAGATGATCCAGGAAGTTTGGTGAAGGAAATTGATATCAAGGGGGTGAGAAAAATGGTAGATGAAGGGAAGATAGCTGGAGGGATGATCCCAAAGGTTACTTGCTGCGTTAGGTCACTTGCGCAGGGAGTTCGTACTGCTAGCATCATTGATGGGAGACTCCCGCATTCGTCGCTCCTGGAAATTCTCACTGATGAAGGAGCTGGTACAATGATTACTGGGTAACATCTACGCTGGTGCATTGTTAGGTACAATTACTTCTGTTGTTTTTTTTTGTTTAACACTGTGTTTTACATTGTAATGTAGAAATAATCTGGATGGGACCCTGTGTAATTGATAATGTGTCAGCTCCATGAGAAGGAGTGTGTCGTAAACAAGCTTAAAATTAATTGAAGCTGAAATCTTATTTAAAGGGAGAGTTAAAGAAAGAAAAAAGCGTTGTTATTGAAAAATACCCAAAGTTTAGTAGAGAAGTAATCAACCTTTTTTCTTAGCTGAGCAATAGTATAACCAATGAGCAAACTTACTTTTGCAGCCTATGTGAATTGGCTCAAGTTATTCTGGAGTGGATAAATTAAATGGTCAAGTTAGTCAATTTAAGCTCACATTTGCACCATTTTTTTTACTTAAATCTTAACTTGTGTCTGAAAGTGGCAGCTGATAATTTTGAGTCTTTATGGTTGAATCAGTTTACTTATGGAAGCAGCAAACCAATTATCAATCCATTTTTTGTCTGAACAATCAGTGTGTGACGGTGGGTTTTACCATTTTGCAGGTGTTTGAGGGAATAGTGTTTGCATTGTCTGGAAAACTTATTTAACAAAGCAAGGCCACAATGAAGATGTGATCCCAGCGGATTGTATCAAAACAAAAAAAACAATGAAGATGTGATGCAATGACCCAGATAAGTTTTAGTTTGCAGGTGTGAGGAATAGATGAATTGTTGGTAGCTTTTGTTTAACATGGGAGAAGAACCAACACTAAAGATGAGATGTAATGCCACTTAAGCTTGGTACTACCGTTTTTTTCGTAAAAAGGTGCAACCATGATCTCCTGCAAGTTGTTAAAGCAGACATTTCAAAAACTACCAAAACCATGAGATGATTCAGCTAACGTCCACTGAAAATTTTCAAACCTTTGAAAGTTGAAATTAAAGTGTATTCTAAGAAGAACAATGGAAATAACCAAATAGAACAAGACAAATTAAATGCATTTTGTAAATTACCATGAGACTTTTCTTTTACCAACTATGATGTACTTAAAACCTTGGTTTGTTGTGGTTGTTGTTTAGGACAGATTTTTCACTCGTCGAGTAAGATTTCTCATGACATCTATGATCACAGATTTCTTTTGGATCCTTAACTGGAGAGACAAATATGTCGAGTGAGAAGCTGATTTTTTCAGTAATGCTTCATCCTCCATTATTTTGGTTGGGAAGTGCTCCAAGGCAATTAGGCACAAAGCAATAACTGTGCGCAGAGTAGCTACTTCGTTTGATATCCCTAGAGGAGCTTCGACAGATAACGATTTTAGAGTATTTAAATCGTGCTTTTCAACTGTTTCAATGTCAGTTGCAAGAAGCACCCTCAATGCAGCCAATAAACGACCTTCTACCAATTCTGGACCTCCTAAGCTTACCTGGTGGAGTAATAAAATGATTTAAACCCTAACAAACAACTTTTAGAAATATTTCAAAGGAACACAAAAATTCAATCATCAACTCATTATCCTTTTCACTAATCTAATCAGCACTAAATCATAAGAAACTAAATCCTATATAAATTCTGTGAAACAACGATACGGTATGAGTATCAGTGTCGGAAATTAATAAAGGTAGCAAAAAAAAGTAGCAAACAGGGACATGGAGTTCAGGTCAGGTTAAAGTTATTTCTTTCTTCTTCTCTTTCATTTCTAGTTCCTTCTATTTTTCAAGCTTTATAAAACTGTAATGACCCGACCTTCCAACGATATTGTCCCCACTTAGTCACTGCGGTCATCCGGCAGTGTGGGGTTTTCTACGGACACCGCTGCGGTCATCCAGCAGCAGTTTCCCGGGAGATCACCCATCCCTGGATTACTCCCGCCCGAGCACACTTAACTGCAAAGCTTTTTGCCAACTCTGAGCCAGTTGTGCTAAAAAGGCCTCGGTGTTAGGAAAGGACAAATCATTACCTATATTTCATTCGGCGAACCCTACCTGCCGAATTGGGGTATTACAAAAACTAAGTTGCAAAAGCATTTAACAACTAGCAGCGCTGTTGCAATGTCTGTGTGTCAGTACAAGTGCCAGCGTCTACACGTGTCCATACAGGAAAATTTTATAAAACAAAGTGTCATCGTTCAGAAACTAAAAAAGGTCCCTTTTCGGGTGAAATAGATCTCTCCAGTTTAATTGATTGATAACTCTCTTTTCTTAGGACTCATCTTATATTAAAAAATTTAATGACAATTTTTCAAAACAGTCCAGAGGGAGAAGACAAACCTTTAGATCGGAAGCTTCTCCATGTAATTTTAACTGCGATAGAATCTGTTGCTGCCATGGCTTGGGTGCAGAGAAGTTCGGGGACGTGATCCCAACAGCCATGCTCGCAGCATCCAGAAAGGCCCCATCATACTTCAGTTCGATAGTGTCGTACGGATTTGAGGGGACTACAAAACCGTAATCTATGAGGAAAAAATCATTGCTCAAACCCCCGTAATTAAGCACCACTGGATCATTTTGTCTGATATCAGTTTCCGCTTTAACCTGGCATTGTATCAAACATACAATCTTAATTAGTGTAAGAAGATTGCACACCCACACACACAAGCACAGAACAAAACTAGAACCCCAAGAAGAAGACCTTCCTTAACTAACATGTTGGAGTTTTTAGTTTCTCCCTCTTGAAATATTTTTGCATTTGGATGGAAGCTGTGGTTGCACATATCAACGAGGGGGAGCATCATAGGTATCGAACTATGAGCACCGTCTGGCAGCCCTGCACCATGCAAACGGAAGGCACGCGATGAGACTGCTGACATGGCCCAGCCAAGAGCAGAAGCATCAATACCCTGTCCGCCAAAAGGATGATCATCTGGTTTCACATTGTCGAGTGCATGTTTTATGTCCTTTTCAAAATCAAGAAGAAATCTGCATCTCTTATTGACCTGGAAAAACCACAATGCAGAGTGTTCCATCATTTATAACCTCATACTAAATGAAATCTTATCAACTGGAGAATTACTGTATCTTATTCAAATGAGGGCTTTCAGAGGAATTGATTTTCATACCTGATAAAGAAGAGGAGCATACTGCAAGTTTTTTATGTCTTCCCCTGGAAAGAAAATAGGCACACTGTACGTTTGAGGCAGATTACTGATGTATGGCCACCAGAACGAACCAACCGTAGCTCTTTCTTGGAGAAGCTTCAAACCCAGTTTCATAGCCCATAGTTCCTCTGTCTAGCCCAATATCCAAAAAATAGAGGTTATGAAACCTTATTGCAAAAATTAGAAAAATACCATTCCTACTTATACACCCAGGGGCAGAAGTTTCCAATGAAGTTCTGCTTTGGACTATAACAGTTACCATATGACCTAGATGCAACATAGTTGTGGCCTATCTCCTGGTGGTTAATCCTGTTTATAAGGTACTTACATAACTTATGGATCAATTCTTCCGAGTGTGTAGTTTCACACTCACTTGACAATGACTAATACAAGACAACTTAAACATAGTTCAGTTTGAATGACTAAATAAGATAAGAGTCTGAAAGCAGTAATATGCATACTCAAAAACAGAAGCTAGATAAAACGACGATGCCAGTAAAGATATCTCTTAGCATATCAATATTTTAATATGAACAATGATATTGACTGAGTATTGTACAGGGTACAAGAAAAGAATAAACAAGCCAGTGATGCCTAAATTATTCTAATGCGCATTGCACCTTTGAAAAACTAAGCCTAAATCACAAAGAGCTTTTTTTTTCGTCTCGAAAAGCCGCATATTAGACTTCTTAACCTTCTTTCACTCATGGTTTTAGTTCTCTCACTTCCCAACCAATGCAATTAGCTGAGACATGAAGCCAGGTAAATACATTGATTTCTGAAGATACGAAACAAAACCCACAATTTCCCTAACGCCCAATGTTCATGACCACAATTTCCCTAACGCCCACTTTACATTGTCCCATTTCTCACAATTTCCCTACTGAACCAAAGATAAAATAAATTAAATCACTAGCCCAATGTCCAGTGTTCATGACCAAGTTCTAAAATTTAAACTCAAAGACAAACTGGGTATCCAAGAACAATGTGATAATAATAATTGAGAGATTGAGAGAGAGGGTTACCAGGAACTTGACGAGCTAATTGAATCAAAACAGAATCAAGACCATCTCCATCACCAGACTCCAAAGATTGAAACTTTAGTGGTAAATGACTAGGAAGAGAAATTAAGTCAGACCCTTTAGGTATATCTTCAGAAGAGACTAAACCAATACCATTAGATTCCTCATCAACTAATTTCAACCCTTTATGAACAAATCCCCCTTCTTTTCTAACCCATCCAATCAAATCAGGTGGGTTTGAAACCAAACGATCAGTATAATAATTTGATGATGAAGAAGAAGATGCGTATGTTAGAGTACGAAAGTGGGTTAATGAAATGGTGGAGAAAGAAGGAGAATAACTGATGAAATCCCTAGTCGCCATTAACAACATCTTTGATGAAGCTCCTGTTATGTTCATCATTTTTCTTCTAGGTTCGAGCTATGCTTTTCTCCCTTCACAAACTGAAGCTGAACACTTTGATAAAATGCAACTTCTATCTCCACAGGTTATTTCACGGGCCACTTCCCCAGTTGCTTGGTTTCCTTACCCTTTTAGCCTGTAGGTGTTTGGGCCTTGGAATTGATTTTTTGTGCTAGTCATTTTTTATTTTCTTTCAACAAATAACTATTTTTACCTGGTTTAGTTGGGCTCATAGAATTAAAAGGGGCTATTAGAAATTTTAACACACTCTAAAAGTTATAGGGAATATCAAAAGCTGGTATAAATTATCCTTTCCTAATAATTAATCTTAAAATTATATTGTACTTAATCTATAAGCCTCAACTTAATCTAAAATCAAAAAACAGAAAATCACTCCATCTTTCTTTCTCTTTTCTTACCCTAAACGACTTTTTTTTTTTCGAATTCAATTCATCATCGTAATTGCTGATTCGAAAACTTTAATCGACGATTAATTTCTTCTACAAACATGGTTCGTACGAAGCATTATCAAAAATAAAAAGATAATCTTAGAATCATAGAGAGACTAAAAGGAAAGTGGAGTGAGAAAAGAACCGAAGAATTAAACCGTGAAGCAAAAATGGCTCCAGTGAGAGAGTAAGTAACTAAAACCCATTACTCTACTTGTTGTGGTTGTTTGTACGTGTGTTTTGAGTGTAGAATTAGGTCTGTAACCGCAAAATTGCAGTTTCAGAAAGAGGGCCGTCATGGTCGCAATATACATATCATGACGACTTTTTATATGCATGCGAAATTTATGAAAAATCGTCATGGTATTTGATTTGGAACCATGACGACCCTTACTGTATATTTTCACCCAAGACGAAGGATCTGTCTAGTGTCGTTATTATATTACCTAAAACCATGATACCCCTTGTTGTTTATTTTTCATGTAGACTTAGTGTATTAGTGCCGCATAGGTTTGTATTTTAAACCCTAACGACATTAGTTTATATGAAATCATGGGTCGTTACTGTTTATCTATATGGTCGTCATTGTTTAACTAGGGCCGTTAGTGTCGAATATCTAGACCATAACAAATCTTGTACTTAGTCTATGAATGTTGGTTCTGTTTTTTTGTTTTTTGTGTTTTTTCAATTGTATGATGCTTAAAAAGAAAAACAAAGGAAAAGACAAACATGTTCCCACTCTTCCTTCGAAACCTCCCCGCCACGAGGAAATCTTGACGACTGGACCGTATCGTGGAAAACATCCGAAGGAGATACCGTTTGTTATCCGTGAACGTGCAAACCAAGATAAAACCAGCGAATTCTCGTTCTTCTTCTTCTGCCTCCTCTATTCCAACTGCGACTTCAGACCATGACCACGAAAAAGCTGAAGATGATGTTGATGAGACTAATGTTGGGGGTGGTTGGGGTGATGGTGCAAGTGGAACTGGTATTTCTGGTGGAGCTGGTGGTTCTAGTGATGGTGGTGGTGATGATGGTAATTTTGGTGGTGGTGGTGATGATGATGATGAGGAAGAGGTGCAAACAGAGGCGCAGGTGCAAGCGGAGGACAAATAAACTCGTCAAAATCCTGAATCAACTTATTCTTTATAAGAGGGTCGTCATGCTATATTGGTGTCGACCATGCCGACTCTATCCCTCCAAGATAATGGCAGCTAGTCGTCGTTATGGTCCTAGCAGTGAAACGATGCGACTCTTGACAACAAAACATCCAGGAAAACCATGTTGTTTGTGACCATGACGATTTATTTGATCTATCATATATATGTTTTCTCCAGGTTTTAGAGTCGTCATGGTTTGTTATTGCAGGTTTACGACACCACTTAGATGACAATAAAGTCATCATGGTTGTATATTACAACCATGACGACCCTATAAGCATTTTTTTTTACTTGCAACCAATGCGGTTGGGTCTCTCAACGGCTATGTTTTCGTTGGGTCCTTAAGATCTATAAAAAGACCAAGTTTTCATCTCATCCTCACCCCAACAATAGATCTAAATTTTTAAATTCATTCTACTCTCTTTCTAATTAATTTTTTTTTTTTACCAATGGCGTACACTGACAGTGAAGAGATAACGATATTTAAAGAGTATGTGACTTGGAAAACCTATGAAGAAGATCTTAAGGAAATGGAGCTTATAGATGTCGAACATATCTTGGATCCAAACTCCGATTTCTGCTGGAACTGTGTTTTATGGATTTTTGTGGCGTTAGACGGAAATTGCAGTTCAAGAACACTCAACAATGGTAAGAATAGATTCCAAGAAGTCTTCAGAGAATGTGAAGCTTTTAAAGAGGAAACGAAAGCCGTAAAGGAAGCCTATCCCATAGAGGCGGGTGCGATAAGAGTAAGTATGTCAATAATGATTTCATCCAAAAAAGTTTTGACTAATACTAACTTAAATCGATTTGTTATTTCAGTGGCAAATGGTTCGGGAAGGATATGAGGTTGTTCAAGGGAAAAAGTTTGAGCATGATAATTGTTATCGTATCTTGGAAAACAATGTATACGATTTCACCCTTTATGAATAATTGGTTAAGGGCAATGTTATGATATATGCTAATTATTTACCTTCAAATGTTATGCTATGAAAAATATATTCATTTTCGTTTTAATGAAATTCTTATGAAAGATGTATTCCTTTTCTATATATGATTTTCTTTATAATCTACGTATGCCTTTTCCTTATGATCTATTATGCATTGTTTTCCTTCCAATGAATTTACAATTTCATCCAAAAAAGTTTTGACTAATACTAACAAATTCTACAGCTTATGTCATCACGATATATTGGAAACGACTATGTCGTCACCATCTATAGTCGTTATGGTATTTGGTATACACTGATGCGACCCTAGCAGTTATTTCATACAGAGAATTCTTCTTCGAGAGTCTTCATGGTATAAGTAAAGGACAATGATGCCTCAAAAGAGGTTTGGGTCGCACGGTCATCAAATATGACTATGGCGATTTTTCATACACTGGTTATGTAATAGGTTAGGGTCGTCAAGGTCTGATGGTACGACCCCTAAAGAATATTTTAAATCCCCTCCTTTTCCCCATTGATAGATAAAAAAGAAAAAAAATCGCTAATTTTAATTCTAACCATAATCTATATAACTAATCTAATCTAACTAATTAACTAATCTAATCACGTATTAAGACTAATCAAATGAGGGTAGTTTAATCATTTCTGAAAATATATAGCTAAGGGGTAGGAGGTATTACTATTGGATGATCCAATTTTGTCTTTTCCTTCAGCCCCTATTAATTTTCCAATCCTCTAATTAAACCAGGTATTTTTAGTGATGATGCCATTAAATAGATTTTTTTTAGAACCATTATCCTGAAAGGTTAGCCACTAGAGTTACAAAGATACTAGCAGAGTAATTAATATATGATGATCTAATATGATCCTAATAATGGATCTATCTACTAATAGATGATAGTTAATACAAAAGGAAAACATTATACTCCAGTTCACTACTGAATTTAAGTTTTTTTGTTGATTTAGCTAAAGAGTCAGCTTCTCCGTTAGCTTTTCAAAAAATAAATTTAAAACGGTAAAGCTAATACAGCTTGAAGCTACAATTTTTGTTTTATTCAACATTGTCATTTAATATCACTTCAGCATTGCCATTTAATATCAATATTGTCATCATTTAGTTAAGAGATGACCTGTCTCTTTCTACACTGAAATATTTTAGCTCCTTGTTTTAGAATGAATGGTTGGTTGAATCCACAGACGTTGGTATATAAATTCTATTGTCATATTTTAGTTGCCAATATTTCTAGATTTATAGTCTACTAAAGTTAGCTACGGTCTAGATTAAACTATGAAGTAGAGTTTTATTATTCATTTAAGTTACCCTTGAAGACTAAAGATTGAAGATCAGATGAAGAAATCATTTGAAGAACTTCAACAAAGGTTAATAACAAAAACTGATTATCCTTCCAAAATTCTTTTTCATTCTATGTATCTATATATCGTAGCAAAGTCATAAACATTAGTAATGAATGAATTTCAAAGAAGGTTCTTGGTATATACTAGAATTTGACTACGTATAGTGAGATTTCATATTCCAAGCTTCGCTTGCTTAGATTCGAACTCAAGGATATAGTGAGAAATCTTCCATCGATAATCATGATCCTCAATCGAATAAAATCAACATCCACACTCTCTTTATACCAATAACCATAAAGTATTCTCAGGCGTTATTATATCCCGTTACGCCTCTTATGATCATCATGTACTACGACCGTTAATGCATGAATTGTTTTCCACCAAATAACATAATATAATCGCTAAAAGATTTAATTTAGAGAAAGCTTTTGAGATCTGTGAGACGAGTTACTCAAAAGCAATATAAGCACGACCGTGATGTATTTAACCTAAAGTCAAGTTTTACTTCTGACTTCGTTGAAACTTCGCATTAACAATAATCAAAAATTGCTACTTATTGCTAGAGTTTGTGAAAGAACCGATTAGAAATCCTAACTTGCAATAGATAAGTTATCAAATGTATTAAATTCAAGAATTTAAATATGCAAACAGCCTATCACCAATCCTTATGTACAATAGCCATAATTTATCTAACAACGGTAAACCATGAAGAACGATATAAGAAAAAAACTTCTTGAATAATAAAAGTAATCATCCAGATCAATTCATATGTTTACGACTTCATATTACATCCCCAACCAATATAAGAATTATTTACTCATGTATTTACTAAAACCCATGGAAAATATACAAAAGAAAAACAAAAAGAAGAATGGTTTCTCCCTAAAGGGGTAACCTTGGGTTTTCGAATGTAGATTGTAATATGAAAGGTAGAGATAGATTGTTTGAGCCTTAGATGTCTTCTTTTATAGCTTCCAAAACTTGACCCTCAAATTCTCAAGCTTCCAAAGAGCTATGAGGACATAAAGCTTCTCCACCTAATGTTAATAATTTAGAAGTACAAGAAAAAAATTTATAATGTAAACATGCTTAATCGACTAGAGAGAGTGTGTGATGTGTTAAGCAAATTACAGTGATGCCTTTTACTTACAATGGTATAAAGCCTCGAGAACAAACAATGAGCATTGCTCCTCGAATATGCCTCACATGTCAGTCGCTCAAAATAAACGATAGAAATATGTCACTCATATGTGTAACAAGGGAAAAAGAAGAGAATACATACGTGCTAAAAAAATACCGCTTGATGATCTCAAAGGAAAGGAATTCAACCATATATAAGGATGGGAATGCTCACTGGCCATCTCATTGGATTTACATACAAAACTACTCCTTTCACGGTGTCCATTAGAAACAACTTCGTCTTCGGATTCAACTCTTGATGACAAACTTTCGAACTTCATAGAACTGTTACACTTTTATTCTTTTTTTTTTCTTCAATTACTTGTTGTTTTGAAACTTATTTGATTTTTTCTTCTCCACAGACTTGATTAATGTATGAATATATATTTTTTTTATTATTATTTCTTTCATTGTCATAGGATGAGAAACTTTAGCACTTGATTATTAGCAAATTTGGTATTGTCTTAGTATTATAATCTTCAAAAATTCACATTTTTATTTATTTTTATTTATGATATGTATAATTTCTTTCTTCTTTATTGCTTGTAAACTTTAAACGTCTTCAACTTCTTCATAAATTTATGTTTCTTCACTTGTTGATGATAGTGGTATGTTTCTATTGTTAATACTTTGAGAGTAGTGTGTCCTAGAATTCAGACTAGAAGAATAAGGTTAATTCACAATTCTAATGTCGCCCTCATGATTAATAAGAATTAACACTCAAGAGATCAAAAATTGTTGAAGGGGTGTGAGGTTGAGTATCTCTTCATTCTACTCGGAGTTTATGAAGAAGAATACACTTTAAATAGATACCGATAGGTTAGTGTCTTATTCAAACAATAATATCCACTAATGATTGGTTAACTCTCTAATACTCATTCCTTGTTCACCTAATTATCAATGGCATGGTTAAGTTCATCACGATTATCATCTCAAAGACTAAAAACAAAGAATGTAAAGTTCACTATTAGTTCTAAGTTCCATTATTTTGGTAAGAAAACCATATGCGAACTTAGCTAAAAGTATACTATGTGGCTCAAAAATATGTAAACGTTGGAGGTTTCATGCAAATATGCACAAAAAAACCAAATTTTTTTATCTACGGAAGTGAATACTAATTAAAACTACAAATTTTATATGTAAATACACCCCCATACTATACTTTACATTGTCCTCAATTTAAATTGGCTCGTGATAGACACATTTTAGTGTCTAATTTGCACCTTAATTTCTAGTAAG
>JAJJMC010015859.1:1775654-1804830 GCA_023531435.1 Papaver californicum | reverse complement strand
TTAGTCTTTTTCTTACTCCTGGAATTTTCTAGAGTTAGTTTAAATCACTATTTTCTAAAATCATCACCTTCACAAGTTCGAGAATCGAATCTTTATTTACCACTTCTAAAATTACATCAGCTCGTCCAATGTAAAACTTAAGATGTGAAACTGATGTAGATTGTAGATGGTGGTAAGAATGAGTTTCAAACTCTCGAACTTGTGAAGGTTGATTTTAGATTTAAAACTGATTTAAAACTAGAAAATCTACATAAAAGATGAAAGTAATATTCACAAATACTGAGGTTATGGATTTTACCATTAACCACTTTTAATTGGTTCCAAAACTAATAATTCTAAACAATTCTAGCTCAAATAAGTGACTCTAATTTTTGCCAAAGGTAGATTCATAAACCATCAAATAAAATCACAATCAATTAAGAAAAATCATAATATCAATTAAAAATAAATGCAAAAGTCATAAAAGAATTATTAAAAGTTACCAATTAATCATGGAAAAATGGCTTCCTCCTTGTCTCAGTGATATGGTTTGGCTCATCATGCTCAAAACACTCTCAAAAGATAGGTACATAGATAAAAAAGTGTTTACAAAGGTGAAAAGAAGAGAAAATAATAAAAGCAGCGAGTTTGCAATTGTGTAATGGGGTTACAGACTTTGCCGCCGAGATTCGAATTTGAGATGAAAGATTTGGGTGCCTTAAACCAAGGCATGGGTGCTTTTAGTAATTATAGTGGGTGCGTTTATCAATTCCAAGGGTGCCTTTATAACTTTTTAACTCATTTTTTTCACAATTGTTTATTCTTCGAAAATACCTACGGACACATAAAATAACACAATTAGTACACAAATTGAGACAAACAATATAAATATGAGAAAAAATAAGACACAAAAACGTGTTTACCAAATACCCCAAATTTAAATTTTGCTAGTTCTCGAGCACATCAAATCTAGAAAATAAAAATCCTCACTCACTGTCGCAGGCATCACGATTGCACTTAGCGTGTGCAACAAGCTTTTAAACCCCTAGGTGACCTAGTGGACGAGTTTTTCCTCATGAAGGTTTACAAGAGATATACCCACAAAACCTTTACTCCAAACCCTATCTACTTGTCAACGATTGAGGTTAAACACTAAACAAGCTATTTAGTTGGCGTACTAAATTCTTCGCCTATAAGAATCATTACCCTGTATGAGTCCAATTGATGTACACGAGTTCTCACTCAGCATACTAAAATTCATATATAAGAAAAGAAAGCTCTACTTAGATAGTCGTTCAACCACGATACTCAGAATCTATCAAAGTTCAATCACATGAAAAGATTTAGAAGATGGACATGAAGATGATGAAGTTTCCGCATGTTGACTAAGGTGAATGGTGTTTCTCATATCTGTCTGAAGTTCAGTGCCAGGATGAATCCTAATGGATTGAGATACGATCCCAATGGTATTACTCCTTATACTAATATCGACTCAGCTGGTATATACAAGGGTCCCAGCGATCGATTTATTGGAAATAAAACAATTATCTTTAAATTAAATGTATTGACAACATGATTGGATCAATTTGAATTCAAGCGCATGCTCCTTATCAGCATCTTACATGATAGTTCACATGGATCCTACGTTCCACGTTTGCTTAGGCGACGGAGACAGGGAGAAAACACACATATTGCTATCAAAGTGTCAATACTTGAATATTTTTTTCTTCTAAATAATTGTCTAAATAATACAATAATGAGGGTTGATCTCAAACACTCTACTTCATCCTGATGGTGATAACAATTCGATACTGGTGCCCCACCAAATCACTTAGAGAAACACAAAATTACAAAAATAAAAATAGAAGTGATATGAACGAGATAGACTCCGAGATATGTTGACAACTATCATTTTATTTTTAACACCTGAGCTAGGTATCCTTTTATGAATAAACCATTTAGCTTGGCACACCAATTCCTATAGAAAAAAAGCTAAGTTTTTCATCTTTTTTTTTCTCTAAATAATGCTCGAAATAATACAATAATGGGGCTTGGTATCAAACACTCTACTTCATCCTGGTAGTGATAACAATTCGATACTGGTGCCCCACTAAATCACTTAAAGAAACACAAAAAATTACAAAAATAAAAATAAAAGTTGATATGGTCGAGATAGACTCCGAGATATGGTGAAAACTACCATGTTATTTCTAACACCTGAGCTAGGCATCCTTTTATGAATATACCATTTAGCTTGGCACACCAATTCCTATAGAAAAAGAGATAAGTTTCCATCTTTTTCCCCCCTAAATAATGGTCTAAATAATACAATGATGGCGCTTGATCTCAAACACTCTACTTCATCCTACTGGTGATAACAATTCGATATTGGTGCCCCACCAAATCACTTAGAGAAACACAAAAAATTGTAAAAATAAATACAGAAGGTGATATGGTCGAGATAGACTCCGAGATATGGTGACAACTATCATGTTATTTCTAACACCTGAACTAGGCATCCTTTTATGAATAGACCATTTAGATGGGCACACCAATTCCTATAGAAAAAGAGCTAAGTTTCCATCTAAAATGGTTAGTGTCATCCTGAATTATTCACAAGTTTCTATACTTTGGAGTTTCATATTTTACTAAAAGTTTCTCCCTTACCCCCAAACTTAAATCTAATATTGTCCTCAATGTTCTAAAGATGAATTATTAAAAGCATGAACAAGGAAAAACTGTTACCAATCGAAGGAAATGAGTTAAAGAAAGATATTACCGTGTCGCATGAGCATGGGTTACCTCCCAAGAAGTACTAAGTTTAAAGTCTTCGTCCAGACTAAGAAAGAATTAGCCACCTCATAAAATCATATAACAGTAGTCGGAACTACTGTGGGTCATCTGAATAAAATAATACTATCCAAAATAGAAGGAAACTGCAGCAGGCCCAGAAAGTGAACAAACCGAGCACACCCTTATCTAGTTTTCTGTTTAAGACAACTACATCTAGTTGTGGTTCAGGTTCAGGTTCTATAAAAGGGTCTAGATAAAATATTTTCAAAGGCTGGATTTCCTCATTGGAAGGATCCGAAGAGTCAGGTTGTAGAGTCTGGAAGAACTCAACTAAAAACTTAGAAACACATAATAATAACCTGAATAATTGTGAATCCTCAAAGTTAATCAGATTGGACTCACACAGCTGACTACTATGAAAATAGTGGTCATTCTTAAGCAAATGTGTCGATTCTAATTTCCTAAAGTAATTAGGCTTAGTCTCAAAACTTAATAACTGTCACATTCAGAATTCAAACGTTCCCACAATTGGAAAAAAATTTGGTGGTAAAACAAAGTCAATCTTGGTATTATCACCTGGGTAAACCACATCAACCAGAGGATTGGTCTCTAACAACCGAGCTTCTTTCTGGACATCAACAGGCTCAGAGAATCTAGTTTGAAGATGATCTTGAAAAATGGTAGAGGTGCAAATGTCAAGCCCCAAGTGAGAGACTTTAAGCAGGGATACTTGAAAATCACAAGAATAATCGGTACCCCCAAATTTAGGGTGGACATTACTCTCAGATGGACTAAAAACTGTTGGTTGGATTCTAGGGTCCTTAAGGTCAGAACTACACTTAGCTTCCTCTATAGAAGCAAATAAGTTAGACTTATCAACTGTTAGAAGTTCAAACTTAGTTTTCCATATATTATAAGTGTCCATCAAAGGTGCAGAATCTAACAAAGTATTCACCTCATTAATAATATTATCATCGTCAACATCAAACCCAAAGTGGGCTAGGCATTTCTCTAATGGATCTTCTAACAAAGTGTTTGGCAAAGATTTCTGAACTGAAGTACTAGTTATGTTCACTTCTTCTAAATCATAGATCTCACAAGAAGGTTGTCTACTCATACTAAATAGATTCAGTTCAATAGTTATGTTACCAAAAGAAAAATTAATTACTCAATTTCCATAATTGATCACGATATTATATGTAGTTAAAAGGGACGACCTAAGATCACTGGTATTTGACCCTATGGGACCTGAAAAAGTTGGGTGTCTAGGACAACAAAATCCACTGGGGAAACTATTCTATCAAACTGAATCAAATAATCATCTATCACATGAAATTCTCTATGAGTCTATCATCTTCGTCAGAGGCTATTGTCTTCGAATTGTTAGACTCTAAATCACTAGTCTCAGGACAAACTCGTTCCTCTAAACCATTATCGGCTTCAAAACAAGAAAATTCTACATCGTCTAAAACAGTGGTATCTCTAGTCAAATCCTCTTTATTTTGAATAGGTGAATAATCATTAAAATTATTTGGATTTGAACCAGAAATAACACTATCATCATGAAGCATAATTGGAGTGATAATTTTCTGATCACTCTGCCTGTATATTTTAAGTTCTTCGTCAATACTATCCTTATCATCATAATAGTATGAAGATGTTTGAACCTCGTCTAAATAAGTAATGTTACCAATTTTATCCTCGTCTTCTTGACTAGGTGAATAATTATCAAAGGTAGCACTATATTGGAAATTAAGATCATTTTGAACAATATTATTCTTTGCAAGACTTTCATTCACACTTAATACAAACTTATTTTTATTATTCAGTTGATTGCTTGAGGGATTCTTCTAGAGAAAGAGTTGGACTACTAATTGTTTTCCCCATACTTAATACGAACCTATTTGTATTCTCATCAACTTCTTGAGGGAATTCTTTAGAGAAACAAATGGATCATAAGGAGTACTAGATCGCAACTTCTTGTGTAATTCTTCTAAAGAAGGATTTGGGTCATCATAGGGAGTACTAGATCGCATCTGCTTTAGGGCATCCCTCCAAGACAAAGAACTCGAATTTTGTTCATTTTCATGTTCATAAGATGGGTGTGTATATGAATATTAATTGGGATCACCCTGGTATGAGCAATAACATCCAAAAGGTTGTGGTGGTCCCGACTACTATCCACACCATGTTGATAGTACGGATAATATCTATTTTGAAATTCAGCCGGATATTCATTATATTGGCCCTCATAATACCAGTTCGACATTTTCTAACAAAAACTTCCTAATATATTTACAAAAATAAACTCTAAAAATAAATCCTACTGGAAGGGGTTCTAAACAAACACAAGCAAGGATGACTCAACCAAGCAAACTTAATTAATCTAGCAAACAAAAAGCACAATGACTCCACTTAGATTGTTTCTAGACCAACTTCCATTCTTTAAAAAGGCAACTAGTTACAGTTTTAGCAAACCTCTTGAACCGATCTGAATTAGATTAAGTTGATCAAAGAGAAGCAATATAACCTCTATGGAGCTTGGATAATCCTACCTCTTTGGAAAACGTTTCCTTGGGTTACAAGGCAGCACAAATCAACTTAAAATAATCATCTTGATCCTTGAGTTGAGCTAACAAAGTAACCAATACAATCCTTCCAAAAGATTTTTCAATAAGCTCGATACCCTATCGGTCTTCTTCCTAGTCAATTTTTAAGGAATAGATTCGCGTTAGGTAACGTGTTCCTAAGGCGTGCAAGAAGGAAACGACGATGAAATCCGAGTCCTTATCTTATATGGCCAGTCCTTTCCCTTTACTAGAAAATAAATCCGTATTCATTTTCTTAACATATATGCATACGAAGGAATACAGTAAACCCACTTGCAGGGGATTCGTGGGTTGATCGAGTCTTACCTCCCGTACCAGACTGGGATGAACCGTTGGAGTCGACTCAGGCCACCGAATCCTATGTTAGTGTACGAACCCGAGGGGCCGAGAAAATATCGTAATTATTGTCCTTTCCTATTGCAGTTTATATTTAAGTTACCCTTCCGTAGGGTTTAATAATAATAATAATGTCCAAAGTCCCAAAAGAAATAAAGTCCAAAAAAAAAGAAAACTTACATAAATAATAGATTTCCTAATACAATTTTCTAAAAAAATAAATAAAAAAAAAACATATAAAAAAAAAAAAAAATTCTTCTTTTCCGTTCTTTTCGATTTATCTTTGACTCAAAGTCTTTAGTCAATCAATATAATCTTTGCCTCCAATTTCTTTTTGATCCAAAACCTGTAATACAAAGAAAAATACCCAAAAACATAAAATAGAACAAATAAAAACAAAAATCTAACTAAACTAACCTAAAAAAATAATAATCTTAAAACAAGTCCGTGTCGGCGGCGCCAAAAATTGATGTGGATTGTAGATGGTGGTTAGAATGGGTTCCAAACTCTCGAACTTGTGAAGATAGATTTTAGATTTAAAAACTGATTTTAAACTAGAAAATATACATAAAAGATGAAAGTAATATTCACAAATATTGAGGTTATGGATTTCACTATTAACAACTTTTAATTGGTTCCAAAATTAATAATTCTAAACAATTCTAGCTCAAAGAAGTGACCCTAATCTTTGCCAAATGTAGATTTTTAAAATATCAATTGTAAATCATAAGCATGGCTCATCAAAAGCTCTAGGTCCTAGCATAAACCATCAAATAAAATAACACAATCAATTAAGAAAAAACATAATTTCAATTTGAAATAACTGCAAAAGTCATAAAAGAATTATTAAAAGTTACCAATTAATCATGGAAAAATGGCTTCCTCCTTGCCTTAGTGATGGGGTTTAGCTTATCATGCTCAGAACACTATCAAAAGATAGGTACACATATCAAAAAGTGTTTACAAAGGTGAAAATAAGAGAAAATAATAAAAGCAGCGAGTTTGCAACGGTGTAATGGCGTTAAAGACTCGTTGCTACAGAGTAAGTGTTGCAAACTGAAGATAAATGTTGCAAAGATTAAAAGCTTTAGCAACATAATCTTCAAACTTTTGGTCACAGAATCTTCAACCATTTAGCAACGATTTCTTCATCTTCTTCATCACGATCACGATTTTTTTTTTCTTTTTTTCTCTGGCAGAGCCAGCCCCCCTATGGTCATCATACACGACCCCTATTTATACTAAAACAACTTCTAAACCAAAATCTCCTCTTTCAATCCATAAAATCTCAAGAATATTCTCTTTTTAAGACTCGACCATTCTCGGCAATATTCTTTCCTTCTCAATCTGATTTTCTTTAATTCTGTTTCTTTCTTCTTAAATAGAGATAATGATTCTGTTACACTCGAGATAATATCTTTTTATATTCCAAATCTTATGGAGATTCAATCTTCAAAGAATAAAACCCGAGAATAAATACTTTTTTTCTTACGGAAAACAACAAATACTTCCGAGATTTCTTTCCATAATTTTAGTCTCCCAACCTTATAAAACTCATCTTAATAAGTTAAAGAGATATTCTTGCATTTATCATTTGAAAATAACCCAAGATAACACGTGAAAAATTCACGTTGTTGAAAGGAAAACTTTGAAGCTGAAATTCGAAATGAAAGATGTAGGTGCCTTAAACCAAGGCATGGATGCCTTTAGTAATTATAGTGGGTGCCTTTATCAATTCGAAGGGTGCCTTTATAACTTGTTAACCCATTTTTTCCACAATTGTTTATTCTTTAAAAATACCTATAAACACATAAAATAACACAATTAGTACACAAATTGAGAACAAACAATATAAATATGAGAAAAAATAGGACATAAGAATATGTTTATCAGAAACTCCTAATATGATATGCAAACTAAAAAATATTAAACACAAAAGATAGAAATACAAAACTAATGAAGCCTCTCATTCAACGTTTAGTTTAACGTCCTCAACCTGACCTTCTGGTTATCGTCCGTACACCAACAATATGAAAACCTGGGGATCGATCCAGATAATAATCTGCAATTCTAATAACATATTCACACAAATTTTATCATATGATAGTACTAGTGAAACCATTATTAGATGGAAGTTACACCCACATTTAGTATTTTCTACAAATGGAAGTGTATAGAGAATATAGAATTCGGGAATTTCTACGAATTCCTCTTGGTAAGCTTGCATGGTATCAAGCATCTCTGATGGTGGATACTTGGAAACAAGAAAATCCTTAAAAACTTCGGAAGCACACAAATCCAATCATAAGTGATGTATTTCCAAAAAGTTGGGTTAACAACTCTTTGAGAAATTACTTCGATAATGGGAGGAGGATCAAAAGATATAGAATTATGAAAAGGATTAGATAAACCTTCCACAATCTCTTGTATTATGGGATCTTCAGCATTCCTAAGGAACTCCTATGAATTATTTATCTCATGTGTATCATGGTCCTCTATCAAACTTTTCAAAAGCCATTCTTCATCAGTTTGTGCCTCAACTAAATCAAAACTTCTTCTTTTTATTCGAAGGAACTCCTAAGGATCTTCCAAGATATTTATTAATTCATTTTTATTCTTAATCAAAACTTCTTCTTTGAAATTTTTAATTACATCATAGTCAAAATATGAATCTTCATCAAGAAAGTCTTCACTCTGTTCCTTGCAATTTAAAACATTAGTGGTTTTGTTATACTAAGTCTCCTCCTTTTGAATATGTGATTGTTGTTATTATGATCAGGTGTTGGAATAACTTCATCATTGTGACAAGGGATTCCTAAAGTTTGGTCATCTTTATAATCATCATCGATCAAGTATTCATTGATATCCAAGGGAATGTCATAATAATTTGGCTTTGAGACCAAATTTTTATTTTATTCCTCTCATCCTTATATCGATCAACATCTCTTCTTCAGTTTTGCATACCCTCTTGAATTGTTTGGATTTATTTATCTACACTTTGTTGAAGTTGATCAACACTCTTATTATATTGTTCAAGGGTATGAATCACTTTTATCATGGTAATAATGGTACATAAGGTATCTGCAAAACTCAAAGAATTATGATTAGAAGCACAATTATCCTCCTATCCTTGTGATCCTACCCACCATAAGATTGTTGGTGTGTATGGGAATAATCATAAGGTTTCGTGGGATATTTATCATAACCAAAAGGTTGGCTTTGATTATACCGCATGGATGGTCGGTAGTTGTTAAGTGATTGATGACTAAATTGATTACCACCATTATAAACCTTACCAATTACCATGCCGACGATATAAAAAGAAAAAAAACTAACTAAAATTTAAGAAAATAATACAAAAGTGATGTATAAAACCTGTTTACATAATTTACCTTACGTTTTTGACGGATGACGAACACCATGAATAAGTTGTTTCCACCATGGAAGCTTAAAAATCTAAAATTTAAAATACTAAAAGAAAAACAAAAAATAAACCTTAAAACAAAAAACAATTGCTTATTGCTCCCTGGCAACGGTGCCAAAATATAGTAGTGTTGTCAGCCGACCAAAATATTTTCTAACTTCCTAAATAACGAGTAGAGTAGTAAGCAAGTATTTGTTGCCACAGAGAGTAGGGAATTTTTGTTTTTTGTCAACTACTTATATAGCCAAGGGGGTTTTGTTGAGTTTATAGACTAAAGTATACGAATTAATGTAGGTTAGAACAAAGAAAATATAGGTTGTAATCAAGGTGAGAAAATACTGGTTAAGGATTTCATCTTTCATTGTTAATCATGATTCTCAATCGATTAGAATCAACATCCACTCTCTCTTTATACCAGTAACAATAAAGTATCCCCAAGTGGTGCAATATTTCGTTACGCCTCCTGCGATCATCATATACTGCAAATGCTAATGCATGAAATTTTTTTCCACCAGATAACCTAATGAAATCGCTAGAAGATTAAATTACAAGAAAACGTTGAGATCTGTGAGATGGGTTACTCAAAAGCAATACAAACACGACCGAGATGTATTTAACCTAAGGTCAAGTTTTACAGGTGACTTCCTTGAAAACTTCATATCAACAATAATCATAATTTGCTATTTTGCTAGAGTTTCTGAAAGGTCCGCCTAGAAACCCGAACTAGCAACAAATAAGTTATCAAACATATTCAATTCGTGACTTTAAATATACATATCCTTATGTACAATAGTCATAATTCATCTAAGAACGATAAACCATAAACGATAAACAAGATATCTTGAATATTAAGAATAATCAACCAGAATGATTCACATATTTAGTAATTCAGATTATATCCCCAATCAATAAAAGAATTAGCTAAAAAAAAACGGTTTCTGCCTAAAGGGGTAAACCCTAGGTTTTGGAATGTGGATTGTAATACGAAAGGTAAAGATATATTGTTTGAGCCTTAGATGTCTTCTTTTATATCTTTGAATACTTGGTCATCAAGTATCCTCTCTTTTTAGGATTTAAAATCTTTCTGGCACCGTGTTTTCTTCTTTTAGAAGTCAATTTTACGTCCACAACTATGTCTTTTACGGCTTGATTCAATTCCTTTCAACCTATCCGTAGGTGATTTTGGAAAATCCAATTTTTTGATGAAAAGGTACTTTGATTTATGGCTAGGTCGAGTGCCCCTCGACTAGGCCATAAGTGACCCTGGATTCTTTTATAGCACTTCACAATTTCGCTCATAACTTCTTCGTCAGACGCAGGAATGACCTTATCCTTCTCTGCTGGATTTGTATTTTCGTTCGCTACAAAATAGAGGTATAAAATTCTGGATTTTAACGAGTTCCAAATAGTCTTTGATCATTTTTCACTTGTAGTACTTCATTCCCTTATTGATTTAATTCTCTTTGGAGGATTCACCTAACATGGCATATGAGATAACAACAAACGTTAGTTAGGCCCATGGACTTCAGAGAAGGAAATTTGTGATGAGTTTAGTATGACCACACGTCACCCGATTAAATTTACACTTTTTAGACCCGAGGTTACACGTGATGGGGCGTCTTGAGAATAATTTCATATTGTATGTTAAGATCCAGCGCTTAATAAGCCTTGAGACACCCTAACCTTGCATGGCGGTTTGAATATTAGTTAAGCCCATGAACTTTAATAAAAAATCGTAAATACATATAAAAAGGTTGTCATATATCAGAGATAGTTACTGATCTTCAACTTATAGCTTTGGTATCTACATGTATGTGTCTGTTGGATTTTGAAATTCAAACATAAATAAGTTCTAAATAGTTACATATTATTTGGAACTGGACAGGGGACTGCTGCCTCCAAACTCCCTTCGTATCGACAAATATAACGAATAAATATTATTTTCGTTCTTCTAAACGATTTTAAAAATATCCAACAAAAATAATATAAACTTAAAGAGCCTAAATTATCAAAACAAAAAATAATCAGTGTGTTTGATGGAAGAGTTGTAGGTTCACGTCAATTTTCCCTTAACTAATTTAGCTTTCCTGCTAAGATCAAATCTTACGATGGTGATCTATTAAATTCCAAGTTTCACGTTACATATGTATTTGAAATAATCATGAAAGAATAATTTTAATAACAGAATGTCATAAAAACTTCAAAAACATCTAGTTTATTACCGTTTATTAGGAACCTAACTTGAAACTATTAGACTATTAGAGATTGGCACGATTGGCACGACCAAACCATAAAGATTACTCTCATGTAAATAAATAAAATTATAGGGAAAGACTAATAAATCGTGAAACCTGCTTGCATAGTACCTAAATATTCCGATGTAAAAGCCCATAATTATAGGCTATAGTCTAATTCGGACAAAAGAAAATAAAGATGGAAATAGTATTCATAATATGTAGCCGGGACGGAGGTAAGTGGCATTTGTGGGGTTTATAAGCCCTATTCAATTTACTATTTTATTGAGAATATATTTAGTTTAACCGTAATTTTAATAATTTTTGGATGCAAATTCATATGATAAAATAAAAAATAAATAATGTTACTAGGTCAAAGAATAAACTTGAATAAACTTATATATATATATTCGGAGCAATTTTTTTGTTGTTAAACCTATAGCATATAAGTTCTGTTTCCATCCCTGTACATAGCTTGGACCTGAACCAGGCCGGTTAGTCCTGTCCCTAGAATATTAGGGAGGCTTGATCTTCCATAGTGCTGCATGTTTTCCAATCAGATTATTTTGGATGCACAGTTGCACACCCTCTCGTGGCGTCAGAAGCAACTAATTCCCCTACTAAAAGACGGTTAAACATGGTTAGGCGGTGCACAAAAGTATTCATATATGGGTTGTTTGACTACTCGGTGACGTTCAAACAGAAGGTTTCTTCCTCCACGTGTCAAATATCGTTTTTTTTCTCCTTCACGCTTAAGAATGCCGGCTGCCGACCAACAAACTTAACTGCAAAACCTACCACGTAAGCTACACATCTTTTCACCACGTCATCGTTAACCTCAACCCTCCATTTTCTCGTTCACCAAGCAGCCTTTAAGTTCAGCTAAAATATCGAAACTACCCTTAAATCAGCTGAACTGTCATGGTCGGCGTGGGACTAAATATTGACGTATTGTTTAGCCTATTGGACAGATAGGACTGACGTATTATATGTCGTCAGAATTTGTGTTTTTTCTTGTATATTTGGGCGAAGCGACCGGAGGTCTTCTAAAAATAACTTCCCATCCATAGGAGTTGATGTGGCGCTTCCCATTACCCTAGGATTTAAGGGGAGGTTGGTCTTCTAAAAATAACTTCCCATCCATAGGAGTTGATGTGGCGCTTCCCATTACCCTAGGATTTAAGGGGAGGTGCTCTTTTATAAACATGTAGGTCATAAAAAAAACATAGAAACAAAGTCTTCGAGAGATATTTGGGAGATCAAATTTGGGAGACTTTAGTGTTTTCGATATTTGGGAGTTTTATTTGCCTGGTTAAATTGGGCCTACGCGAATTATTTTGGCCCTACAACTAAAAGATAAAATATGGTCATTATAAAGTAAATGCCAAAACCCCATATCCAACTATTTATGGCAATGCCTAATTTACCACATGGTTAATTAATGTCAATTAATTCAATTAGTAGTTGTTTAATCGTGTTAGTTGTGAAATCAACTAGTGTTAAGTAATCATCAAAACTTGCAGAAATCTCAGAAATTTTGATATTTTTTTAAAGTAAATCAACCAAGAATCGGTGGATACGATGCATAACGTATGCCGATTCTGGGTTGGTGCTCTTCGTGATTGAAGAATACTAGAATCGGTGGATGTTTTCTTTTATAAAGAACAATTTTAGTAATCGTTGGATGTGCGTGTTATTACCAAATGATTCTGATAAACTTTCATAAAAGAAAAATTTCGTTCATAGTTTAGGAAATTAGCGCATTGCATCATATAATTTAGGATATTAGTGCATTGCATTATATGATCTAGTACGTGTATTCTTGAAGCTCGCACATTAATACATCGCTAATGAACCTCCGAGCACGTGGGTTCAACATGGTGTATTCCTAGCGTGCATGAACATTCTCTTCTCGTTTCGAATTCTCCATAGGTTATGAAATCGTTCGGCCTGAAATTAAATCGATTACACGTTAGTATGCGAATAAAAAACGATGAGAGAGGGATAAACATGCCGAACTATTCACTTTCTCGCTATTAGAAGCTTGGGGTTGATGCTCGTGAACCATTCTTCTAATTTTACGGAACTCTCGCATTTTGCTTTTGATATGGTAGAATCTAAAATCTAGGTCTCTCCATTTATGATGGTTAGGGTTCCTGGTGTGGTCATAAAAGAATTCTTTGACTCTCTTCCAAAACATCAAATAAATTTCGAAAAGGCGTACGCGAAAGACGGGAATGAACGACTTGACGAGCTCTAAATCTTCATCCGGTTCTCAATCTATTTCCCCGACTCTATTTGAGTAGTGGATGAAGTGGGAGTGAGTAAAAGGCGTAAGTCTTGGGCAAGTTGGGTCAGGGATAAAAGTCATTCTTATATAAAGGTAGACCTAACGACGATATTTTTCGAAAAACTTAAAATTTAGGTGAAATATTTCGTATGAACCGTTCGATATGTAAGGCCTCATCGAACGATTCTTGGGTTATCGAAAATGTCAAAGACTAGGTTTGATAGAATCGTTCTATACTAATGTCCACATCCAACGATTCTAAGATAAAAAACAACAAAGAAAATTGGCATTTTCTCTTCTTAGAATCGTTCGATATGGTTGTCCACATCGAACGATTCCAGGCTAAAAAACCAACAAAAAGTTTGTTTTTTCTCTGTCTAAAATCGTTATATGTGGATGCCCACATCAAACGATTCTAGGAGCTGTTCCTAGAATCGTTCGATATGAATGTTGATATCAACGGATTATGAATACCTGGAAAAAGTTCTTGTTTTTCTATTCAGAATTGTTGGATAGGTTTATCGACGTCGAATGATTCTGGCAGAAAAAACATCCAGAGTTCCAATGATAAATTGGCACGAATTGTTGTTCTTTTGTCGCGTCTTAGCATACACAACAACTTTAAAACCAACTAAATTTATTCCTTCATAAACTAAAAAACCTAATTATCCATATGTTTAAATACGAACAACAAACAAAAATTAAAGACATAATTATCCAAAGTGAAAGACATAAGTTTGAAAAATAAGAAATCATTTATTCAACCACATCACCGCCTTCCCCATGACCACGACCACCTCGACCTCGTTTGGAAGGTGCTTTTCCACTGCTTGATATGCCCTGACCAGACTTTCTCACTCTTGGTTTCTTTGTTGGCACCGGATCCGCCGCCTCCCCAAAGATAGCACCAACTTGTTCATCCTCCAGAGCCTGGTATTCTTCAATCTTTGCCTGGTTATCCGCAACATGTTCTCCTCTTTTGATACACATTTTCACTTTGTTGATCAGGTACGTTATTCGTCTTCCCTATTTTAATTTCAAACAACAAACATGTTAGGGTTCATGTTAAACCCTAGTAACATACTATAAGAGACCACAACACGTACCAGAATATCGAGATCTATATCCCGATCCTTGATCAAGGGCCTCTCGTCTATTCGCATGACACGAGTGTGAGAAATATTGCGGTACTACGGCATGTATCCCGTGGATGCTTCAGCATCTGAGTTGGTATCCCTACCCAATCCAAAAAGGAGAAGCGCCCTTTCCTCCCAATCGTTGGATGATAGTAAAGGATCGTGACCAACCACAATGTCGTTCTCAAGGGATTTACATTTAGGCATATCAATTTTATATTTTGTAACTATAGGGATTCCTTGCACAGCACCACATTGCCTCGCCACTCTTGTCGGGTTGTACATTACATAGCCTCTGGGGTGAAAAAAAAGTCTATAATATTCTTGTTCCTAGCACCTAACCAATGTTCTGTCGGCAAATGCTTTCTTGTAAGGGTTAAAGACAACATCCGTCGTCGTCAAGTTGTCCAGCCGCCATCTTAGCTCAAGGAGGCCCTTCTCCTGACTCTGTCCTTGTAGTTGTAGGAGTATTTGCTTCCAAAATAATCACTTTCCCAATGCCCTTGCACATCGACCCTCTTAGAAAACTCTGAGAAGTGCAAGTATATCCACACCTAGAGAAGAGCCATATTCCCTCCAACTTGGGTTTTGTCTACCCTAATACACTTTCTCATCCCATTCAACAAGTATGCAACGCAAGCAGTGCCCCAAGAGTACTCGCTCACTTTCTCCAATGGTTCCACTAATTGGATGTAACTGGCGTTTACCCGAGAACCGGAAACGTCGGGGAAGATAACAGATTCCAAGATGTAGAGAATATATGCGGTAGCGGTAGCAGTGATATAATAAGGGGTCAGCTCACCTCTTTCATGAAGATCCTTTGTTACCGAGAACTCTTCCCTAAGGTGGCTGAGATTGAATATTCTCTGCTTTTTTTCTTTCACCACCGTCATTTCCCTCATGGTCTTATCCGCATCCCAACCAAACACCTTAGAGGTGAACTCGTAGATGTCCTTCCAATCTACCTCATTTTGGTAATTGCCACCCCTCCCACGGATTTACCTCTAACGCTGAGACCCTTGATCAACTGCACATCGTTTGGGGTTATTGTCATTTTCCCAAACGGAAGATGAAAAATATCCATTTCCGCGTAATATCTTCTGAGGAAGGCAGAAGCAAGGGGTTTGTCATAAAAAACCACGGAGTTGTTGACTCCATACATCAACTCTGTTTATTCGACGATCTGGGTGTTTCTCCATCCAGCGGCCATAACACTATTTTACTGATTGACGATTGGTGTTTTAGAAGAAGCACGCCATCGGTGTAAACCTAAATAACATATCACGACAAATTAGAAAGTGCATGATAGCTTAAATAATAAAGTAAACAATATACAACATAAAGAGGAGATATTTACCGTGGTTGCACAGACCGTAGCATCCCAACTGTGTTGGTACCCCATACAAACTCTCCTCAGTCACCCGGTAACCTAGGAATGCCTTATCGGGCGGCTCTTTAACATCATCTCAGACTTTGGCTTGTATGTTCCTTTCTTCTTCCTTCCTGGCAGTGGTGCACCTTTATCTCCTTGTTGTTCTTTTGGTGGTTCTTGTGGTACTGCGGGTGGTTCTCCTCCGTCACTGCTCTCGCTATCTTCCTTATCACTTCCCTCTTCACCTTGAGCTCTATCAGATTCTGTATCAGAAGACGAAGAATTTTCTTCTCCTTGGTGCTCCACTTCATGTGGTTCATTGATGGAGACCGCTTTAGCTTTACCCGTCGAACCCCTAAGGTGGTTAGCCGCCAAGTTCTTACCGTCCTTTCAACGAGGTCCCAAGCTTTAAGGAGTAGCAAGATCTTGTTTTTTCTTCGCTCTCTTTTTCAATGCCTTTCCTTTGCCCTTATCCCTAAAGAGTACGACAACATACGATAATCAACAATCGAAATCAAGTGAATTTAGGAATTCCAAGAGTAGAATCGTCCACCATGATACATCCACATCCAACGATTCCTAGCATTATAGACTAAAGAATCGTTCGATGTTGGTGTTCATATCAAACAGTTCTATGCTAAAAAACCAACAAACACACTGAGGTTTTTTCGATCCAAAATCGTTAGATATGGATGTCCACATCCAAGGATTCTGATACAGTTCAGAATCATTCTATGTTGGTTTTCATAACCAACGATTCTAGGCTAAAAAACCAACAGACACACTGGGTTTCGTCTCCACCCTATATCATTCGATAGCGATGTCCACATCCAACGATTCATATAAAATTTTAATTTTTGAGTGTTGGCATGTGATTGAAAGCTAGTTAGAGTGATGGGATGATAGAAAAGTACTTGATTCGAGCCATTTGCTGTATCGAGCTAAGAGTTTCTTCGTTTTCCTCCTCCGTAACCGTATTTTTCTTCGGTTTATGTTTAATTGCTTCTGCAACTCCTGAATTGCTTCCACTAGGTAGAGTTTCTCCTTTACCGTGATGCTTCACTCGGCTTGTCATTTTTGTTATATAGAAAAATCAAACTATTAATCATTTTTTGGATCGTCGATTTTGGACGATGTTTTGGTTTGAAATTGAGAAGAAGAGGAAGAAAAGAATAGAAGAGAAGAAGAAGAAGAATCGTTTGATGAAATAGAAATGGAGTAATTAGTTTAAGTAGTTAGGTTTACTTTTACTTTGTAATTTTAGGTTTTTATTGAGGATAATTTAGTATTTTTACATAAAAATAGACATCTCTTATCTACTAATATAAATGGACACAAAATTTAGTAGGATCAAAATAAGACTTTAATTTAATCAGATATATCTGAGATGCGAATCATAAACGAAGATTAGGTTGAAGACTCAATTGACTCAAACCTTAAAACCATTTTCCGATGCATAATAATCTTATCATCCAATTATTGGTGTACTATCTCATGCTTAGTAAAGACATTGTCAGAAAATACAAAATATGAAAAATGATACGAGAGACTGCATGGTCCGCATATATGAAATGAATTTTAGGCATTTTAATTTTTAATCGTTCACCAAAATATTCACACTATATGACCGACCACCAAATGTTCCTGGTTTTATTTACCAATCCTCGGTCACCGACACCGAACAAGTGGATTAAATCACCGAAGACTCATAGTGCCACTCATAAAAAACAAAAATTTGCTTAAAAAGAAAAAAATCATTAATTAATTTTTTTTATATTATTGTCGGAGGACATGCACGTTTGGGACAAGTTTTGGAATCTTGTTCCTAGTCCACTCCATATTCTGTAGGCCTGCAAAGAGTTGGAACTTCAAATTTCCCCTGTATTGTGAGCAAGATATCTCCCATCTATTTAAACTCAACAGTTTAAAGTTTAAAGTTTAAACTGCCTTTTGTTGTGGATTTTAAAACTCAATTGTTAATATTTGAACAAGTAGTAACTATTACAGTACTACTCTTATATCCAGGATAATCAGTATTACACTGTTTGTTTTGACATTCTTGGGCTTCATTATATAATAAAAATACTTGATGTATACCAAAAATAATAGTCTAAATATAGACTAAGGCTTTGTTGTTAGAACTCTTTTATGTTCATAAAATAGTACGCCTCTTTAAATCTTAGGATGATATTATATTAATATCTATCGATGGATTAATCTTTTTGATCTACTTTTGATAGGATCTACTTCTGATGAGGTCTGTTGTAGAATACTTCAATGGAAAATATCAAAGTAGTAACAATGGAAGGAAATTAGAAAAGAATAAAATTGCAGCACAAAAAAAAACAATTTACATCATCTTACAGCTGTACGAATTAATTATGGGAAAATTTTCTATATATTAAATAGATAAAAAAAGTGATAAGTTTATTGGTTAATTGGTTAAGTAGAATTATTGAATTGGAATATACGTCACTGCTTTTGCTGTTACTATGACAATTTACCACTAAAGTTTCTTCCATGGTTACATGGTTAGTTTCATCAGCGGTATTGATACAAGACATCCACCATCTATTAGGCGTTCGGTTTTTCGTGAAGTTAACTAAAAAAAAATGTTGGATTTCCGGCTCTAATATACTTTGACCCATTTTTTAACCTATTTGTAAATTTATTGTTAAAACGATCCAAAATTATTTAGTAAAACAAAATTATAATTTTCCTACAGATGAAAGACAAAACTAGCAGTTAAGAAAATCAATACTGCAAATTTGATAATCAGTTGCTAACAAACTTTACACCTTCGAAGAGTTATTAATTTTCCATTCCAGCGAACCTAATAATACGGAGTTTGATAACCCTTGTAAAATTTGATACGTTTATAATAAAAAAAATAGTGTTTATACATATATAAAACTGTTAATTAATATTTACACCTAAAACTTTTTTATGTTTACTTGTATTTTTAGATATTATTGTAATTATCACTAAGTGTAAGGTTATGTTAGTTTTTCCTACCAAACAACACGTCACATTCGTCCCATTGAAGTCTACATCTCAGGAGCTCGACTGGCTCAAGACACCTTCATCATAAATAATTGAATGTTTGATAATTCGTCTCAATCTGCATTTAATTTTTTATTTTCTCTAACTTCATTGTTGATATCATCAGTAGTAGAACAAAAAAGGGTACTTATAACTTATCTAACTCTTTCTTTCTATCTAGACTTAACGTAACTATTTTTGAATTAAAATAACAAAAAGAGATTCTTATAAAGCAATGTTAATTGCTATAACATATGCATCCATAATAAGCATAATGTCGATGAATATCTCTGCAGCCATAGATACTGATCATGCGGTCGTCATCTCTAGTGATGGTGGTGTCAACTGCGATGGACTGATTTCAAACCAAGGTCTTTGGACCTGCCTCAAAGCAACCACATGAGTTATCGATGTGATTGTTGTCTGTAGTATTGTTTTTATTGCTTGGCAATTACGGAGGTCTTGGGATGACCACGATGCACGTCTTTGTTGCACAGTCGTAACCAATTTAGGGGAGAAGTGCTTTATCACTTCGGGTGTCGTGGTGTAATGTAAGCATATGTACTACTAGATAGTACTACTGATCGACCATGTGTATGCTACCGCTTCTCTAAACATAATTCAAAATAATTTTTGTCTATTAATTTCTTATATGATTTAATGATCCATGACATTCACACCCTATGATGCATGATATTCTTATTCCTTGTAAAAATATGCCGGGCTCAGTATTATTGGGTCTTCAACCATAAAAGCAACCTAAGAAAAAAAAACCCATGACACAACACAACGCACTAAACTAGCATGTTGTGTTGTGTTGTACCAGATCACATGTTGTGTTGTGTTATGCTTGAATTTTAACGTGTTGTGATGTGCTGTAAACGTGCTGGCATGACATATTTTTTACCTTTATTTGAGAGTACCCCCTTAAGATGCAATCGGGGTCATTTAGAAAATCCTTTCCCTTTTCCAGCAATACGAAACGAGACAAATGGACAAACGGAATTGCTTTTTCTTTTTCTTTTTTCTCCTTCTGGCCTCTCTGATACTCCTGCTCTCTGTTTCACTCCTCCACAAAACCCTAAATTCCAATCAAACAAACAAACCGAGCAAAAGTTAAGGTTGGATCACATTTCTAAAGGTAAAAATGATCTCAAATTTTTTTTTTAGTTGTTTTTTTTTTGGGTTTTGCTAGTTTGATGAAGGTGAAACTTTGAAAGGTTTTGCAGACACTGATTTTTACTCTGATTCTTTTCTTTTAAGCTATTTAATGGTCAAGAAAAACAGAGATGGATATGAAGTTGTTTTTGGCCTAGATACATTTTGCTTTTTGTTTTTCCTGTAAATTTCATAAAATGGGGATTCAGTTTTTCTGTAATTTATGAGGTTACTTCAAAATGGGTTTTAGTTTTTGATAAATTTGTTGTTTACTAACTCAATTTTGGCTTCATGTTGACAACAATATTGATCTTGATAGAAAACAACAAGTGCCAAGCAGAAGCTCATTTTGGCCTTTTATCTACTACTCGATAGAGGTATCTGGACTTTTAATTGATTTAGATTGGTTGGTTTTGAACTATTGCGGGGCAATCAAAATACTTCTTTTGAAGCAATAAATTTCTTTTGAGATAGTTTTGATGAATTTTTTAAATTTCTGAGTAACATTATAAAAGAAATAATTTCATAGTACTTCATCCAATTTTACTCAATCAGCAATACTACAAAAGCACAATTGAGATTTAATATTCTGAATATGGCATGTAATTTTAGTAGTTGTCTTTCAGGAAATCCAATTTTCGTTGAGATTTGTAGTAATGTTTGTCGTCATGCCTGATAAATCAAGCCCTTTGGGTTTAGCTTTGTTCCTTCTTAGTAAAAACTATTTTTCGGCATACATGAGTTGGTTAGTTGATGCTTGAGGCATTATCTTTTTAGTACTTTATATCAATATCTAATAAAAAAATATTTTCAGGATTTTATTTGACACTGTGTTTTTAACACATCGGTCATATTTTTAATATTAAGTTAACATTAATACACATAATAAACACGTAGATAATATGAATACACTATCGAGTTTTGGTATGATTTTTTTTACTAGTTTTTGTAATACTTATATATTAACAAATATACTACTAGCTAATATTTTTATGTAAAAAGAAAACTGTAAATCATAAAAATAGAATTTATATGTAAATGGACATGCATATGCAAAATAGAAAAAAAAACTCATATTATAATTTTTTTATTAATAGACTGAGTTTAATATATATATTTTTTCAAAACTTTAAAATTTGAACGATTCGTAAATATATAAACAAATTAGGGTTTGTGTAAAGCCTAAAATGGAAAATTGGTTTAAGATTTTTAAAAAGTGGATAAATATTAGTTAAAAAAGTTTAATGTTTAAAGAAGAATTTAATTTTTTTAATGTGGGTAAACATTTATTACCTCTTATAACAACTTTGATGATCTTTTTACGAATATGTATTATATTACTAACTGGGAAAAAAGAAGAAAAAAAATGAAATCAATAACAACAAAAATTGTTGCCTTCTTACTACCATTACAATTAACTCTATCAAAAAAAAAAAAAATACAAGAAAGGCAATTGAGACATTCAAAGATGATGTAAAGACAATGGTTTTACCTTTTTTGCTAGTTTGTCAGCCACCTGATTTCCAGACCTTGAAGTGAATCTAAAACCCAAGAAGGTATCGCACTGGTGAAGAATTTGCATTGCTTCCTTGATAATCCCTTGATTTTACCACTTTGTCAAATTGTTCTCCACAAGTGAACACTATTATTCTCCTATAGTCACCTTCTATCTAAAAGTTACTGATCTTTAAGTCTATATCACATCAATTCTGTTGTTACTGAGCTTTAAGTCTCTAGCACATCAATCTTGTTCCTCTAAGGAGAGCTAGAACTTCTATCTTTTATGGACATTCTGTTTTGAAAGCTTAGCTACTTGATTTGTGCCAACGTAATTCTTTACTATTAGTCCAAACCCGAGCGAAGAAGAAGGGAAGACCAAGGTGTAAAAGACAACCTTTATGATTTTGGCCATCTATATTTAACCTAAGAGAATTCTTAACTTAATAACTTAGAATTTTTGTTTCCTTTTTTGTATTTTAGAGTTTTTTTTTGAGATACAAATTTATAATTAAGATTAGGTTGAAGTCTCAAGTAATAATTTCCCAATCTTATTAACTATTTATTGGTTATTATTTCATGCTTATTAGATTTAATTTAAAATATTAAAGAAAGATGTCGAAAAATAAAAAGAATGAAAAAGGATATGAAAAACCAGACGAGTAATGAATTTTAGGCATTTGATTGATGACCTAGATGCCCGACAGGAAACTCATTTATTTGCACTGATGATTTAGATAGCTTTTATCAAAATCTTCTCCCAAATTTTCACACTCTAAGATAAGGCCGACGTTCCTGATTTTATTTACCAACCGTCGGTCACCGACGTTGGCCAAGTGGATTGCATCACCAACGACTAATAAATCATTAAAACCGCCACTCATGATAAAATAACAAAAAAGCTTCTCCTTAAAATCCTACGTAATAAAGTTCAAAAAATTCATGCACATCTGAGACAAATTTTGGAATCTAGGCTAGGCCAGGCCTGCAAAGCGTTAGAATGACCCCGCACAAAGAAAGCTCAGTGACCCAAACGAGAGGATACACATTGCTTTGATTGGAGGTGCTATATCATGTGAGACGCAAAATCCCATTTGCCTTGCCTTCGATTTGTACATCGGTGTTAAGCACCATTTTCTCCTGTACTAACAATTAATCAACCATGGTTTTGTTCGTACTTCCTGGTCTAATAAGAATTACAGTAACTCACGACCAAATAGTGGTCCAAGATGTTGCAATTTGACCAAACTCACCCTAAACTCCAATTGTCTTGAAAATAGGTTTTGTGCACGATATTTCCCATCTATTTAAGGAGGGTAAGGAATCGACTAATCAAAACTTTGACACTTTGAAGACCCATGTAATTTTGTTGATCACCACCTGATCCAAAAACGAAATAACCCAAAATTAATTTGATTTTCGCTTCGGTCATTTTTACATAAAAATTTGTAGTAAAAACGTTGCAATATAGAATTTGATTTTGTGCACATTTTTGTAAAGAGCGTCAATTTAACATTATTTCAAACTAACTAATTAACGATTAACCCTGTAACTATGTATCCTAAGGATTTCTTAATTATATAATTTCTATAAAATATAAAATTAAAATATCACATAAATACATGTTAGACAATGTCTAAAATATAAGACTCGTTAAAACATAAATATTAACACCAATTAAAAATATTTTTTTATTAAATTAACAGAAAAGAAATACTGGCTATACTCTAAAAGAAACAAATAAAGAAAATTAGCACAATCTTAAATGTAAATAATTTAGGTATAAAATCAGAGATATATAAAACATTAAGGGCATTAATGTAAAGACGTGGTTCAAAAGAGTTATTCCAGGTAAATCCAGAGATAGAGATTTTTGACCAATTATCCCTTTTTGCAATAAAGACAGTTAAAAAAAACTACTATTACAATTATCCCTATCAAATAACAAAAGAAAAGACAAGAAATTTAGCAATCAAGACATTCAAAAATGATGTAGTGGCAATGATTTTTCCTATTTTGTTGGTTTGTTAGCCATCTCATTTCTAAACCATGGAGTGAATCTAAAACTTAAGAAGTTATCACACTGGCAAGGAATTTGCATTGCTTCCTTGAAAATTCCTTCATTTTGCTATTTCATTAAACTGTTTTCTCCATCAATAAGCATTATTATTCTCCTATAACCACCTTATATCTAAATATATTGAGCTTTAAGTTTCTAGGCTAATATGATCCTTGAAGAAGAGCTACAACTTCTTTATTTTTTGGGCATTTTGCTTTGAAGATTCCAGGCTTGGCTTCTTGGCTTATGCCTACACAATTTCTCACTATTAGTCCAAACTATAAATTTAGAAGAGGAGAAGACCAAGCAACATAAAATTTTAATTTCAGTTGAGTTTTTAATGGTGGAGTCCAAGATATAAAAGACATCCTTAAGGATGCACATCGGTCGGTCGGCTCAATTTTTTGCCAAACCGTAGACCAAACCTACCAGACCTCGGTTCTCTTAATTTAAATCGTAGTTGAGCCGTCCATTGGTCGGTTCGGTTTTCTAACCAGTCCGACTCGGCTCGGTTTACTACGGTTTATTTCGGTTATTTACCGATGACATTTGTGTAAATAAATATACGGTTTTATGGACTGGTTAAATCTGTCCGAACCGACCCATATAAAACTGTTTCACATGTTAAAATGAAAATTTTGAACTGAAATTTTCATTTTCTCCTGTACCTCTTCCACCTGCAATTGTTTTCCTCATACAAATACCATAATACAAATCTTATATCTTTAACTACACAGATAAACGACAATCAATCCATAGAACCATAAGATCCATAACTAGTTAGCTATTACATGTCTTTAATTTTTAAAGTTTAAGATGAAAAAGTCTAAAATCATTAAAAAGGACTACAAATCAACTTCTATAATCCACCCTTTTATGAATCATCATCAAGGATCAAAGACCTCTGGCATAGGCATACCACCTAACAACTCCGCAACAAAAAATGAATTTTATGTTTAAATCTTTAACAAGTAACAACTTTGAATTGATAAGTATGGAAAACAAAAAAAAAGAAAAAGAATACATTACCTTTCTCAATGCTAGAGTTATCATCTGGTACATAGTCACATAACAAATCAAGAACAATAAGTTTTTGTAACCATCTTTGCGTACAAAGCAACGCCACAATTGTCCTACAAGATAAAGAGCTTCTTCGTGGAGTAAGCACGTGATTTCCGGTACTAAATGATGATTCAAATGAAACTGAAGATACGGGAATGGTATATCCTTTTCCATGTCGGAGAGAATCTTATACTTGGCACTATTGGATTGCCACCAACCCAATATGTCAAAATTCTCAACCATTGGTTCACACTCATCCATCAAATACCTATCAACCTCTGTTTTTTCCTCAATACCATAATTGGCTCTTCTACGCCTTCTCTTCCTTGAGAGTTAAGCACGACCCCATGACTTTTCTCTTGACCAATAACTAGAGAGTCATCTATAACAACACTACTTGAACTTACCACCTTATTTTCATTTGGATACAAAAATCTATACTCCTCATAGAGTCTCACTATATCATTTCTCACCTTTCTAATAGCACTTTGAACCCTATAATCATCTTGCTCATATAAACACCCAATAATAAATTCCAATCCACCTTCTTTCTCTCGTGGATCAAGTAATCGAGCAATATATAAGACATGATTCATCTTATCATATTCACCCCAATACTTGTTGTATTTCAAAAACATAAGATGAGCCATCCTTGCAACAAAAACATTTACTCTATAATTGTCCTTAAATTCAACTAATTATCCATGTATCAAAGCTAATTCCCATAAAAATGCTTGTGTTGTAATTTGAGTGGAAGTATAAAACTTAATTGTTGAATCGAAAAATACCTTTAGACACTTCACAAGGCCTGTGGAATCGCCCAATCTTCTACATAGGGAGCATGTTGACGAGGATTTTTATTTTTATTTTTCTTGTTTTGTTGTGCCTGTGTACCTCTTGGATTAGTATCCACAGGTTCATTATCATATTAAGAACTAGATGAAGAAGCAACATCAAGATCTTCAACATCATCAGAAATCACTACATCAAAATAGTGAGTCTTGGGTAAAGCAAGATAATGTATTTTTCAAAAATAAACTTCTAATTGTAGTCACTATCAACCCTTTATAACCTTTTAAAAGATTTTTCAAACTTCTCAGCTACATCTAACATCAAATAAGTGATGTTCCATCTAGTTTTCACATCTAAAATCAAACCTCTCTTGCATTCAATCTTTTCTAAAGCAACACAATGTTTAAATTTGGCTAACTGATAGGATTCTGACGAACCTATTTATAATAACCACAATCGCACAGTGTCTACAATACAAACAACGACAAGTACGGGTCAAACCCACAGAGAGCGGGGAAAATACTGAATCAATATTCATAAACTAACCAGAAATAATATCTTTTAGATTTTTCAGAAATTCGGCACAAATAAAATAATAGATATTCTTAATAATAAACAAAGTGGGGAGTGGGTTACTAGGATTTTCGATTTCCACCAATTCAATTATATAAACTCTAGTAATCTCTAAAATATATTCTTTGTATTACTCGAGACAAATATTGAAATTAATATCATGTCTCGGAAGATGGTATGTTAAATTCTTAAATATTGTTTCTCCGTTGTAATTTCTTTCGCTTCATAGGTAGTAATTCTAAAGCATTACATATCAATCCTAAATCATATCACGTCAAAGTACTTAACCAAAGCACGCAATATCAATTGAAAATCATAAAAAATGAAGAAAATCACATGAACGATTAGATACCAAGTTATATGAAGTAAAATTACTATTCAATCATTTCATCATTAAAAATATCATTGTAGAGTCTATACAATTAAATTGACTTATATTTAACCCTAATAAGCAATTTATCAAACCATGGAGATGAATTTCTTTAACCCATAAAAAGATATAACAAAAATAAAGAGAAAGAATTAAACCCTTTTACTACTCTGCCTCGTTTTCTGTTCCTGCTACTTTCTGTCCGCCTCCACTAGCCTTCTAATGTCACTCTCTTTCTGTGTCACATCTCCCCGTTCAGAAAATCTAAGAACAATCCTTTCCTCGATTCCCTCAAATCAATTCTTGTCTCCTACCAACCCAGCAGTACAACCTCCAGCGAAAAACCCCCAAGAGCCAACTCTACCACCAGCCCTTCTTCTCTCAGATCCCAACGCAGCCCCCAAACCGAACTCCTCTCAATTACGAATTCTTCTTTTCTTTTATATCTCACCCTTTCAATCTCATACCACCACATGTCTCTTCCCCTACACATAATACCTAGCAACTGGGCTCCACCTTCTCCTTTTTGCGTCTATAGTTCGTCTCTTTTCTCAACTAACAAAAGTCTGTCACTTTCTAACTTTTGTTTGCTCACGTCAATTCTTATTCTAACCAACACCTTTTCTTTCCCTCACTGAAACAATAACCTACTCCTAACTAAGTATTCCCTTCCTAGCGAACGCCCACACTTCTCTTTTTCTTAATTTCCACACCCACTCTGACCCATGTTCTGTCAGGCTTCCCTTCTCTTTCTCACGCCAATTCTTATTCCAACTAACACATTTTCTCCTCCATCCACTTACTTGTACCACGTACTCCATTTTCTTTAGCCCAGATGGAACTCAAGAAGTACGCCTTTACATATTTTAACATCTTCCAAATTCACTTTCTTGACAAACCCACTTCATGAAACATGGCATGAATTTGTCACATCACAGATTGAAGGACCCATCCAGCAGTTACAATTGTTTGATCATATGTCTGTGTTGATGGTGTTGATATTCGGGCGCCAATACTTATTGCAATTTCATCCATGTTTATTTGTAATACTGGGAATTATACGGTCAACCTATAAACACAATAAAATGGTAAATTTAGTACTATTATAAGTACTAACAAATATAAATTAAGCGGTACAAATGTATAAATTATGTCCATATCAATTACCCCCAAACCTATGTTTTGCTAGTCCTCGAGCAAAATTAATCTGAAAATAAAATAAAATTCTAACTCACTTCCGCAGGAATCACGACTATATTTACCATATGTAATAAGCCTTTAAACCCCTAAGTGTCCCTAGTGGACGAGTTCTATCTCGTGAGGGTTTACAAGAGATATACCCACAAAACCTTTACTCCAAATTTTAGCTACCTGTGAGTGATTGAGGATATACACTAAACAAGCTATTTAGTTGGCATACTAAATTCTTCAGCTATATAAGTCATTACCCTGTATTAATCCAATTGATATACACGAGTTTGCACTCAGCGTACTAAAATTCATATAATACTGTAAAACTCTACTCAAATAATCATTGAACATCCAAAACTGGATAAAAGTTGTCAACATTCACATTGCTCGGAATCAATCAAATTCAAACACAAGGATAGATTAGAAGATGGATATAGAAGTGATGAATGGTGCATATGTTGACTAAGGTGAACGATGTTTCCCATATTGATAGACACATTTTTGTGTCCGATTTAATCTCAATTTTATATATTGTTGGTAGTTAATTTTTGTACTTATTATGGTTTTTATTGCTTTTTAGGTATTTTTGGAGAATTGTTAAAGGCACCTCAACTTGGATTAAGGCACCCACTTAATTTATAAAGGCACCCAAGGATGAAGGCACCAAGTTTTCAAATGAAGAATTATGGCGGGAAAGCAAAAGGTGTTTCACATGCAGGAACAAAACACGGAAACTCACAAATTTGGAAAGTGTGTTTTTTTGGAAAAATTATGTTTTTTGGGAAAACATTAAGTTGGGAAAGAATTGAAAAGAGAAAGATATCAATCTCTACTCTTTTTAGAATCAAATCAAGGAAAGAATCGGAAGAAATCAGGAAGAAAGCTCATGTTTTGGGAAAGCTTTTGTTCATGAATTCAAGGAATTTTTGGGAGTTTTTGGAGAGATTGGAAGCTTGAATTAGTATAAGTAGGCATGTATAGCAATTGGGTGAGAAAGAGAAGATTGGGGGGAAGCTTAGAAGTGCTCGGAATCAAGAGAACAGCGTGAAAAAAAGTGAACAGTTGAAACTGCTGCTGCTGTCCGCCATTGAAGAAGCTTGAAGAACACAGAACATTTTGCAACGGCCGTTACAGCAACGAATCTTCAATTTCTGTTGCATATTCATTCAAAGTACTTTCTGTTATGGGCTGAAGTGTTTCCAGCAACACTTATATCTAATCGACTGTGTGCAATCATATTCTCCTTGTAAGCAATTTTT
>JAJJMC010015859.1:1758303-1775644 GCA_023531435.1 Papaver californicum | reverse complement strand
GCCTCGGCTTAGGTCCCTAGATGCTCCATGCTTTTGTTATACAGTTGCTGTTTTGAAAATCTATTTTTGCAATGATTTAGAATCAAATTAAAATGTTTTAATTGCATGATTAAAATTATTATCACTTTGAAATTGGAAAATAGTGGAATCATATCCTCAGTTTTCTCTCAACCTTATAAAAAAATATTTGAGTTTTCTTATTTTTAATTTTAGAAATTAGATTTAAAATCAATCTTCACAAGTCTGAGTAACGAATCTTTATTTACCACTTTAAAATTACATCACATATCTGTATGAAGGTCGCCGCCATGATGAATCATAATGGATTGAGATATGCTCCCACTGGTCTTAATCCTTATATTATTATCGACTCAGCTGGTATATACAAGGGCCCCAACGGTCGATTTATTGAAAATAAAATAGTTATTCACTTTTTTTTCATTCTTTTTTTTCATTTTTTTTGGTATCAATTAATTACAATAATGGGGTTTGATCTCAATCACTCTACTTCATCCCAACGGTGATAGCAAGTCGATACTAGTGCCCCACCAAATCACTTAGAGAAACACAAAATTACAAAATAAAAACAGAAGGTGATTTGGTTATGACGATTCCGAGATATGCTTGTTCAATGATTATCATGTTATCTCTAACACCTGAGTGCATCATATATGAATACACCATTTAGCTGGGCACACCAATTCCTATAGATAAGAGTTATGTTTCCATCTACCTAGAATGGTAGTGTCATCCTGAATGGTTCACAAGTTTCTAAATTTTGGAGTTTCTTACTGGCATCAATTTTTGGAAACTCTACTCCCAAACATAAATCTAACACTTTCCTCAATGTTTTAAACCGTGCAACCTAGAATGGCATGTAATATAAATATAAATAAGAGAAGCAAATGTAAATCAAAGACAAGGGGTTGGAAGATTTCACCTGATTGACGCAAGAAAAACAATATTGTCTGTAACACACGTCAAACGATAATAATAATAAAGAACACTGAAAATAAAAATAAACAAAAAAACTAAAAAGAAAATAAAAACAAGAAAATAAGAATCTACCTACTGGATATGTACAGAAAGGATCCCCATACACTAACAACCTGAAAATTTGGGGATCAACCCAAAATACCATATTTATAAATGACAGCTTCACACTTATACTATGGCAACACGGAGACACTGAAACTATCAAAAATAGAGGATTACCCTCAAACCAAGTTTTTACTACACCTGAGAGTGCGTAAAGAACATAATATGGAGATAATATTGGAATTGGGGAAATATTAATTGGTTCATGCGTAGTGTCAGGAAAAAGCAATTCCTTTGGGTATTTGGATGCAAACTAATCCAACAAAACTTTTGAAGCACATAATTCTAACCCTAAATTAGGTAACTTTTTGAAGTCTAGGGGTCTAGAAACAACCTCTAAGTCGTTAAACTTAAATAAAATTTCCTCAGAATTAACACATACATCATCACCAGGTTTACGTTGCCATTTTCCATAATCTAAAACGGGTGCAGAATCTAACAACGCATTAACTTCTTCAAAATGCCTATCATCATCGTAGTAGGCTCCAAAATAGGCCAAGCAGGCCTCTAACGGATCATTAACACTATTGGTGCTAAAAGTGTTCTCAACTAGAGAATCATTCATGCAAGCAGACTCCATATATACAAGAAAATAAAAACAAAAATCCATACAAAATAAAATTGGTGCAAATTCAGGAAGTAAACAAATAAGCAATCACCTTCATTCATTCCATAAATCACACCATAAAAGAAAACAATTTTTTTTTTGATCTTACCCTTGTAATTGGAACGGAAGAGTTCAAAGAACTCAACTAAGTATTTTTCCACTTCGAGAAAAAGTACTAGTACCTCGTATCAACATTTAGAATTTAGGGTAATGAGCGTCCAACATGTCCAAATCGTTCAGTATATAATTCACAAGCAAGAAACTCGTGAGTATTTTGCAGCAAACAAATATTGTTGAGCTAGAAGACTAGGAGCAACCCCAAAAGTACCTGAAACAAAATTCTAAGACGCAAAACTAGTCAAAATGAACTAAAAATTCTAAAGATAAAATAAAAATAAAAATATTGTACAAAATTAAAATAAAATAAAATAAATCTAAACTACGATTAGAAAATCAAAAATATTAATTATAATATTTCATAACCACTCCCCAGCAGCGGCGCCAAAAATTGATAGGATTTTGACGAACCTATTTATAGTAACCGCAATCACACGGTGTCTACAATGAATACAACAACAAGTACGGGTCAAACCCACTGGGAGCGGGTGATAAGCACTTAATTGATACATTTTTACCGCTTTATCTATATTTTCTTGTTAACGTTTTGTACTAATTTTAGTGTTTTCATGTTATTTTAGGTGGTATAGGTAAAACTCATGGTTACAAACAAATATGATTAAATGGGCTAAACTGCTTAACTTATGAACTTGATCTCAATGACAAGGCGTTGTACGTGATCGAGAGAAAGTGAGGTTAGGCTGATGGTTGACGTTTGGCTCTGTTAAGAAGAGAAAAGTGGGTAAAGGCTTTGGTTCGTTATTTTTGGAGTTGATAGCTGACAGTGTCAGATGGAAGTACATGTGAGAAGGAAGAAACCAGATGGAGTTTAACTGAGCAAGAGTAGTGTGGTAGGAGTAAGGCTATATGGTCTTTTGGCTGGTACGACTTGATAGGAGATGGACATGCTATTGAGACGGTCTTCTGCTTTTGTTGGTTAGCATGTGAACTAGAAAGTATGTTTGGTGGAAAGTGATTGGCTATCACGTAAATTAAGGAGACCAAGAGGACGTCACATGATGGGGGGACAAGCTATAGAGAAGTCGTTGTCTGTTGGGACTAGAAGAAAGAGAAACAGGTCAAGAAGGTATGCTGGGTAGGTAGCAGTGCTTGCTAGGTTAGTGTACGGTTGGCTGATGAGAGGTTGTAAAGTACGGCAGAGTTGGCTTGTGATGTTCGGTTGATGCTGCAATGATATAATTGGATGTAACCATGTGAAGGAGAGAGTGGGGCGTATTCCAAGGCTATTCACTGTTGACTAGGTATGGTGGCTGGTTGGTTAGGCGGACAGTATAGGGGGAGTAGGCGTACTTTGTTGATGGTTGATGTTGGCTAAAAGGTGGGTCCGATTATTGATGGGAAAAAGTAAGAGAAAAGTAAGGGACAAGGTCTGTGTAGCACGTGATTGGTGAGAGAATAGGTTTTGGAAACCTAGTATAAAAAGAAAGGAAGCTGCGTCAGTCAAAAGGGGTTTTTTTTCCTTTTCTTCTTTTCATGTATAGCTTTGGAGGATTGGAGAGCGTAGAGTAGGCTTTTGCTGGGGAGTTTTCATACTGTACTGGAAGAGCTGTGACGGCCATTGAAGATTTAGTTCCCGGTGACAACGGTTTATTCTTCTCTTCTTATTATAATTTATTTTTATGGGTTTTGAGAAACCCGTAGCCATGTCTTGCTGATTTTTGTATCTAGGGTTTATGTTGAAACCACTTTTAGTAGTAGACCAATTAAATTGAATTATTGGGTAATAGACTATTATGATTTGAATAGATTAATTTCATGATTTTGATTTATTAAATTTCATTAAACAATTGTGACGTCTTTTGATGGTACATGCTTGACCTAGGTTTTTGATGTTCCATGCTTCTGGTATACAGTTGTTATTTTGAAAATCTACTTGTTGCAAATATATTTGTCTACTTATTTGATATTTCATGCTTGGGTTAAATCCTTTGATGGGGTATGCTTAGAATAGCCAGGTATTATTTGTGGACCTATAATTAGTTTCGTACAATTTCCTCGCTAACGCAATTTTATGGTGTATGCTTGAGACTAGGGCTTTTTGATGCACCATGTTTAGGGCGTCCCAATGATATTTGCGACTAAATATTCATGAGTTATATTTCACTTCAGTAATTAAATAGAAATAGTGGTGGATAATGAAAACCCTGGTTACCGACTCTCCCATTTGAGTTATTTTATTTGTTTAGTTTATTATATTATTTATTCATAAAACTAAAAATCCAAAAATATCATTCTTGATTAGTTAATTGAGATATTGATTGCAATATTTCCCCGCTCTCTGTGGGTTCGACCCGTACTTGCTGTTGTCTACTTTTTAGACGCCGTGCGATTGCGGTTATTTATAGAGGGTAATCCCAAATCACATCAAATTTTGGCGCCGCTGCCGGGGAGCAGTTGTGGAATATTGTAATTAGTATTTTTGATTTTCTAATCGTAGTTTAGGTTTTATTTTTATTTTGTATATATTTTTATTTTTTTTAGGATTTTAGTTCTATTTGAATCGTTCTATGCTGTAGTATCTCTTTTCAGGTATTTTTTCGAGGATGATGACTCTTTCTGAGGAGACGTCATCTAAGATGACACTTCGGGAATATAAGGATTGGTCAAGGCAGAAGGAAGCTCTTGCCTCATCTGAGAAGACGATGGGAGAAGTAATATATGGGCCAGGATATAAAGAAATTTGTGCTTATAATCGTCTCAGGTATGGAACTTGGCATCCACATCGTTCCGTCATAGGCGGTTATTCAGCTGAGTATCAACCCCAGTACCATGAGGTTGATTTTCCGAGGAAGCAAAATCTTTTGGATTGTCTGAATATTTCGCCGGAAACGAAAAAAATGACACTGGGGGAAGTATTAAGACGACCACGGCATAATGAAGTGCTTGCTTCACCTGAGGTAAGTGACGAATCCCCTCTAATGATAGATGACCCTGTGGATGATTGTGTAGATGATTTGCCTATTTCTATAGATGAATCTATCTCACAAGATCATTCACCCGACTTAGAGGTTGTTTTTAGACCCTTAGACTTCCAAAAGTTGCCTAATTTAGGGTTAGAATTATGTGCATCAAAAGTTTTGTTGGATCACTTTGCATCCAAATACCCAGAGGACTTGCCTATTCCTGACACTGTGCATGAACCAATCAATGCTTCCCCAATATTATCCCCATATTTTGTTCTTTACGCACTTCCCAGTGTAGTAAAAACTTGGTTTGGGGGTAACCCCTTAATTTTGATAGTTTCAGTGTCTCCTTGATGCCATGATATAATTGTAAAACTATCATTTGCAAATATTGTATTTTGGGTTGATCCCCAAATTTTCAGGTTATTAGTGTATGGGGATTCTTTCCCTACATATCCAGTAGGTAGATTATTAGTTTCTTGTTTTTATTTTCATTTAGGTTTTTTTTTTTTTTTTTTTTTTTTTTATTACTATCGTTTGATGTGTGCGACAGAGAATACTGCTTTTCTTGCGTCAATCAGATGAGACGTTCCAATCCCTTGTCTTTAATTTACATTTGTTTATTTTATTTATATTTATTGCATACCATTCTAGGTTGCACGGTTTGAAACATTGAGGACAATGTTAAATTTAGGTTTGGGGGTAGAGTTTCCGAAAATTGATGCCAATAAAGAAACTCCGAAATTTAGAAACTTGTCAATTATTCAGGATGACACTAACCATTCTAGGTAGATGGAAACACAGCTCTTATCTATAGGAATTGGTGTGCCCAGCTAAATGGTCTATTCATCTCTGAATGCACTCAGGTGTTAGAAATAACATGATAATCATTGACCAAGCATTTTCTCTGAATCATCAGAATCATATCACATTCTATTTTTTTTTTTTTGCAATTTTGTGTTTCTCTAAGTGATTTGGTGGGGCCCAGTATCAAATTGTTATCTCCGCCAGGATGAAATAGATTGTTGAGTTCAAGTTCATATTTAATTCGTATTAATTTTTTTTTTTGATATTGTGATAGCAATATGTGTGTGTTTCCCCTGTCTCCGTCGCCTAAGCAAGCGTGGAATGCAGGATCCATGGGAACTATCATGTATTCAGCTAAAAAATAAAAAATAAAAAAAATAAAAATAAAAAACAAAAAAACAAAAAAAAATTATGTATATAAATAATAATAAAAATAGGATTCATCCTGGTACCGACCTTCAGACAGATATGGGTAACACCGTTCACCTTAGTCAACATATGCACCATTCATTACTTCTATACCCATCTTCTAATCTATCCCTGTGTCTGAATTTAATGATTTTGATCAATATGAATGTTCAATGATTATTTGAGTAGAGTTGCATTTTTATATGAATTTTAGTACGCTGAGTGCAAACTCGTGTACAGTAATTGGATTCATACAGGGTAATGATTCTTATAGTCGCAGAATTTAGTATACCAACTAAATAGCTTGTTTAGTGTCTATCCTAAATCGTTCACTTGTAGCTAAAATTTGGAGTACAGGTTTTGTGGGTAAACCTCTTGTAAACCCTCACGAGACTATAACTCGTCCGCTAAGGCCACTTAGGGGTTTAAAGGCTTATTACATATGCTAAATGTAGTCGCGATTCCTGCGAAAGTGAGTTAGGATTGTATTTTATTTTTTATATTAGTTTTGCTCGAGGACGAGCAAAATATAGGCTTGAGCGGGGAAAATACTGCAATCAATATTCATAAACTAACCAGAAATAATATTTTTTGGATTTTTTAGAAATTCAGAACAAAATAAAATAATAAATAATCCTAATAATAAACAAAGTGAGGAGTGGGTTACTAGGATTTTTGATTTCCACCAATACAATCATATAAACTCTACTAATCTCTAAAATATATTCTTTGTATTACTCGAGACAAATATCAAAATTAATCTCATGTCTCGGAAGATGGTATGTTAAATTCTTAAATATTGTTTCTTCGTTGTAATTTCCTTCGCTTCATAGGTAGTGATTCTAAAGCATTACATATCAATCCTAAAGCATATCACGTTAAAGAACTTAACCAAAGCACGTAATATCAATTGAAAAGCATAAATAATCAAGAAAATCATATGAACGATTAAATATTAAACTATATGAAGTAAAATTACTAGTCAATCAAATCATCATTAGAAATATCATTGTAGAGTCTATACAATTAAATTGGATTCTATATAAACCCTAATAAGCAATTTAGTAAACCATGGAGATGGATTTCTTAAAACCCATAAAAGGATATAACAAAAATAAAGAGAAAGAATTAAACCCTTTTACTACTCTGCCTCGTTTTTTGTTCCTGCTACTTTCTGTCCGCCTCCACTAGCCTTCTAATCTCACTCTCTTTCTGTTTCCAATCTATCCGTTCATAAATCAAAAAAAAAAATCCTTTCCTCGATCCCCTCAAATCAGTCCTTGTCTCCTACCAACCCAGCAGTCCAACCTCCACCGAAAACCCCTCAAGAGCCAACTATACCACCAGCCCCCCTTCTTCTCTCAGATCCCAACGCAGCCCCCAGACCGAACTCCCACTCAATTCCGAATTCTTATTTCCTTTTATATCTCACCCTTTCAATCTCATACCACCACATGCCTCTTCCCCTACACATCATACCTAGCGACTGGGCTCCACCTTCTCCTTTTCCGCATATAGTTCGTCTCTTTTCTCAACTAACAAAAGTATGTCACTTTCTAACTTTTGTTTGCTTACGTCAGTTCTTATTCGAACCAACACCTTTTCTTTCCCTCACTAAAACAACATCCTAATACTAACTAAGTATGCCCCTCCTAGCCAACACCCACATTTCTCTTTTTCTGACCCATGTGTTGTCATGTTTCCCTTCTCTGTCTCACGTTAATTCTTATTCCAACCAACACATTCTCTCCTCCAGCCACTCACTTGTACCACTTACTCCATTTTCTTTATCCCAGATGAAACTCAAGAAGTACGCCTTTACATATTTTAACATCTTCCAAATTCACTTTCTTGACAAACCCACTTCATGAAACATGGCATGAATTTGTCGCATCACAGATTTGGAGGACCGATCCAGTAGTTACAATTGTTGGATCATATGTCGGTGTTGCTGATGTTGATATTCGGGTGCCAATAATTATTGCAATTTCAGCCATGTTTATTTGTAATACTGGGAATTATACGGTCAACCTATAAACACAACAAAATGGTAAATTTAGTATAATTATAAGAACTAACAAATATAAATTAGGTGGTACAAATGTATAAATTATGTCCATATCACTAACCTAGAAGGAGAACTCTTAACATACTTCACAACTAACCTGATTCTGCTTATGGACTTATTATAAACTCTTATTGCATATAACAAGAGCAAGAACATGAGAAACACACCTAACCTGGTAAGAAAAAATAAGTAAAAAAGATTAGAAAGAGGAAAACACTTCTCATAAAAATATTATAATGAGAAGTAAATGACATAACATAAGCAAATGACACTTCTCATAAAAAGATTAGTTGTGTGGACTAAGATAGAGAATGCATTCAAAAGTGAAGACAGTACAAGATGAAAGTCAATACAAACAAAGGTCCAAATAATGTTGGATTTAACTTTATGGCAGCACTGCAGGAGAGGTCCAAATACTGGCAAAATTGGGTTCACTTCTGCCAATCCTTATGTTACATTGAATGTTATCACAACATGTTAAATAATAGTTAAAAAATAACAATAATGTTATCATAATATATTTCAAACAGTTTAGTATGCAATTGTTAAAGAACAATTAAAAATTAAAAAAGAAACATAAATCATTAAACAAAGAAACAATTTGGAAATAAATATCTCATGCACCAAACATTTATGATTAAGAAGATGATAAAAAGAAGTAATATAAAAAATCTAAGAAATCTTACGTGCAAGAATTCAACTCTAACTTCTGCTCATGTCCATCCAATCACACTAGTTTTCAAATAGTCTATTGCCACCTTATCAACACTAACATTATCCAGTGTCACACAAAACACATTTTCAAGTCCCCAATTCAACATAAATTTCTCTAACATCTTACCAATCGCCACACCTGTATGACCCTTAACTTGTAGAACATGATGATTCTCTTTTGCAACTTCTAATTTTGATCAACATAGTGAACTTTCACACAAATATAATTAAAATTATTTGGTGATGTCCATGTATCAGTTGTGATAGATACTCTATGTTTAAATGCCTTGAAGTACTCTTTCAAACTCTTTTTCTCTTCAATATAAATTTCTAGAAGTTGTCTATATATAGTCATACGACCTGGGGCCTTAAATCTAGGCTCCATAACCATACAAAATGCTCTAAAGCCTTCTCCTTCTATCGTTCTAAACGACATCTCATCCTTGATTACGGACTCCACTAACATCATTCTACATTTCTCATAACTAAAACCCAACGAAACCATCTTACCATCCTCACTGGTCTTGGAGGTGGAAACATCAGACTTTGTTATCCATTCGTCTTCTTGTTAGGATTATCAGAGCATCTCTGTAAATGATTGTTCAAGCTTGATGTTCCATTTTTGCCATAATTAGAAGCATATGATCTTTTACAATGTTTACATACAAATTTATCTCAACTTACCCTTGTAAAATCATCCCATACCTTAGAAGTTGTTCTGCAGGACTTCTTCTTATCTATAGGTGTAACTACAGGTTGAGATGAAGGTGTAGCTTCAGGTTGAAATGTGGGAGTAACTTCAACTTCAGGAGTCCCAGTAGGATCATTAGACGAACCAATTTTAGTTTAAGGGGTTTGACTTGATTCATCCATGATTAGCCGGAAGACCTAATACAAAAAAACATTAGTATTGTTCATCTTAAAAAAAAACAGTTGACAATTAGGTGCTAAAACAATACTAAATTCATTAATATAGCTCATGCTTGACTTGAGTATCAATTGTAATCTCACATTAAGAAATCAAGAAAATGATCATTTTCCCAACATTAAAGCTTTGAATTATTTGCACATGACAGGAAGTACAAAGTTTAGATGATTAAGCATAACTAAAGCAACCCAAAACCATGTCATGGTCACTAAAGCAAAGATAAAAAAAAAGCAAAGCAAACATCAAAAATATTATCATAATTCCCAAAAAATAAAACAAAGGCCCATATGACCGAAAGAGTGAGGAAAGAGCACGACAACGCACGATAATGAGTCTCGTTGATAGGATTCTATATGATAAAATGATCTAAACACGTTTTAGACTACGGACGTCGCACGTAGAATTCTAAGCCTGAAACTTGTCAATCCTCCTGCGATCTGGTGATTTGCTAGCATCTAATAAAAAAAGTAGGTCTTTAGTCAACAGCAATATCCCTAGCGAGATGGCGCCTTCGGTATGCTTCGATTGAGAATGAATTCTTTTCATTTCAGTCCAAGTGGACGAATTGAATGAGTGATTGAGCAATGGAATAAAGAGGGAGAGTGAAGCTCGTCCCACACCAGCAAAAGTAAGAAAAGACCTTTAAGTCAGCATCAAACAGATTGCTAATAATTTTTATTCAAGTCAACATCAAATAGAAGCAAAATAACATTGACAAATAAGTTGAAGACATAAATAAGATACGAACGGACATTACCTAGGTTCAACCGAATTCCAATTTCTCTGCAGTACACACAACACTTGCTCTTTTATACCATTATTGGTTCATTTGAATTATTTCTACAAATCAAATATCAAAAATATTATCAGAAATTTAGATTTTAGAAATCCCAAATTATAAAATTAGGGCAAGTTGGTTTATAAAATTAAACCTTCTGAGCATCATAATCATTCACAACTAAGGAAACCCGTACTCAATTGCTACAAAATCAATTAGTTTTACAAACATAAATTTCAAATTAGGGAAATTTGTTTATCAAATTAACCCTACTGAAATCTGACTCTGAGTAATTTATATTTCAATGATTCGATTATAACAAATACATCATCAATTATTCAAATACAACAAACAAAATTTTTGAAGTTAAAAACCTAAACCGATTCATCACTTACCTATAGGGTGCACATCGGTAGGTCGGTTCGGTTTTTTGGCCAACCCGTAGGCCGAACCGACCAGACCTCGGTTCCCTTAATTGAAACCGTAGCGAGCCATTCATGGCCGGTTCGGTTTTGTAACCGGTCTGATTCGGTTCGGTTTACCGATGGCATTTGTGTAAATAAATATACGGTTTATAGGCCAATTAAACCCGCCTGAATCGACCCAAATAAAACCGTTTCACCTGTTAAAATAAAAATTTGAAACTAAAATTTTCAGTTTCTCACTTTCTCCTGTACTCTTTCCACCTGCAAATTTTTCTCATACAAATCTTAATTATCTTATATCTTTAAATATACAAACAAACAACAATCAATCCATAATTAAAAATTAAAACCATAGGATCCACCCTGTACTAGTTAACTACTACATGTTTAAGATAAAAAGTCTAAAGTTCATAATTAAAAAGTTTTAGAGAATTCTGTTTCTGAATATCTGATTAAACTTAGCAAACTAGCAAAATGAGACTTTTTAGAGTCATGTTTTTAAACTTCATAATTAAAAAAGACTGCACATCATCTTCTATAATCCTCCCTGTTATGATTCATCTTCAAGGATCAAAGACCTATGGCACAGGCATATCACCTAATAACTCTGCAACAAAAAACGAGTTTTATGCTTAAGTATTTAACAAGTAACAACTTTGAATTGATAAGTATAGAAAACAAAAAAAGAAAAAGAATACATTACATGCTGCAGTTATCATATGGTACATAGTCACACATGAAATCAAGAGCAATAGGTTTTTGTAACCATCTTTGCACACAAAGCAGTGCCTCAACTGTCCTACAAGATAAAGAGCTTTTCCATGGAATAAACACGCGCTTTCCGGTACTGAATGTCGATTCAGATGCAATTGAAGACATATTAATGACTAATATATCCTTTTCCATGTAGGAGAACATCTTATACTTGGCACTATTGTTCATCTTACGGAAAAACAATTGACAATTAGGTGCTAAAACCGTACTACATTCAGCATAACCAAACATTAAAGACAACATTAAAGATTTGGATCATTTGCACAAAACAAAAAATGATCATTTGTACAGGACATGAGGTATAAAGTTTATATAATTAAGCATAACCAAACATTAAGCACAGATCAAAAGGTGACTTAATAAGTTTTTAGCATCAAATGCAAAAGCAAGTATACTTCTCTTCAAGGCAGATGTAGATATGACATTATCTTAACTTATAAAACATGTAATCACTAAGGTGATCATCCATTTTTGAAACAATACCACTCAACAAGCATAGACTTTAGATTACAAAAAAATAATAAAAGGACCCACTAGAGTAAAAGATCAAACATACACATACAGAGTTAAGCAATGAATGGATCATGCAGTGAGTAACATGCCAAAAATGATCAAAATAAAGAAAAAAATATTAGATCCTAAGCCCATCAAGAAGAATCCTCACTTCAACAAACACATGAAAAACTACTAGCTATGATTTCTACTAAGACCCACTAAAGTATAAGATCAAACAATCACATACACAACATCAAAGTATCAAACACAAACAAATCAATGAAGAAAAAAATAACCATGCAAGGAATAGAAAAAAAGGAATTACCTTTACATACATCAGTTGATCTTTTATACCCGTATTCCATCATTGAATCATTGATTCATTTCTACAAGGAAACCCATAATCAATTTATACCCGTATTACAAAATAAAAATTCAATTAGAGAGAAAAACAGACTTACAATACATGGTAAAGAAGATACGAAAGAAAAAAAATTGTTGAAGGAAGAAGAAGAGAAACAAGGTGGTGCTGGTGATGGTTGCAGTCAAGAATCTCAAGAGAAACAACGTGGTGCTGGTGATTTCTTCTTTAGTAGTCGCTACAACTTGAGAAGTAATAAAGAAGGAAGAATAAGAAATGAGAAAGTCGAAGAGAAACTTGTTTTAAAATTTTTAGGGTTAGATTATGGGTAGCTAGGATTAGTTCTAGGGTATTCAATCTAGATTTAATATTAACCGATCTTTTCGGTCCGGTTCGGTCGGTCTTTACACCTAAGCTGTAGACTGAACCGTAGGATAGACAACTATGACAAGCTGACCCGTGGACCGAACCGCCATCAACTGTTGATTAAAGAAAACTGCAGATTCGGCCGATTTTGACGGTTCAGACCGGTTTATGTGCACCCAACTTACCTCTGTTAAATTAACAAGAAGTCAAAAACCAAAATGAGTCGAGACTCGATCTCGATCACTCAAGCAGAAAATAGGTAAAAAGGAAAAGAAGGTGGTGGTGGTTGTAGTGAGACATATGAAGGTAGTGGTGGTGGTGGTGGTGCTCCTGGATCTGCCTCTGCTCGAGAAAATGAAGAAAAAGAAAATGAATAGAGAAGATGGTTGAAAGTGGTTTAATTTTAGGGTTAATAAATGAAAGCATATGATGAAATCTAGATATTAAATCTATGGATATTAATTATCGGTCTATTCGGTTCGGCTCGATCGACCTTTATACATAAATCGTAGACCGAATCAAAGGATCAACGGTTATAATTAAAAAAACCATATAAACCAAACCGACATCAACAATTGGTTTGAATAAACCGTCGGTTCCACCGGTTCGTCCCGATACATATGCATTTCTAGATATCTTTGATGATTTGGGATAATCATATTTAATCTAATTACTTAGAATTTATGTTGCCGTTTTTGTAGTTTGGAGTTTTCTCGAGATACAAATTTATAATTAAGATTAGGTTGAAGACTCGATTGACTCAATACTGAAGCCATAAATCCTTCTTCTTCTTTTTTAATAAGAAAATAGGCAAGCCTAGCTAACTACAATAGTAACCATGTGATGCTCTGCCCATAAGTATAATCTTATTTCAACCGACTTTCTGATTTCTGTTTACCAACCGTCGGTCACCGTCCGCCTAGTGGATATAATGGCTTGCGACTATTTATTATTTTTATTTTTTGAAGCAGACTTACAACTTGTAGTTCATTAAAATCGTCACTCATAATAAAATAATGAAAGAGCTTCTTCTTTATAAAAACAAGAAAGCTATGCTATAGTTCAAGAGATTCATGCATGTATGGGCCAAGTTTTAGAATCTAGTTCCTAGTCCCACAATCTCTAGGCTCGGCCTGCAAAGCGTTAGAATGACCCCGCTCAAAAGATATTTTAGTGTCCCAAATGAGAGGATATACTGCTACAACTGGAGGTGTTATATTGTGTGAGACCGGCAGGCCGCAAAACCCCATTTGTTTTCCTTTGATTTTATCCATTGGTGTTTGGCAACATTTCCTATAATAACGACAAATCAACCTTGATTCCATCCCTACTTCCTAGTCTATCAAGAATAACTCACGACCAAATACTGGTCCAAGAGATGTTGGAATTTGACCGAACTTACCCTAAATTCCAATCGAAACAGGCACTGTGCACGAAACCAGCATAATTGGTACAATTCTGAATGTAAGCAATTCAGGTAAAATTGTAGATTTAAAGAAGAAGAAGGGCATTAATGTAAAGACGCGGTTCAAAAGAGTCGTCCAAGATAAATCCAGAGATAGAGATTTCTGACCAAACCTCCTTTTCTTTCCTTGTTAATAATGAAAAATATGGCTCACGCACAAATCATGATTTTAAATCTCTCTCTAACCTCTTCACTATATATATATACCAAAACCCCAGACCCGTTCTGTAGAATAGAACACATTTTTTAGTCTTCAAAGAAATTTCATATAGGAAGAGGTAGAGGAAAGTTGAAGAAAACAGAGCTCTCTTCTGTTGATTGATGAAGATTTTGATAGAAAACAGAGAAAGAAAAGAAGAAGAAGAAGATCAAATGGGTTTTCCAATTATTCATAATCAAGTCAAAAAGATTAAACAAGAGTATGAAAAGTTTATACAAGATCATCCATCTCCTGATTCTACATCATCATCTTCTTCACCAGCTAATACTGAAACCAGACCTGTGTTTCGTGAGATTACTCGACAGCTTTCAAGATCTCCTTTAGGTCGAAATTCATGTCAACCCATCTCTGTTGGTGATTCTTAGAACAATCACAACTCAAAAATAGATGCCCCTTCTTCTTCTTCTTTATCACTTTCTCAGTTCTAAGTTCTTCATGTTTTTGGCTTTTTTTTTTCTTTTTCTTTTTTCTTGAATTTGTAGTTTTGGTTTGGGTTTGGTTGAGCAACCAGCAGATGTATGATTTCATGATCTTTTGTACAGATGAATGGAAATTATAGTTTAATTCGATCTTGAGGGTGTTAGTGTTCTTCTTATTGTTCTCTTTAGGTTTTGGTTGATTTTAATTATTTTAATTTCAAGTTCTTTTTATTGATTGGTATGCAATTCATATTAAGCATTTGGAAGGCTAATCTAAGAAAATTTGTAAATAAATAAATATTGGTTTGGTTTACTATTAATTTAATAAATTAGATATCGTAATAAGTTAGGTGTCTCTCTAAAATCGAAGAAAGGTTCGTACTTGGTAGCAGGCAGACGTCTAATCAACACGTGGAGATTATCTTCACCATCACTACAAGTCTATACATAACTCGTTTCACGCAAGGAAACTATTTAACAAACCACTAGTTCTTTACGGACCCGACTACTTTACCAGAAGATTTAAACTTCCATTTTAGTCTTTAGTCAAGTTAAGTTGATCAAATAATAAATGGGTGAAGTAATTTACCGTACCCGACTACTTTACCAGAAGATTTGAACTTCCATTTTATCAGTTCTTTTCTTCCACTGTTACTAAACTGAAATGTTGTTCTTCCGGTGAAAAAGCATGCCGAGAAGGTTTCTATTACTCAGTTTTAGTGTTTTCTTGAGAGGATTTGTTGATTTTTTTTGTGGGTTCAATGAGAATCTTTTGATAGTATTGTCGTTTTGAAAAACCCTTTGCTTGATTTTGAACTTCAGTGAGAATTTATTAGATAATGTGAGATTTCATTCTGTTTTTCTAGGGATTTTCTTCTGTTTTAAATATTAATCTCGAGATTTTGTGAGAACCCAGTGCTTGTTTTGCAGCTTAAATAGGAACCCTTTTGTTTCCGAATCTGTATTATAAAAACAAGTTGTTGTAATTGTTGATGGAGCTGTTGTACCAAAGAGAAAGGTTTCAAAGCCCTACAAAATAATGAATGCTTAATTCGATTATTTTTGGTACACAGATGTACTACCCTCCGTAAACTTCCTTACATGAGGCGTATGTTGCTGCCTTTATCTTTTAACCTAATTTCATCCTTTTTATCAGTTCCTCTTTCTTTCATTTTCATATGATTTTTAATTTCTGATTTCTGATTTTGATTTTTGATCCATGGAGCATTTATTGGGTATGGGACTTGGAGCAGTATTCGTAAATCAGTTGGTCAAATGGGATGTTGAGCTTCAAGTTGATCTCCAAGATGCTCGACAAAGTACCTTGATTCGCCAAACTCTCTTTAAGGATTAAAGAGAGTTTGGCGAATCAATTTTGCTTACAAGAAAACATCATATTCATTTGCTATTACTTGAACTCAGAAGAAGAACCCTGCAATTTAGGTTGAACTCTTCTCTTTTATGCTTCCTTTGCGGGCCATGTTACCCTTCGCTGATGATCCCATATCCCCATTGACTTCTCTCTTGTCTATGCAAGCTCTGCAAGAAAATAATACCATATCAGACTGTCAGAGAATTTAAAAATATATCAATAGTACCCAGAGCAACAATTCTTGACGTTTCCCATGTCTTATTTCTGTTTCTTTATGTTGAGCAGCTTCCAACTCGATGTGTTGTTATTGCTCTATTGGCTTAGTCCTAAGGCTCAGTGATGCAATAAGTTCCTCTTGTTCTTGGTGGAATGGCTTAAAGAAAGTCTCCACTTCACTTGGATCAACGTTCTCAATCCTCGAAGGCTTCCGATTTGGCTTCTACAAAGGAGATCAGGGCAAGAATGCTACAGTCATTTATATCTAATGGACATAAACTTATCAAGTATGTAACGCAGAAACCCATAAATAACTTGGGAAATGGAGACTGTTCACAAGACTCGTCAAGTATCATGCAATTGAAACCGAAAGTGAAACCTGTTAAGATTTTGTTAAATCTATGTAGCTACTGACGATTTGAATCAAATGAATTGAATAGAAGAAGATATTTATTACCGAGGCAGGACATGACTATATATACTCAACACTTTACTTTCTATAAAAACACTCGTGCTCTTCACACATTTGTAAACATGGACTCATACTTTACTTTCTATTATCCCCTTCAAGTTCAAGGTGCTTTGCAAAGGGACACTGAACTTGCACTCGTACACTTGCAGACATGGATTCATACTCAAAAGAGATTAAAAATATAAGTGTTGAACAAGATAAAGTAAGAACAAGATAAAGTAACTGATAGGTGTTGTTGAAGACCATACTACGAAGATAGGGAATGATGCATGCAGTATATATAATTGATGTATAAAAGAACCAGGTG
>JAJJMC010015859.1:1630942-1758293 GCA_023531435.1 Papaver californicum | reverse complement strand
GAATGATGCATGCAGTATATATAATTGATGTATAAAAGAACCAGGTGGTGCAGTAGTATGTCAGGACCAGGAGAATGATCAGGTGGTAGTTACTGTGACAGAGTATAGTGGCAGTGGTTATCGCAGTCGACAATGAGAAACCACCAAGAAACAAAGCAAAGCAAGAAAACTAGAATCTTATGCAACAAAACCTATGAATCACAGCTCAACTATCGCCCTGGTGCAAGAGAAAGATCAACTCCTGAAACTGTATAAACTAAAGATACATTAGATGTTACTCATGAAATAGCACAAGGAGTTGATTGTGTGGGGATTCAAAATAAGAAGCAGTTGCATCTGTTGTAGCATGAGAAGCAGTCGATGTTGTTCAATATAAGATGCCAATAATTAATAACTGAAAGATATCCTACACCCACACACTACACATACGTATAGGCTGACAAATTGTTGGTGCAACATCACTCTACAAAACTCACGGGTGAAAACATTTGTCTAACTGGAATTGAAATAGAGCATTCACTTTCTTGTGCTATAACCGATGACAAAATTTAACCAACATCACCTTGGCTCCTGTGGTCTCAGACTCACCAACAATTGATATAAGGTTTAGCTGGAACATGTTTATCTCAATTATAATCTAAGGGTCATATGTCAATGTTTAGTGATACCTAATAAACTCAAACTTAAGATCACAATATTGACTGTCAAAAAAAAATTAATTTTTTTTCTTAAATGAATAACAACTGCATAATCAAACCGTAAGCATACATTAAAGTGAGAAACTTACAAGTTTAATTATTTCCTTACGAAGAGAAGTCACTTGTTCACCACCATCAAGAAGCGCTTTATAAGTTTTTGTGTTCACAGTAGAAGCTTGCAAAGAAGAGCTAATAGGAAATACCACCCAGATGCTTGTTAAAATTGAAAGTTAGTGATGTAGTCTGTGGTATAAGATTACATGTAAATATAGAAAACTAGGCCAAGTGAAGATGTAGTCTGTGGTATAAATCCCACCCATAGTTCCGCCCCTGGCTGCAACTATGACTCTCACTAAGCCAAATACCGTATCATACTCTCCGGACATACTAATAGTGTATTCTCTTTTCTAATTAAGGACCAGCTTAGCCCCTTAGTCCATCACATTAATTACAGTGAACAACCATCAATGACAGTTAAAAATTTAAAAATGCTTGACATCTCTAATTCATTTGATAGTTGATATTAGCATGGTAAATCAAAAAATACACCTTTATACAATAGTATGGTCTTTTTTTCTTAATTTTTTACATCTAAAATACTATCTTTATACTTTTTTTCTTTCCATTTTTCGAGTTGAACTACATGTGTATCTTGTGCATATAGTTATATTGTACTTCTTCCGTTTCAGGAAAAGAGTTATTTTCTCTTTAAATTTTTGTTCTAACAAAAGAGTTACTTTCATTTTCAATATAACAAACTTTCAAAACTACCCATATTATTTTAAGAAATGTTATTATTCTCATTATAATGATATATGTAGTATTAAACTTTTTGTTGGGGTAAATCTAAAAATAAATTATAAAAATTATTCTTTTTCATCTTGCCTTAATAATTGCGTAAATAACTTTTTTCCTAAAACGGAGGGAGTATAATATATACAGCCAGGCCTGACAGATTTTTTGGATATTTTGTCGCATTATGTTTCTCATGTGACTGACTACAGACTAGTTTTTCTACTGTTTTGAATCGGACTTACGATGGCGGGGTCGGCCAATAATTGATATCACAGTACTCAATCCAGTGAATATAAGATCTGATATATTTTAGTAATCTATAGCTAATTCCCAACACATCCTTAACTCTCTGATTCCTACCATAATTTTTGTGCATGGTGTAGAAATTGTTCCTTAAACTTAAATCTTCATATCTCATTCAAAAGAGGGTTGCAGCAACTGCCCTATAAGTTTCTCTCCGCTCTTGCCAAAAGAGAAATGTATGGCAATAATGTAATTATTGTTTCGTTAAAAATAAAACAATGAGATTATTAATTTTTTAGTTATGAATAAACTGGGTGGATTAGCCATCAATAGTCCAAGGCCTTATACCATGATGCAGGGATTAATTTATGGTTGGTTGAAACAGGGAATCTCTATTATTATATGACAAGTTCAGTTTCCTTTCCGTGATTTCAATAAGCTTCAACTCCACCAAAAATATACGAGAACAATAACAGAGATTCCCGTATATTTTAGTTGATTTGAAGCTTATTGCCTCTTGCTTTAATAAAAGAAATAACATGTGTTGTCACTTGTTAACTTAAATTTGACAATCAGCTCAGCGGATGTTGTATAAAAATCTTAAACCATTCCATTTATACCAACCAAAAGTATCAAGAACTTGGATAAAGGAAAATGCAAGCTAGTGTAGCGACCACTAAATAAAATAGGAATCAGCTGTAACAATATTGAGTAGCTCAACTAACATGTTAAACAAAGACATACATCTCTTTAGTATTAATTAGTGCACAAAGATAAACAGATAACTGGTTTCAATTTCCGATCAGTCTCCCACTGACCGGTTATGAGAATGATGCTAGTTTGGTCTCCAGGCGACTGTAAATTGTTTGTAGTCTTGATTTATACCCATGGAACGTATGTTCTGTGGTACCTAACCTATAAGGTTCTCGGTGAGCATACGTTTCTCTTGACAAGGACACTTAGTTCTCCTTCAAAAGCTATTAATAAAAGGTTATATAAGCATATAACAATCAATTCAGTTAAATAAACTAAAAACAAATACTGACATAATATAATTTCAATACCTCATATTCTTCTTTTATCCTGTCGATCATAGCGTCGTTCACTTCTCCTAGAATCCCATCTAAGAGAAATCTTGGATTCACCGGCACTTCAACTTGCATTTTATTTAGCAAAAACTCATATGACCTTGCAGAATCTTTGGAGTTCTTACACAGATTCAAAATTGCGTCTTTACTGATTTTATGCAACTGAAGCTGCCTCATCCAAGCTCTGTGTTCTTCTGAGATATCTTTAGAAGAGTTTACGATATCCCACAAGAAACACAAAATCTATTTTCAAGAAAATTCAAAGATTTAATATTCAAAGACAAACCACATAATTGATACAGCTATCTAATTTTTAAGAAAGATAGAATAATCAACTCACCTTAGCTGTTTGATGCATCAATCTTTCACGTGTGAGTGAAGCCTTATAATCAAAAATATCATTACGATTTTCTTCGTCGTCGAATTTCATAAGAATTAACTAAAAAGCAAATACACAAAGTAAAAGAAAAGTTTATTACAACAAAACCTAACACGATAAGAAAAATAAAAGAAAAAAGAATACCACAATATATACTGTATTATTTACCTGGATCAGCTCCAAATCTTTGGATACGTTCTCTTTTGTGGAATAACCATCAGTGTTCAGTTTACTTTTAACATCTTTCATAATTTTGCTTAAGATATTTCCTTTCTTTTCAAAAGAATACTGATCCCAGTTATATGGAAGCATAAGCACCTCGTCCGTCATCTTCTTATAAACAAACAAACACCTAAAATATTTCAAATGCAGCAGAATCAGCATAAGAGGAGATGAAAAAGAACCAAAATAAAGAAAAAGAAAAGGTTTGCAGCTGCCTTACCAGTTGAAGTAAAATGCCTCTAGGGAGAAATGTGATTAAGAGATGGAGGAGGATGAATTTTGGAGATAAGGACTCACAGTTGAGGTGTGACAGAAGGTAAGGCATCGCTGGTTGTAATGGATTTATGAGTTCACCAACAGTTTATCAACAATCTGAAAATATAAACGATATACTCAGACCACATAAGAAAAAAAGGAACGAGACTTATACTGTTATATAGCAATAGAATGGCTACCTATTATGCACAAATCTCAACCAAGAAAAGATGATGCTGATAGGGTAAGGCGTCCATTGGGAATCAAGAGTAGAATAGAGGAGAAACTTTCTACAGCATCTTCATCTACAAAACTAAACCAAAAATCAATTCTACAACAAACCCATTACTGTAATCACAAAAGCAGTAAATGGAAACACTATTTATAAAGCTAACTCTAACTTATCCTGTAAACAAGTAAACAAACACAACTAACCAGAAAAGATGACCAACGAACACCAACCAAATCCTTTCCAATTTACAGGCTTAATGAGATTAATCCTTATCAGGTATCTAACCCACCAACAGCTTCCAAATCTCCAATACTTTTGATCATAAAACAAAAAATCAGGTTCTGTAATGTTATAAACATGTAGCTGCTGAGATCTAGCTGCCGAATGACCATAAATTTAGCAGTATACCGTAAACACTAATCGGTCAATATTCTATATCACGAATATTCATCAAAAAATTACAGTACTAACAAGATCTATTTGTTAGCTTAACCCTTGATTGATATCACCAATCATAAACACCATTAGTAGGTAATGCTTATTAAGCTAACAGATAGGTTTTGTTCACACAAGCAGTGTTTTAAAAAGCTTTTGCCCTCCAGGCCCAGGATGCTTCTAGAGTTTGTGAATTGATATATATATATATAAGAAAAAAAGGGGTTAAAGCCCAATAGGGCCTGTTTTACAGTTTTCTAACTAAATGCTAATATTAAAACACCCAATTTTTGTATTCCCTCATATAGAAATGTTTCTTCTTCTTCCTTTACAGGATTATATGAATGATGCAGATATTCGTGGCTAGTGTTTTTTTAGATAGCTCTTGGGTAGAATAAGCAGTATCAGTATGCCATATTCTTAGTTAGTTTAATTGTTTCTTTTATTATGATGAGAACTTCTTAGTTTTCTTTTATTATATTGACAACTTCTTATTTATATATATTATTATATATATTGCAAAGCTCGCTTTCGCGTTACGCTTTCGCAGCGCTTTACGCTTTGATGCGAGAGCGCTTCGCTCATGCTTTCACTTTTTAAATACCTTGCACACTAGTAACACACACATAAGCCATCGATCAAGGATTATATCTACTGAACAATTTGACAATTTTGAATTCATTTACTATACATAAAAACGGACAATTAAAGTCTGAGATTACCTTACTTCCAACTATTTGAAAAGCAAATCTTTTGAATCATATGAATCAAAAAGGAACTCCAAATATGCTAGCTCCACTCTTCAATTAGGGGTTAGAAAGGAGTTCTAGAATTCTCACAAATCAAATTGGTATAACTTAGAATCATGTCAGTAAGTAAATAACCATGAAACTAATTTGCATGAATTAGAAATTAACATATATTCATGAAAAAGCTCCAAAATTTCAGAGTGAAGCCCTAGTTTCCATGATCAATCCCCAACCCAAGAAGTTACAAGATCAGGATAGTAAAACACGAATTCATAAGGATTGATAACTACCCATTACATAAATTTTCATGAATTAGAGATTAGACACAAGTAGGAAGAAACTCCCAATTTTTGTTCAAAACCCTAATTTCGAAATTCACAAAATCCCATGAGATCAGGATGATTTATAGGTTTCTAGGTTTCAAACTACATCATCATATGCAGGCTTATTCAACGAATCATCAAATTATTGAAGCAGATCTAATTCAACTCGAAAGAGAAATCCAATAAAACCCTTACCTGTTCACGAAAAAAATCCAATGATCCACAGCATCAACCCTTGATAGTCCTCAACTCGCCTTCGATTTCTCGTACTTTCCAATAATTTTTATACTCGCCAAAGAAGAACCAGTTTCCTATTTCAGTTGCAATCGGACTGCTAGAGGTGAGACGCAGATAACGGCTTCGTTCGTGGGTTGTATAGTCTGCAAATATCAAGGGTGGTTAGAGCATCTCCAACGGACGACCAGACCAAAGATCAAAACCTATATTTGGTCTTTGGTCGCCAACTTTGAACTATAGCGGACGAGTTAAAATGGAAAGTGGTCCAGAAAAAACACTGTTCAGAAGAAAACTTGGTCCCAAAATTGGACCAAACGTATATACACTCAGGCGTTGCTCTGGTGTAGCGTTAACAATAAAACGTTTTGTTAAGAAGACGTTCAAACCCAGACGTTTTTGTAAGAAAGCGTTTTCAAACACGGACGCAGGAGTTGAGCGACGCCTGATGAAACGGCCACACAAGAATGCGTCTGATGTAACGCTACACTAACACAACGCTCATTGAAGAAGCGCAACCCAATTGTACGCCTGGTTGGAACGTTCCACTGTAATAGCGTGACGTCCTCTTAACAAGACGCCAGAGACCACACGCTCTCTTAACAGAGCGCCGGCGTAGCATATGTCTTTCTAAGACGACGCCTATAGTTCAGACGTTCCCATACACTCGCGTCGGTGAACCAGACGTACATTTAGAGAGCGTCCAACAGCAAACGTTCCCATACAATAGCGTTCGTTTATTATTATGTCCGTTGAGAAAAGTTTCCGTTGAATAGTTGCCCTTGAGATAACCGTTAAGAAATGTTACCGTGCTTGAGAAATGTTACAGTTGATTTGGTTGAAACGGCTAGTTTATTCTCAATTTATAAAAATGAATCGGTTCAGTGTTTGTTTCATCTACTACGACAACATTTCATAATTCATTTTTACTTCATACAAGAAACGTCTAGGGTTTTCTATTTTTTGGTCTTTCAAATCAGTTTGTAATCACTTTCATTAATGGCACCAAAACCAAGAGGTCCAAATTTTACTACGAATGAAGATGTAACCATGTGTAGGATTCATTTATCAATATCTCAAGATTGTAGTGTTGGTTCTGATCAATCAGAAGACAGATTATGGCCTCGTATCAAAGCTGGAATGAAAGAAGTTATACCTTCAATGCCTGACCGCAGTTGGACCTCCATTCAAAAACGATTTCACGGAATAAGTAAAGATGTGGCACTTTACTTTGCAAAGGAGGCAGAAGTGGAACGTGAACACCATACTGGATGGGTCCCAGAAACAAAGGTAAGTGAACACTTAATTTTTATGCACTGCCTTATTACAGTTTTGAATTGTATGTCATGCACTAAACTTGTTCTAAGCAAAAACAGATTCAAGAAGTAAAGAAGCTATTCAAGGAAGCTAATGGTGGGAAACCACTTAAGCATGAAGAGTGCTACACCATTATGTTAGAAAATATCAAATATTCACGACGATCCACAGCTGTTTTCGATTCTTCACAAGTGAAGAAGATTCTGAAAGTAGCGACGATAACCAAGAAAGACCTTCACCAAGCCAAGGCCAATGGAGTGGATATGAAGAAATAGGAGATATACCTAACACGTACCCGCGCCCAATGGGAAAAAAAGAGGCTAAATGACTGAAGCAAACAGGGAGAGCAAAATCCAGTTCCCAAGCAGAAGCATTGGACCTAATTATTAAGAACCAACAAAACTTCAACACCAGTTATACAGAAACTGCAAAAAGGAAGATTGATCAGAGAGAAGCCGAGTTTGCAGCAAAAGAGGAGCTTTGCATAATGATGACGGACGTCTCCCATTTGGATGCCGCAACAAAAGAGTGGATTGAAATTAGGAAGCTAGAGATTTTACAGAAAAGAAGAGATTCTCGTCTTAACTAAAACAGTATTGAACTTCCAGTGTAATTTTTCCTTCAATTAATGAAAACTATAACTTGTTAGTCATTGAATAGACTGTCACTTATTCATAACAACAGAACAAAAGTACAGGTTAATATATCTCATTTTCACATGAGTCGCGGTTGAACTTAGCACGTGCAACATGCCTTTAAACCACTAAGTGTCTTTAGCGGCCAAGTGGTGTCTCGGGAGGGTTTACAAGAGATATACCCACAAAACCTATCTGCATGTTTTAGTAATTTTTCATACATCACCAAAATTCGACCACAAACGTTTGATCAAGTCATTTCGTAATCGAATGTGCGTTTTTTTGCTGTGTACTGCAAGTCGGCGTTGGTGAGTTGACATCCTCGAAAGTTCAGCAGTTTGTTGTCTCGAAATATTAACCGGTGCATGGTAGCGCCCTTGATCATATTCATATGGCCAATCACCGGGTAGACGTTCATCCTCCACAATCATATTATGGAGAATAATAACAGTTTTCATTATATATGCAAGTGCGTCCGGATTCCACATTCTCGCTGGTTGTTTAACATGGAAAATTGGTTTTGCAGTACACCAAAGCCTCACTCCACATCTTTACGGCAACCCTCTTGCATTGCTGAGAATTTGGTTTCTTATGTGAATCTGGATGTTTGATCGACATGATAATGGTAGCTATCTCTGGGTATATCCCATCACCAAGATAATACCCCATATCATATTGGTTCCCGTTGACCTCGAAGTTCAGTGGTGGTGTCTTCCCATTGATAAGGTTTTTAAAATTATAAGATCGGTTCATAACATTGATATCGTTGTTGGAACCAGGCATACCAAAAAAGGCATGCCAAAACCAGAGATCTTGTGAAACCACTGCCTCCAACACAATAATTTCACTGCCTTTGTAGGCAGTGTAGGAACCAGATTCGGCCGATGGGAATCTGTCCCATTTCCAATACATACAATCTACACTGTCGAGCATCCCAGGAAATCCCCTGGCCTGGTTCTGAGCAAGCAATAGTTCAACATCACGTTCGGTTGGGTTGCGCAAATACTGATCTCCATATAATCGCACAATCGTCAAACAAAATCGACGTGTTGCATCCAATACTGTGGTTTCTCGATGCGTAAGTACTCATCTATATTGTATCCGCCGCACATCCATAAGCTAACATACGAATTGCAGCAGTTATCTTCACCTGCGGGGTTAATCCAAGGCGGCCAGCCGCATCCCTTTTTTGAATGAAATAAGGAATAATTGCTACCACATCCCGCAAAATACGGTTGAACAATTCTCTTCGCATTCGAAATCTTCTACGAAAAACATTGGGAGGAAAAGTCGGGTTTTTGGAAAAGTAATCTGTCCAGAAAAGCCTTGCTCCGTCCTCACGATTTCTTTGTATTTCGATACGAGTATTTGGCCAGTCTATATTTGAAGCGACCAATCCCAAACCGATTGCTTGGTCATTTTGGGTAGGTGCAAATGATTCTTCGTCTGATGAGTAAATGTTGTTATTACTATCATCATCAGATGTCGAATATAGGGTTAAATGATTAGGAGGAGTAGAAGAAGAAGAAGAAGAAGAAGAAGAATACATATTGTTATTTTGATTGAATGCCATTGGTTGGGGAGGTTTGTAGTTTTGGGGAGGTTTGTAGGTTTGGAGAGGTTTGTAGCTTCGTTTGTGGTTTTAATGGAGAATGGTGTGTTCATTTTATAGGCATATTAAGATAAGTTTTTGAGCACCTTCCCTTCAAAAGTGTCGGTTGAGTAGACAATACAAGGCAGAAATAAAAGCCAAATGAAAGCTAAGACAAGAGTTAACAACAAAAAACTGACAAATCATGCAAATCAAAAAATCGAGAGATAAGAAGTGTCGGTTGAGTAGACAATACAAGACAGAAATAAAAGCCAAATGAAAGCTAAGACAAGAGCTAAAAACAAAAAACTGACAAAGCATGTAAATGAAAAAATCGAGAGATAAGAAGTGTCGGTTGAGTAGACAATACAAGGTAGATATAAAATCCAAATGAAAGCTAAGCCAAGAGCTATAAACAAAAAACTGACAAACCATGTAAATGAAATAATGCAAAGTAGTAAGTTGGGTATAACCCAAACCTGGTATAACGAAACCCTACGTCAAGATGTCATAGATGGAATGGTATAACGAAACCCTACGTCAAGATGTCATAGACTTGGAAGTAACTCCCTAGTTTCTCAAACGATTTTTAATTTTTTGCAAATTTTTTTTAGATTTTGGTTGTTCTAGAATATTTTCATAATTTTTCCGTCTCTTTCATCGTAACCGGAAGTAACTTTACTTTGTAACATCATTTTATTGAATAAAAAAAGGCATACATTAAGGGAAATGAAATATAATAAATCAGCAGACTACACTTAAACACTTAAGTAAACCTATTATGAAACCTTAAGCATTGGCTTGTAGGACGACGTGGACGACGTTCTTCACTTCTTGGGAGAATAATCAACACAAAAGGATTGAATTCTTCCATCACCCTTAAGATCTCGAAATGAGGTTTGTACATAAAATCTGAACGTTTCCATCTTGTCCATTCCTGCAGAGATCTGGCAACAACTTCATCATCAGTTTCATTCCTTAGGAGAAATTCATTCACCTTAGCAGTTAAAGAAGAAAATTCTAGCACTTCCTTTGTGATTTGCACATATCGACAAAAAAGGCCTGCTCTGTTCCGGTTGTTGGGATTACCGGTTTCGGTACAAAAGTTAGCATGTGTATGTTCCAACCATTGCATGCTTATTGAACCATTCATCCGACGTTCATGACCCCTTGCTGTAATACTATGTTTCGACATATGGATAAATCTTCTTGTAGTGTAAAATTCTCTGCATTAAGCATAAAATTTTCGTAATCCGTCATTACATGAAAACAAGAAATTACAAATTTTATCTGCAATGTTAAAGATGTGGATTTGGAATGGGAATGATAGATATAAGTTCATGTATTTATAGGTGTATCCAGAATACAATTTATAGCCGTTGGAAAACGCTAACAATTCAAAACGGTAACAAAATTGGAAATCGATATTTGTTTGAAAATTTCAAGATTTTGTACGGTCACAATGGTAGTTTGAAAATTAACTGGGTTGCGTCAAATGAAAGCTAAGCTAAGTGCTAGAAACAAAAACTGATAAAGCATGTAAATGAAAACGAGGAGAGATAAAATAAAATGTATATTGGAATTACAAAATAATAAAGGACAAAATAAAATGTATATTGGATGACAAAAAAATAAAGAAGAAATACTATCCACTATTGTTTTGGTCCCCACGAGATGAGCGAGGTGGCATAAACGGAGGCATAGTTGACGAAGATCCCTGACCCCCGGTATTCCACATTTGTGGACGGAGGGTTCCTAAAAAATTGCCATACCCAAGCTATGGCGGTTGAGAACGAGATTGCGCCAGCTGTAGCTGCAAACTGGTGATTTGATGCTTATAATTACGCAACTCTTCCATCCTTTCCCTCGTCTGGTCCAAATGAAACTTACGGAACTCTTGGGTAAAGTCAGCATAATCTTGCGCAAGAGTATAAGCTTCGGCCTGTTATAGAAATTATAAAATGTCAGGTTCTCAACAATTTTTTAAAACTATGGAAAAAAAATATTTGAAATATCCTTACGTATGACCAATTATCTTGAGGCGGAATGGCTACATGAAAAGCGGGTTCATCGATGGTTTCTCTAATAAGGCCACCCAAACAGTCGTATGTTTCCACCTCCCAGTCGACTATCGTGTAAAATTTGTTGGAGTTAGTTACATGTCGCCAGTACTCCAAATACATATCATACATAACTGGAACTCTAACGTATTCAGTTATAAGGACCTCATTGTTTTCCCTCAGCTAGGTAGCTTCGGCATCGGTGATGTTGCTAATACTGCCTGGGGGTTGCTCGGAATTCCCCATTCATTATGGTTTTGGTGCCATAACCATTCTCCGAGGTACACGTTATGATGTGCAAAGTAAATAATTATCAGCCATGAACCAGTTAAAAAACCAGGAAATTAATAAAAAATCACATGAAAATAAATTATAAACTCACAGTGCCAATCCAAGTAAATATAACGCGCTTATTTGAGAGCACCATAGCTTTCTGGATAATCTCAATAGCAATTACTGGGATGGCGGTAACCCACGGGCGCCATGTCACCGCGTCGACGGTCAATTCATTCAGAAGAGTCCTTGAACGCACAATATCATTACTCTTCTTTCGTGTACTCTTCCACCGCGAACATCTAGGCCACACAATTTCAGTCTCAGGAGATGGGTTCTTTGGTCGACGTATGTCTAGATATTCGTACCCCCAAAACTTGAATTTGAAGAAAATAAACAAAATTAATAAGTTACCAACAAATACACATTTAAAGGAAAAAAAATAAAAATAATTAATTTACCTCTAATATCTGACATGGTCCGGATAGTGACTTTTGTCCCCTCCCCGCTGCGCCAAGTGCGAAATACAATTTGGAAAACCAGCACTACCCCAGTCATAAGTGCCAACTGCAGTTGGATCATCCAATGCAGCTAACCATCCAGCATCGATGTAGTTCTTAGCATTGGAAAAGAAGAATTGTCCCAGAACATACATCCAAAAGGCTCACGCCACTCTCTCAGCAAGTATGTTATCATCTTGCGCTGCAGCCAACTTTTCCTCCTCAAAGTATGAGGACAAAAATGCCATTGTAATGGCATTTGAAATCCACTGCTGAGGGATAACTTCTCTCCTACACACTTCGCTGTCTTTTAGATCTGGGAAAATATGCTCCCGGACATATTCAAAGGTATACTTATCCGGGTCATACGGAATCTCCCCGCCAAGACCAATACTAATTCCGGTCAACCTGACCCAGTCCAGAGGTGTAAACCCCATCTCACCAAATAAGAAGTGAAAAGTGTTCGTCGTTTTCCAGAAACGCTCGACGATGTAGTCAATCAACGCATGTGACGAGTCACCAGCATCCATTGTCAAAAAATGGTCCCATCCTGCCCTTTCAATAATAAATTTAGCTCTAGGGCATTGTGTAGTTATACCTTTATATGCTTGGAGGACTGATTTGAGAGACCCGCGATGCATATACTTGAACTTTGAGTCTGCTGAGTAAGTGATATTTCTGGAAGCGTGACCTTCATCATCTTCCACCAGACTATAGTTCGCCAATCGAGGAACATCGTTCGTTCCTTCGGCAACATGATCTCTTTGTGCATCCTCAATTATTTTGGCTTTTTTTTTTTTTACGAGCAACGAATATGGAGGCGGCATTCCTCAACAGCTATACAAAATCAACAGTAATCAACACAATGAATCTCTAGGGGTATCCATCAATAATCATAAATAACTTAGCAACTCCATTTGTTATGCACAAAGTTAATTAAACTTAAAATTCATAGAGGCTTGGTTAAAATCTAAATAATCCGGGGTACAATTCCCAAATGTCATAACAATCAAGTGGAATCGATCATTCTAAAACTTAAAATTAACCAAACCAACAACTTTAATTAACCAATAATCTAATCAATTGTAAATTTAAATTCTAATTTTCCGTTAATTTTTTTCCCCAAATTACAACATCCAAACCCTAGATTTATCCAAACCCTAAAATTACAATTTCTTATTAAAACACTAGAATTATAATGAAGTGTTTAATCTTCAAACATATATAATTAAATTTAATTATCATTACATACAAACAAATCATAATATAAACCTAAAATCAATTAAAATCAATTGAAATCGTTGAGTTTGTTACCTTGTCTTTTTGTTAGAAATCAACCGTGAAATGCTATAGCTTGAAGTACCCAACAAACTTTGAAAGAAGTTTTACAAGATTGAAGTGGAGGGAAACAAAATACGTCACATTAGGGTGGCGCCTGATTCTTGTCGTTGCCGCTCGATTGCTTCTGTTCAATGTATACAGAAGAAATGACAAGGGAGAATTGCGTCTGGTAGAGAAGTAGAGAAGTAGCGAAAAACCTAATCACTCACGCTATTCTTAGAAGACGTCTAACCTAACGCACACTCCTCTTGGGAGACGTATTGCCTCACGCTATCTTTGGTGGACGTCCACTTAATCCACGCTCTTCTTGGAAGACGTTGAACTTCAAGAACGCTCATATGGGGGGACGTTTCACGTCTGGGCGCTATTATAGGGGGCGTTTGTCATTCAGGCGTCTTTCAGGACAACGTGTATCACTAAACGTCTACACAAGACAACGCTCAATTTCCATACGACCACATATGACTACGCTTGGATAAGAGACGCTACTTGGTGTTGACGCTTAAACATACGTTTGGTTAAGACAACGTATGAGTCTGCAACGTTCCAATAGAATTGCGTCTGGTTCCAGGCGTTTCTTAGTGTACGTCTAAAATGAAGCGTTAACCAAATCTATGCCCAACACCAAAGCGTTACACCAGTAAGACGTCTGTTCCATCTAACGTTCAGCTAGAATTACGCCCAATACCAAACGTTATATTAGAAGAGCATATGAGCATATTTGGGTCGGAAACCATTGCCTTGCGGGCGGACCAAAGAGCAAACAAATTTGGTCAATGTTCTTTGGTATACTCGCATTGTTGGAGATGCTCTTAGGGTTTTAAGTTATTTACACCCGAACTTTGGCTACCTTACTCTTGTTGGATGTTTATATTTAGGATTATTTAGATTTTAGGTCCTAAAACTCCCAACTTTGTTGGATGCTATTAGTATTGTATCTCCAAACACAAAATATTCGTCTATTTAGATTTTTAATCCATGCCCATCAAAATACTTTGTACCCAGGTTAGCATACAGGAGAACTACTCTCCGAATAACTATAGACGTAGGTTTATATAATTAGGCTTGTTATCTGTAATATTATTTCTATTTTCCTACTTTTTCTATAAAAAAATATCAGAAATATCCATCCCAAAAAGTGATGCTTTATTTTTTTGTTTTTACCCAAAAATAGATAAATTAAAAAAAAAAAAAAATATCATTTTTGTTGGGACGTAGAAAATAACTAAATGCTTTTAATTTCATGTAGACGGTTGCTATTTGCTAAGCTACTAGACCCAGGTCCCCGATTGTTTTTTATCTGCCATGTTTTTTCAATGTTTACACTTAAATGTATTCCTTGGCACTTGGCACTGATAGAGTTGGAATTCTAGCGAAAGCACTTATCGCGGGCCAAATCTACAATCCAGTCAAATATGTGGTAGTTGTTGTTCATGATCTTCCTGTGTGACTCTATAAATATGTACTCTGCAGGGTTTGTATGAAAATATCTTTAGTAGGTTTGATGAGTCAGCGGATAAATGGGATAATTGGCCTCACTTACTCCTGTATGGTTTTGGTCATGTTTCCTGGATTCTTTTTTGGCAATCTCCGAATGAGAACTACTGGTTTGTGAACCTTATCTCTCCTTCCATTTCCCGAAAAACTTTATTGTTAGCCAGTATTTTAACATGCCTATGAACTATTAAACCTGCCATGACAAGGTCATGGAAAATGAAACTAAAAAAAAAGTAAAGTATAATTTCTAACCTTCAATGTAGGCAATAAATTTCAGCAAAACTAAGTTTAAATGTTGATTAGCTGAATAATTAAGATAAGAAAAAGTAAAACGAAGGAGATTTTAGTTGGATGGAAACATGAGGTAGTAATATCCATTTTTATTAATTGCCGAGGAAAAGTACATATTAACTATGTTTCAGCAAAATTATTACTATCATTTTTTCATTTTAGTCTATTTTCAACCTAAAATGAAAAAGTGATAGTAACACTTTTGTAGAAACGGAAGAAGTATTTAGATACATACCAAATCGAATACATATGCGTACAAGGGGATGCTTCACAAAAAAAAAAACACACTAACTCACCATATCCATACTTAATTTTAACTAAGCAAATCGAGCTTGATTCATATCGAAAAAAGAACAGACATATTTGAAATCAATTAAGCATAGACATCAGGATTCGCGGCGAGGTAATCGATAACAACTCTGTGTTGGAAAAAATGCACTTAAAATGTTGTTTCGGTCTTGGTAGGAATAGATCTTAGGACCAATGAGTCACTAAGGTACACTAGCTCATTTTCACTTTTGTGAATGAACTTTTAGTCCCACATTGGAGAAACTAAAGTTGATTCCTCTCCTTATTACCTAAAAAGTTGCTTCTAAGGGAGGGCCCTTAGGGGTTTAGACACTTTTGTGGTTAGGGGAGGACTAAGGCTATGGGCTAGTTGGTGCAACCATGCTTTTCACACAGCGTATTATCAATGAAATTATTGATGAAGGTATGGTCATAGATGAAACGTTTCAAGTGTCTGATGTGATAGAGAAATTACCTTCTTACTGGTCCGAATACAAACGAAGAATGAGACATGAAATTGGTGAAGTCAGTATGGTTTATTTGGGTAAGAAGATTCAAGTAGAAGAATTAATTGTGCTCAAAAGACAAGAACGTATCTTCCGCAAGGGACATGTCCAACAAGGCTCATGTGATTGACCACAAGTCTTCCAATACTGAAACGGGCGACAGCAGCAAACGCAAGCCTGGTCATCACAAGAAAGGTACGTTTCAGAAACCCAAATCTGGCATTAGTAAAATTAAAGGTGTCTGTTATGCTTACGGAACTCCTGGCCGTATGGCAATGCACTGTAGAAAACGTAAGGACTGTAATAAGAAAAACAATGTTAATTTGGTTAAAAGCAACAAGAACGAGTTTTCTGACACGTTGTCTGAAGTTAATTTGGTAACCAATGTGAGAAACTGGTGGTTAGACCCTGGTGCTACCAAGCATGTCTGTGGAAACAGAGATATGTTCACCTCCTATCAGAAGGTATGGGAAGGGGAGAAACTCTACATGGGTAACTCGTCCGCAGTACAAGTTGCGGGAAAATGCAAAGTTGGGCTAAAACTCACTTTTGGAAAAACTCTCACATTGAATAAATTTCTTCATGTTCCGGACATCTGCAAAAATCTTGTATCTTGTCGTGTTTTAGATGATAAGGGTTTTAAACTTGTTTTTGAATATGGGAAAGTTATTGTCACTAAAGGTAAAGATTTTATAGGAAAGGGCTATAAAACTGAGGGTATCTACAAACTTAATGTAACCTATGTTGAAATGAATAAATTTGATTCTTTTGCTTATGTTTGTGTGTCATTGAATGTTTGGTATGGTATACTTGGTCATGTAAACTATAAGTCAATGAACAGTTTGGCTAGCATAGGCTGCATACCCAAATTTAGTTTGGATAATGAACATAAATGTGAAATATGCGTTGAATCAAAATATGCTAAAAAACCTTATAGGAAAAATATTCAGAGAAATTCTAAACCCTTAGAATTAATTCACTCAGACCTAATTGACATAAAATCAGTTCAAATTAGAGGTGGTAAGAAATGGTTTTTCATGTTTATTAATGATTGTACGAGGTATTATCACATATATTTACTAAAAGGTAAGGATGATGCCTTAGAAGCCTTTAAGATGTATAAACTAGAAGTTAAAAACCTAATGAGTGCTACCATTAAAATTGTTAGGTCTGACCGTGGTGGTGAGTATGTAATCCCTATATGAGATTTTTGCAGAGAACACGGCATTATACACAAAGTAACCCTTCCTTATTCACCACAATCTAATGGTGTGGCTGAACGGAAGAAACGAACCCTTAAGGAGATGCTGAATGTCATGTTAATTAGTTCAGGACTACCTGGAAACTTGTGGGGGGAGGCAGTCCTCTCAGCTTGCTATGTCTTGAACAGAGTACCCTTTAAAGGATCAAACAAAACTTCATATGAGTTATGGAAAGGTAGACAACCTTCTTATGCATTCTTTAAAGTGTGGGAGTGTTTGGATAAGTTTTCCATTCCTCCACCTAAGAGAACCAAGATAGGACCCAAAACCGTTGACTGTGTCTTCATAGGGTATCTTGAACATACTACTACATATAGATTTATGGTCGTAAGTTCTGAAATATCTGAAATTGGTGTGAATATAATTATGAAATCTAGGGATGTTGTGTTCTTTGAAAATGTTTTTTCTTTGAAATCTGAATCTCGCATGATATGTGTTGTCCCCTAGATGTCCCTACCACTAGTCATACATTACCTTTAGAGGAAGATGATTTTGAATTTGAGCCTAGAATAGGTAAAATACTTAGAACTGAAAAATCTTTTGGGCCAGACTTCATAACATGCTTAGCTGAGACTGATCCTCAGACTTATAGTGAATCCATGACTTCTTCTGAAGCTCCATGGTGGAAAGAATCCGCCATTAGTGAAATTGATTCCATTTTACAGAATGGTACTTGGGAGATTGTAGATTGACCTCTAGGGTGTAAACCCATAGGTTGTAAATGGATCTTTAAAAGGAAACGTAAGGTAGATGGAACTGTGAAAAAAATACAAATCTAGATTAGTAGTTAAAGGCTACAAACAGATAAAATGTGTAGATTTCTTTGCTACTTATTCACTTGTTACGAGAATTACTTCCATTAGGATGTTAATTGCTATTGCTGCCATTCATAATTTTTACACTCGTCAAAGAAGAACAAGTTCGTGGGTTGTATAGTCTGCAAATATCAAGGGTGGTTTGGGTTTTAAGTTATTTACACCCAAACTTTGGCTACCTTACCATCATTTGATGTTTATATTTAGGGTTATTTAGATTGTAGGTCCCAACTTTATTGCATGCTATTAGTATTGTATCTTCAAACACAAAATATTCGTCTATTTAGATTTTCAATCCATGCCCATCAAAATACTATGTACCCAGGTTAGCATACAGGAGAACTACTCTTCGAGTAACTATAGGCGTAAGTTGTTATAGTTAAGAGTTGTATTTCTAGAGAAATATTATTACAAACATAGGTAGGGAGTTTCCTTTCTTTAGAATCTCTAATATACAAGTAGTAGTCCTAATCTTTAAATATTGGGTTCCTGTTGGGAAGGAGGAGAATACTAGGAAGAGAATTTTTCAAGAGGAATTAAGAAGAAAAATAGAACGCCCAAGGTAGACAATACTGAAAAGGAAAAGGGAAATTTGTTGGTTGGTCCAAAATATCCGGATCTGTTTAATCTATGATCTATCTAGAAAAAAGCATTTAACCGAAGGTCCAAAAACCTTTAAAAAAATACAAAATTACCTTCCTTCCCATTATAACTCACATGTGAATAAATCACGTTTTTTCCTACTCTTTGTTACTTCTTCTTCTTTTTCTTCTAGAAAAGAGTTTCCTCTCTACAGTATACCTAAATCCTTCTCATCCTCTTTTACTTTATTTATCCTAATATTAAAGTGATTTTCCTAATCAATCGTCAACAAGATCGAAGATAATGAACGAGAAAACCTAGATTCGCTGAAATTATTATAAAAATCCATTGAAACTATCAGAAAATCTATTGAGAAACCCATGTCGAAACATAAAAAATGTTGAGGACAAGAAGAAAAGAACAAAAAATCAGATAAGTAGAATAATAAAATAAGAGATCACTCACAAATCAGTAGAAGAAAATAATTTTAAAGAATTAGCCACAAATTTATTTATTTTTCACGAATGTTTTCCAATTTTATTTCTCACACGGTGATCCTACAATATATATCTCATGTTACTCAGTACATATCCAAAAATACATATCTCATATTACTCAGTGCACTGAGTAAAAACCTAGTTCATGTTAATATATACAGTACATATCACTATCTACTGGCTAAAAACATAATTCATGTTTTTAAACAGTACATATCAATATGTACTGAAGGAGAAAGTGTATGATCTCATTAAAACGAAAAAAACCTAAATGAAAATACAAAAAAATAGATCTGTATACCAAAATTCAACAACAAAAACGAAATCAAATACCAAAAATTCATCAACAAAAATAGATCTGAAATACCAAAAATTCATCAACGAAAAACGAAATCAAAATCATCAATAAAAACATATCTTTTTCCATATCATGATCCTTCACCGAAATTGAAGAATAAAATAAAATTCCTACACCATCAACAAAAGAGAAGAAGAAAAAAAGTAGTAGAAGAACAAAAGAAGAATAAGATCTCTATTAGTCGCCAAAAACAATACATATTGATCCTTCAAACATATTGATATGTACTGAAGGCAAAAGTATATGATTGATAGGTACTTAATTTATATATATTTACCGCCTAATTTGTATTTACTAATACTCGATTTATATTAAATTTGTTAGTTTTATGTTTTTATAGGTACTACACATAAGACCCGTGGTTACGAAAAAATTTGACTGAATGAACTGAAATACGTCGAATATTTGGTGTTCGCACATGGGATAGAGAGGCTTGGATTGGCTTTTGACGTCGACTCTTGGTTGTGCACGTTATGGGAAGATGGCTGGGATTGTCAGTCTTTTGTTGGAGAAGTAGGTGTAGGAGGTACAACTCACGTGATTGCTCTTGGTGGAGCGTGAAAAGATAACTGAAGAAGAAGTACGTGTAAAACAAGAAAACGGGGAGACAAGAGAAGACACATCACGTTGACAATGCTGCTCAGGTGAGCACAGTAGAGTGAGGGGCGGTCAAAGTTAGGTTCTAGGCATCAGTAGGCGGTAGGGAAAGAGGTATAACTATAGAGAAAAAACAAACCTAGTCTAGGCCGTGTTTGGTGAAGTTAAAGAAGAGTGGATACGGCTAAATAGGGGACAAAGTCTATGTTGATGGGTATGGCTAGATAGGGTACAGAGTTAGCTAACTTAGGTTTTGCTTTTTCTCAATGAGTCCATTGTTGACGTGACTATAGAGAATGTGAGACATTGAGTGGACGATGTCAGCAGGAGAGAGTAGGCATTAAAGAAGAAAGGAAGAAAAGGACGTGAGGGAAGTAGGGACAAGCTAGGTTTTCTTTGACTGGGCTAGAGGTTTGTTAGGCCAGCTAGGTCTAGGTTTGGCTGTTTATTGAGGTAATCATACGGTCAGGAAAGAAGAGAGTAAAGGAAGCTATAAAAGGAAAGCTAAAGTTCTGTTTTTGGGAAGAGCTACGAGGTTTTATACAGGAGGCGGAGTTCTGGGACGTTTGAGTTCATCTGTTTTGGGAGGCGTGTACAGGAGTTCGTCTGTTTTGGGAGGCGTGTACAGGAGTTTCTGCATAGAGACAAGATAATCATACAGGCTATTTGGTTCAATCATCTCTACTCTTCTCTTTAATTATTTTTATGGGTTTTAAAAAACCCATCTCCATGTTCTAATTAATTTGTAGCTAGGGTTTAATGTTGAAACCACTTACAGTTTTAGATCAATTAAATAAAATATTTGATACAGACCATTATCATTTGAATAGATTAATTCCATGATTTTGATTTATTGAATTTCATTAAACAATTATGACGTCTTTTGATGGTACATGCTTGGCCTAGGTTTTTGATGTTCCATGCTTCTGGTATACAGTTGTTGTTCTGAAAATCTACTTGTTGTAGATATATTTGTCTATTTATTTGATATTTCATGCTTGGGTTAAATCCTTTGATGGGGTATGCTTAGAATAGTCAGGTATTATTTGTGGACCTAAAATTAGTTTCATACAATTTTTTCACTAACGCAATTTTATGGTGTATGCTTGAGACTATGGCTTTTTGATGCACCAGGGCGTCCCAGTGATATTTGCGACTCTAAATATTCATGACTTATGTTTCACTTCAGTAATTAAATAGAAATAGTGGTGGATAATGAAAACCCTGGTTACCGACTCTCTCATTTAATTTATTTTTATTAGTTTAGTTTGTTTTATTATTTTATTTATTAATCTAAAAATTTCAAAAATATTATTTTCGATTAGTTCATTAAGAATATTGATTGAAGCATTTCCCCGCTCTCTATGGGTTCGACCCGTACTTGCCGTTGTCTACTAGTTAGACGTCGTGCGATTGCGGTTATTTAAATAGGGTAATCTAAAATCCCATCAATGATCTCACATTACATATTTATCCAATAATACATATTCATATGTACTGAAGGAAAATATGTACTGAAGGAAGTGAAGGAAAATGTATATGACCCTACAGTACATATTGGTATGTACTGAAGGAAAATAAGTATTGAAGGAAAAAATGTATGATTTCACAGTACATATTGATCCAACTGTATATATTGATATGTACTGAAGAAAATATGTACATATTCAAACAAATAACCTTTAATCATAAAAAAAATTATGTAAATAGCACTAACGCGAAACATAAAAGAGGAGTAATCATCACATTGATCGACTAAATCATATCGTTTGAATAGAAAAACCTTTATCTTCCAACATTGAATATCAAATCAACATGAAGAAGATTAAAAAGTTTAAATAAAACCCGAAAATTGATGAATTTGTATCTCCTCCTCCTCCTCCTCCTCCTGCTTCTTCTTCTCCTTCTTTACCATCACTAGATCTCGATCTCTTCTAATTTTTAGTTAAAAACTATAGATCCAAAAACAAAGAGGGATAAGATACATACATCTCTCATTTCGACGATTATTATCAACCAAATCCAGACACAAAAAATAAAAACCAAAAAGATCGAAGAAGAAAACTCACTCTCTCTCTCTCTTTGGGTGTCTGTGTATTATAGACGGTAAGATGATTTTAGAACTTAAAGTAAAACATGATATACATCACACGTTTAATGGACAAGTTATAAAGTAAATTGCCCAATGTTTCCAAATTAGTCCAACTTTATACCTTTCCGGCATGAATCGTATATCTCAGAGAGGTCGTCTGGGTTGGTAGTAATGGAATGGTTTCATTTGAGTAAAAAAATTAGTACAAAAACAAATTTCTGGACTAACGAATAAATTATGTTGGACGGGTGGATTATACATAAATCGAATCATCAAAACTGGATTGACCAATAATTCCTAGAAAAGAAAAACACTGAAGCATAAAGGTATAATTAAAAAAATTTCATTGCACAATCGTTAGGCTATTTTTCATCTATCTATCATATTAGAGTCTAGATGCACCTATTCAAATCTTTTCTTATTAATTTCTTTTATATGTTTTAATCCCATATAATAAGACTTTATTGTCATGCTGGAACTGTTAATATGGCTTGGCTTGTTGTTTTTTTGTTTTTTTGAAGCATAGGCTTGCCTCGTTGTTACTATTGTAAATATGGAAGAATTATTAGCAAGTTTAAGATGTAAAAATTTTGTTTATCCGAAACGAAATTTGGAACCTTGCCACCTATAAACACCAATAAGTTATTAACGTTTTGATGAAGTTTGTTCATATTAACCTAATATTCCTCGCTTCCAGAATCCATAATGTAAACTACTGAACTCTCTTTATTTTTTTCATCTCCTCTTATGTTGATTCTGCTGCATTTGAAATATTTTAGGTGTTTGTTTGTTTATAAGAAGATGACGGACGAGGTGCTTATGCTTCCAGATAACTGGGATCTGTATTCTTTTGAAAAGAAAGGAAATATCTTAGACAAAATCATGGAAGATGTTAAAAGTAAACTGAACACTCATGGTTATTCCACAAAAGAGAACGTATCCAAAGATTTAGAGCTGATCCAGGTAAATAATATATATTCTGGTATTCTTTCTTTTTTAACATATTATTTTGTTGTAATAAACTTTTCTTTTACTCTGTGTATTTGCTTTTTAATTAATTCTTATGAGATTCGACGAAGATGAAAATCGTAATAAAAATGATAATTATATGGCTTCACTCACACGTAAAAGATTGTGTCAAGGAACAACCAAGGTGAGTTGATCATTCTATCTTTCTTGAAAATTAGATGGTTGTATCAATTATGTGGTTTGTCTTGAATATTAAATCTTGAATTTTCTTTAAGATAGATTTTATGTTTCTTGTGGGATACCTTAAACTCTTCTAAAGATATCTCAGAAGAACATAAAGCTTGGATGAGGGAGCTTAACTTGGATGAAATCAGTAAAGACTCACTTTTGAATATGTTTGGGATCTCCGAAAATTATGAACAGTCATTTGAGTTTTTGCTACATCAAATGCAAGTTGAAGTGCCGGCGAAACCAAGATTATTCCTAGACGAGATTCCAGCAGAAGTGAACGACACTGTGATCCATATGATAAAAAAAGAATATGTGGTACTGAAATTATATTATGTCAGTATCTTTTTTTCGTTTATTTAATTAACCTCGTGAATTTGAGGTTTACCCAAAACTAATTACGAGATACTAATAAAACAAAATAAGGTCACTTTGAAGTAATATCAAGACATTCCTTATCCATCTAATTTCTATAATGGTTAATCTATCCTTGCTTAATTAGTGTTAATTTTGATTAATTAGTTGATTAATTTGGTTATAGTTAGTGTTAAATGATGAATTTGAGTTTTAGTTTCAGAATGGAAATAGAGAGTGTGTTAGAGAGGAAGAAGAAAAAGAAGAAGAATTTTTTGGAAATCAGATTTTGACCAAATTCAATCACAAACATGGATGGGTATGAGGAAGAAGGTGAGATTGAACATGAAGAACATAGTATTCAAGGTTCAAACACGTTTAAAGACAGTGATTTGAGTTATTTGTTGGATGATCCAAATTTTGGTGTGGAAGAAAACCTAGACGATGAATCACATCAAAATGAAGATAATAATGCATCAAATAATCAGGTATTGTGTTAAGAAGCTCAAAACCCCATTTGTATGCGTTTGTATGTGATCGGAAACAAAAAACATTTATTTTTGCATGCATTTAATGCCATGGACGTACCATAATCGGTAGTTTATGGTACTTCATAAACTACCGATTATACGTATGTTCATAAAAAATTGAACAATCGGTAGTCTCGTGAAGATTACAACCTACCGATTATGCAAAATCCCTAAATTGATTTTTTTTTTTGAATTTCTTTTTGCATAATCGGTAGCTTAGAATACTTATTAACTAGCGATTATGTTAGTGCCCCCAAATTGATTTTTTTTGAATTTATGTTTGCATAATCGGTAGTTTAGGAGAACTTATTATCTACCGATTATGCTAGTGGCCCCAAAATTGAATTTCTCCAAACCTACAAAGATAATTTTTGCAAACTTTACAATCGGTAGTTAATGTGAAATAGTAACCTATCGATTGTATTATAATCGGTAGTTGTGTAACACTCTAAACCACCGATTATATGTGTACATGACTTGAGTTAATTTCTTGCTACAATCGGTAGTTTAGGAATACATAATACCTAGCGATTGTAGATAATCGGTAGCACGGGAGTATTATTAACTACCGATTGTTGGTAATCGGTAGCAAGTGAACCTAATTAACCACCGATTATCATTGTCTAACTCATTGCTATTTTACGTAGATTATTGAATGGGTTAATCCTGTTGCATACGAGGGTCCTGATACTTCCCTACACTATACAAATGATTTGGTACGCTGCATACCCACTCTTAACTTGTTCTTAGAATGTATGTTACATGGTTAGGTTTATGATATTTGTTTTTTTATATGCGCATTAAGATATTTGGAGTAAGGCGGAGGCAAAGGAATGATTTCTCAACAAGGCAAAAGAGAAGATGTGTGTTGTAGTTCAGAACAATCGCGTGAGAGTTGATCGATTTGAAATGATTTTTGAGAGAGGTGGCGAGCGAAAGAGTCATATGGGAAAGAATTATAAATACGTAAAGAAGACGGATAGGATATACCGAGGTAATTCAAAGAAGATTGGATGCCCATTTAAGATTATCTTCCATAAGCCCGAAGGTAAGATAGGAAAAGTATGGAAAATGTTTAGATTTGATAATGGTCGTCACAACCACGAAGATACGGAAAATCTTGTTGGGCACGTAATGGTTGCCAAGTTAAAACGACAGGAAATGGATACGGTGAAGTCTATGATGACCGTAATAAAAACGAGTTCAATCCTATCTAAGATAAAGGCGGACGACCCCAACAACCTGTCCTCGTTGTCCACAATTTATTCGATGCTAGCATAAATCAAAAGGACGTAATGGGATGGTCGAATGGTTATGCAACAATCTGAGTGGTTAGCCGACAAACACGGTTACACGTTGAGAAAAGAAGAAAGGGATGGTAAGGTGATTCGTATTTTCTTGGAACATCCGCAGATGATCCAATTGGCTCAATGCTTTCATCAAATTTTGTTGATCGATGCTACTTATAAGACAAACAGGTACAACATGCGGTTGTTGAACATCGCTTGCCACACTTCGGACAAATGCACATTTACTGTGCTTGGGGTTTAATGGATGCTGAGAACGATGTGAGTTTCATTTGGATATTGCAAACGTTGAGGTCGATCTATAATGGCGAGAATTTTCCAAGGGTTATTGTAACGGATGACGATACAGGCTTGATGAATGCAATTAGGGTTGTGTTTCCGGAAGCCCAGAATATGCTTTGTACGTGGCACATTCAATGCAACATCAAAGTCAATTGCAAACATCATATCCAAGCTAAAAAACGAAGCATAGGTACCAAGAGCTCAAAGGAAGAGGATGGACGTATTAGTAAACTAACCGTCGAAGAAAAAAAAGAAGAGAAAAGGTTGGCCGAAGAAAAGTGGGTCGAGGATGGAACGAAGTGGTCTTTATTTCAAAAAGCATGGGATAAGATAGTTTGATCGATGAGGGAGGAAGTTTATGAATACAACTTGAAGAAGTTTGAGTATGAATGGGCCAAGGACTACCCCAAAGCAGTTAAATATTGCAAATCACAATGGTTGGGATCGCATAAGGATAAGTTTATGTATGCATGGATATATGAATATCATTACTTCAAGAACGAGGCAACAAGCATTGCAGAGGGGTCCCATAGCCGATTAAAGAAGATACTAGTCGAAAGGCAAAATGGGGTTGTGTCGGTCCGAGAAGCAATCCATGAGTTCATCGAATGTGACCTCATTAAGATTAAAGGTTCAATGGAAAAAAGCAAGCATAGATTCTCTTTGGCAAATTTGAAACATAAAGATCTTCTAAGGGGTATAGTTTACAATGTTTCTTGGTGGGCAATAAATTTCATGATCAAACAATTGGAGTTTTACAGAAATCACGAGGATGAAACTGGGGTTTGCAACTACAAGACGATGATAGGTATTGGACTCCAGTGTCGTCAAATGCTTGGAAGGTACAAAGAAGTGATTGAGATTAATGATATTCATCCCTTTTGGAAGCAACGAAATTTCACTCCAACAACTCCGGAGGTGGATGGTGTGTCGTTCGTGGAGACGGAAATATTTGCACGACTACACGAGCGTTACTCTACGTCAAATGGGGCAAAAAAGCAAATATTGTTGCACTATTTAGAGGAAGCCCTTCACCCCTGTCAAAAGGTTGTTCATGAACCAATAAAAGGAAAGCCGTTTGGTAGGCCGAATACCGAAAAGCCGAGGTCAAATCAAAGAAAAGAGTTAAAGGAATTGTTATCTAGTCGTCGTGACCTTTCTAGGCATGAACATACTGAAGCTGAGTATGAAGATTTGCAGGCTCCAGCAAAAAGGGATCGTCCAAGGAAGGATCAAGGTGGACCAAGGTCACGACAAGTCAAATCTAAGGTCTCTGCGATTTCTTCCCAACAAAGTCAAACCCAACATATACACGATGAGTATTTGGATCAACTCCCTTTACTCATTATACCATATGTTTTGTCCACAGACGATGTAGATGGGGATGGCAATTGTGGTTTCCACGTTGCTTTGAAACAAATAAGAAATTTTAGTGAGGCGGTTACCGAGAATATCAACCAATGACAATATTTTAAGAAATAAGATGGCGCACATTTATTGGAGGATAAAGATTTTTATATTGAAATGCTGAAAAAATGAGATACACATGGCGGAGAACAAGGATTCGAAGAGTTATATACTCGTGTAAAAGGCGAAAAGGGATTGGAGGTGGTCGGATCCCAGTATTGGATGGTAATGCCGGTATGTGGGTATGTTTTAGCGGATGTATTGAACTGCGTGGTACATTTTTTCTGTCCTCCAAGAACATGAGTTAGTGTCACATTTACACCCACAAGGACGGTGTGTGATGATTCGGTTAAGGATAGACGAATCATTATGGCTTTTGTTAATCACAATCATTTTATCGGTTTAACTTTAAAAGATGATTTTCCATTACTTCCATTAGTCAGGTGGTCGGATTACTTCACAACTAACCATTGTAAGGAGTGGTTGAAGCAATACGATCAGAACATGAAACGTTGGGATCGTTTTTTTGGAAGTTCAGTACAAAACGTAATTGATTTGAACTAGGATGGTGAATAGTTAATTTTGAATATATATTTTGAACATATGAATGTATACAAAAAAATATTAATACAATGTTTTGTTCACAACGACTAATTCATTTTTGCATGCATTTAATTCCATGAACGTATGACAATCGGTAGATAAAGGAGTAATATATCTACCGATTCCACCATATTCGGTAGTTTAAATTTTGTAAAAAACTACCGATTATGTAAGTTGTCCCAAATTGGAAATCGATTTTTTTTCAAAACTCCTGGATACTAACAATCGGTAGTTTATATTTTGTACAAACTACCGATTATGTAAGTTGCCCCAAATTGGAATTCGAATTTTTTTCAAAACTCCTGGATACTAAAAATCGGTAGTTTAAATTTTGTAAAAACTACCGATTATGTATGTTGCCCCAAATTGGAAATCGAATTTTTTCCAAAACTCCTGGATAGTAACAATCGGTAGTTTAAGAAAATCTTAAACTACCGATTATCAGAAGTAGCCCCAAATGGGAAATGGAATTTTTTTAAAAAAATTCAACATTTTGTACAATCATAATCGGTAGTTTAATAAATTCTTAAACTACCGATTATCATAAGTGGCCGCATACTGGAAATCGAAATTTTTTGTAAAAATTTCAACATTTTGTACAATCACAATCGGTAGTTTAATAAATTCTTAAACTACCGATTATAATTAGTAACCCCAAATTGGAAATTGAAATTTTTTGTAAAAAAATTTTCAACATTTTATAAAATCACAATCGGTAGTTTAATAAATTCTTAAACTACCGATTATCATAAGTGGCCCCAAATTGGAAATTGAATTTTTTTGTAAAAATTTTAATATTTTGTACAATCACAATCAGTAATTTAATGAATTCTTAAACTACCGATTATCATAAGTGGCCCCAAATTGGAAATCAAAATTTTTTATAAAAATTTCAACATTTTGCACAATCACAATCGGTAGTTTAGTAAATTCTTAAACTACCGATTATAATAAGTGGCCCCAAATTAAAAATTGAATTTTTTTTGTAAAACTTCAACATTTTATACAATCACAATCGGTAGTTTAATAAATTCTTAAACTATCGATTACATAAGTGGCCCCAAATTGGAAATCGAATTATTTTTGTAAAAATTTTAATATTTTGTACAATCACAATCGGTAGTTTAGTAAATTCTTAAACTACCGATTATAATTAGTGACCCCAAATTGGAAATTGAAATTTTTTGTAAAAAATTCAAAATTTTGTACAATCAGAATAGGTAGTTTAATAAATTCTTAAACTACCGATTATAATAAGTGGCTTCAAATTGGAAATCGAATTTTTTTTGTAAAACTCCTGGATACTAACAATCGGTAGTTTAAATTTTTTACAGACTACCGATTATGCTTGTACGACCCAACCCAACGGTATTTTTTTTGAAAAACTAGTCGTTGATAATAAAACATTATAAAAGGAAACTATCCCTTTCAAGGTGATTCTCATTCTCACTTATCCCTTTCAACTTTAATCTCCCCTATCCCTTTCAATCTCATTCTTTTTCTCACATTTGATTTTGAAGCACTAAATATGGCTCTTCAATACACTAATGATGAAGATGTGGTCATTATTAGACCGTGGGTAACGATCATGGCACACGAGTACGAAACTGCGTATTTGAACAACAATAACCGACCCGTTAATGAAGATTGGATGGCGGATTACAACACCGATTCTTGGTGGCAGCATTTATTTCAGATTTTTGTTGCATTTAACGGAAATGCAAATCGTAGGACGTTCAGAGGCGTTAAGACAAGGTATGAGGAGTTGTTTGAACGGTTGGAAGCCTTGAAAGAGGAAATGAGACTTAGATGGCGAGATCGTCCCACCGAATCGCCTGTGGAAAGAGTAAGTGTGTCAATTAATAAGTCGTTCATTAAAAAGAGTTTTCAAACATTCAAACTTATAATTGATTTGTTTTTTTCAGTGGGTGATGGCTCTCCAGCAATATGAAAATAAGCATGGGGAGACGTTTATGTATGAGGATTGCTATCGGATTTTGGAAGAAAGTACCTTGTTCGGTTTCAACCTATATGCTTAAGTGTATTTCATTTCCTTTAATGTTACACGATGTATGCATTTTCGATTCAATGAAATGATTTTACGTTCAACTGTTTTACAAAAGTAATTAACTAATCTAATCATGTTGTTCACAAAGTACATTAAACTCACCCAATTGTTCATAACCGGTAGTTTAAAAATAAACTTAACTACCGATTGTGCATATGGACACACTACAATCGGTAGTTATATAAAAATATTAATTTCCGATTATGTGTAAATTTGGAGACAGGAATATAATCGGTAGTTTAGGTGTAAAAATAACTACCGATTGTGTTCAATGTTTTTGAGTATCACTAACTTGCATAATCGGAAGTTTAACCCTATACGAAACTACCGGTTACCACTAAATTTTTGTCCAGTAATATAATCGGTAGCTTATATCTAAACATAACTACCGATTGTGCATGAAGTTCATGGACAATGAAGAACAACACCGTAATCGGTAGTTAAAACAAACACGAAACTACCGATTATGACATCTTAGCTTTTAGGTTTAGGTTTTATAAGTGAAAGGTTTTTTGGTAATAATTTAATTAGTGAAAGGTTTTATGATAATTTTACATACCCTTAGATTACCCCTTAACCATACCTATTGGATTACTTTAAAATAGATTTTGTGTTTCTTGTGGGATACCTTAAACTCTTCTAAAGATATCTCAGAAGAACATAAAGCTTGGATGAGGGAGCTTAACTTGGATGAAATCAGTAAAGACTCACTTTTGAATATGTTTGGGATCTCCGAAAATTATGAACAGTCATTTGAGTTTTTGCTACATCAAATGCAAGTTGAAGTGCCGGCGAAACCAAGATTATTCCTAGACGAGATTCCAGCAGAAGTGAACGACACTGTGATCCATATGATAAAAGAAGAATATGTGGTACTGAAATTATATCATGTCAGTATTTTTTTTTTCGTTTATTTAATTAACTGACTTGGTTGTTATGTGCTTATATAACCTTTTGGTAATAGCTTTTGCAGGAGAACGAAGCATCCTTATCAATACAAACGTAATCTCGCGGAGAACCTCATAGGTTAGGTGCAACATAACATACATTCGATGGGTACAAATCAATACTACAATCAATTTGCAGACGCCTGAAGATCAAACTAGAATCATTTTCCAGACATTAACATTCTCATGACCGGTACTTTATCTTCCCTATCAGGATAGTTGCGTCTCTAGTTTAATTACTCAATCTAGTCAGTGGGATCAACAAAAATTGCTTTACTTAATTGATTATGATTCTGTTAACATGATTAATATGATCAAACCCTATGCTACTTCTGATAGTAAATATATAAAATCAAATGGATAGGAACAGCTAGTGGTGTTGTTTCTGTGAAATCTGTTTATGATTTCTTATGTGATAAAATACATATTAAAAGGAAACTCGAATGGTTTGGGATGTTGAATCCGCATGTCATTCTCAGAATTAAGATGTTTATATGGAGAGCTTTAACTAATTGCTTTGTAACACTAGTTCAGTTGAAACTGTCACCCATTTATTTTGCCATGGTGTCTTTTCCCAAGCTATATAGAGAGGTCTTGGTTTCAATATAAATCGTTAAAATCAATCTGATTTTAAAGATTGGTGTACTTAGTGGATAAAGGTTAAGCAAAACAACCAAAAAGAGATAATTGCTGTCTCTGGCATATTTGGAAATACAGATGCAAAATGGAGTTTGGGCATCTGAAACCTGAACTTATTAATCTTATTGGACATGTTAAATCCAATCTCACAGAGACAACCATATAGTGATACCTCAGTCTCAGCAGAATAACAATGCAAAGTTTCCCTGCAGTATTTCTCATCCTATTTTCCCTGGTCGCCCTGTTACTAACCATAAAATTTTATAGTCTTTGATGCTTCTTTCTCAAAGAAAACTCATAATTTTTCATTTGGTCTCATTAGAACTAACAAGATGGGTGTGGTTTACTACTTTGCAGGAGACTCAGGGAAGTGTTGGAGCAGTGAAAAAGCAGAATCAAGAACCTGCAGAGGCTGCAACGAAATGATGGACTTCTCAGCTCGGACTAGAAGAAGTGGTTCTTCTCAATGATAACAGGAGACTCATGGAATTTTTTTCCACCTCTAATACTACTGTAGATACCGTAAAAATCCACCGGGCGAGACTCAATAGATTTTTTGGATTTCTAAAGTGGAAATACACTTGAAATAATTATTAAAGGAAGCTGCCACCCAATTTATGGAGTTGGAACCAGAAAGAAATACTGGTCAAAAATTCAGAGAAAAGGTCCGGGAATCAAATACGGGCTAGGAAGATGTGAGGCACCTAGCTCGTCCAATCCATATATTGGTCTCTACTTTATAATCGAGATTTTAAAATTTTAATTCAAAATAAACAAATAAACTACAAAATTACAGGTGCGCTAATTAAATTATTGAACAAGTGGGCAACGAGCTTATCTCCGCAGATGAAAAATATCGATAGTAATGTGATTATTTTTACCTTTTTCTTCGTCTTCCTCAAAATCACCCTGAATGGTTATTAAGTTTATCTTTTCAGATGAACCTTAATTTTTGGTGTAAAGTCGAACTCATGGCTTGGTTTGCATGTAACCATGGTCTCCCCAAAAGCATTGTAAAGCTTGCATTGATGTCTATTACCAATAATGTTGTCTTTGTATGAGCCGGCCAGATGAAAACTATAGTGGTAAATTCACCCACGACACACCTTTTCTCGTTATCAAAACTCTAAGCAGTCCTTGCAGTATCACTTCTGAAACATATATTTCTTTCCCTAACCCCAATTTTTTTCACAGCGGCGAGGGTGCAAATGTTAACTGCAGATCCATTATCTATTAACACATGTGGCGTATAAAATCCTCCGTACCCTACTGTGATTTGAAGTGCCCGGTTATGTTCTTTCCCTTCTGGTGGCAAGTTCTCATTTTAAAATGTTAACAAGTTTGCCCTTATCACCTGTGCTACGGTCCCCGTTAAATCTTCTGGATAAATCGTGGTGGACACATGTGAAGCCTTTAACTCAGCTAATACATCATCCCGGTAACTAGTAGAGACCATCAATAACCCCCCAATGGAAATATTTGCTTTTGTCTTTTGCAACTGCTCGATGATCTCCTTGTCCTCTTCTATTGCTGATTTTAATGGTGGTGTAGGAGGCGTTATAACAGGTTCATCCCTCAGATGAGGTGGATTGTAAATTCTTCCATTTTTGTTAAATTCTGAACTTCACCATCATCATCTCCATTCCTAAATGGATCCACATAAATTGGAATTTCTGGATAATCTGCTTCGTACACCGGTTGGGAAAGGATGTCTGACAAATAAGTTGGCTCAATAGGAGGTCGGTTCGCTGTAAGCACAAGGCTAGATAAAATATCTGAGAGATAGACCGGGCTTGTTGGTGGTTGGACTGGGTAAGACAAAATCTCTGAAATATGAATCGTTCTTGCAGAAGTGGCTTGTTCTAGAAGAATATCTAAGAGATACACATGTTCTGCTGGAATTTGGCCTGCACTTATCACATTAAATTGACTTCGGCGTATGCTTGATTGACCTAGGAAAGCATCAAACAAGAAACCGGAATGATTAATCGAATCAAATGAATTTGTACTTTGTACCTGATCTATGAAGAGTTCACTGATGTGGATAGGATTTGGTTGACGAAAAGCTAGAATCTCAGAGAGATGGATCGTCGAACAAATTTCTTCAGTGCGCTTATAGATTGAATCGGTTGGATTGGTTTCCTTTTCTGCCGGAATGAAATTAATCTTGGGTTGTCCTTGGTGAGCAGGTAACAGATTCTGATTTATATTGGGCCTTGTCTCGCCAACAGACAACTGTTTTGACTCAATAAGATCTTGAATTGTATGCCTTAGAGCGGCACATCTATCGGTCCAACTTCTTTGTGAATTTCACATCTCCCGTTTGGATTAAACCAACTTGGTGGATTTGGCAATGGTGGTCTTAAGGAGGGTAGTTTTATCAAACCCTTGGAAATCAATGGTGGTAACATCTGGCTCATTGGATGCCCTAACTCAGTAAAATTTCTTTGCAGACGCCCATATCTTCCTTGATTCCAATTATGTCCTTGTCCCAGAACTGCCTTGGGGGTGGAACAACCGTTGACGCAACTACATTGGGTTGGTATGGATGTCATATAATTTCTGACACAATATTAACATGATCTTTGGATGCGGGTGTAGTCCAACCGTTCTTCTTTGCTTTTGGGTCTATTTGGTTGGATAACCTTGTCATTCTTCCTGAATCTAGTGCATTCTCTATTTGTGAGCCTGCTTTCCATAGAGAGACTAATATCGCATGGTATGATGAACTCAACTTGTTAGAGTATTCATTATTTAAGTAGTGCATCACAATATCCACTATCTCTTTTTCCATTAGTTTCTCATCAAGCTCTAAATCCTTGTTCCTCCAACGTGGAAAGAATTCGGTAAAGGTTTCATTTGGACCTTTTTTGAATGCCTCTAGATGTTTGCGAGAATGTCAGCAACCTGTGTGAACCGCTTCACAAACATATTTACCATATCCTGCCACGTGGAAACTTGACTTGGGTCTGTCTTTATCAACCATTTTTAGGTTATTATGGTCAAACTCCTCTGGAAGAACTGTACTAACAAGCCAATATTTATTCCCAATGGCCTCAAATACCCGACATACATACGAATATTTGGGGCATATAGCCCGTGCATATCTATTGTACCCTTACCCATTCTCTGCAAGATCCTTTCAACCTCTTTGAGCCTCTGGGCTAACTACCTTTCTCATGTCGTGGCCTCTCATGTTTCTCTAAAATTTTCCTCCTTAACCTTTTCATCATCATCATCATCATCATCATCATTAGGATTACTTTTATCATTTTCCCAATTCCAGACCCCCCATGTTTTTCCCAAGGCCCCTGCAACGGTCTCCAGAGTCAATTTCTTGGTCTCGACTTTGAATTCAGTGAACTTTTTATCTAACATCTTATGGAATTGTTCCAGCAAACCTTGCCACTGCCGTAGTGTCACCAGTCATTTCAGTATCTTTGGTCATCATGCAAACTTTTCATGTTCCAAAGCTGAATCCAAATCCAAATCCTGCTTTTATGGCACCAAAAAATATATGGTTAACACAGGGGTGTTTATGCCTCGGATTTTGTGCAATAATGAATGCATATTACAATCAACCTAAAAGGAAATTTCTATGTTTCGTACGTGCATGCAGGTGTTACTAGTTCTCGGGTAAGCTTGGGTTACCTTAGCAAAATATACCTCAGACGTAGTTATACTAGTCTTCTTTGGTACGAGGCTAAGGCTTGTGATGGTTCAGTTGGTAACTCCCATAAGGCCCAAGGCACGGGTTCAGCTTACTAGCTACTTGTTTTCCTAAGAATCGAACGTATGACGATGCGAAATGGAATGCAAAATGATATGGGTGCGTGCACGTGTGTGTGTGTGCAATTACCGATAAGTGTCAAATCAAAACCTTAAAATCCCAATTATGTTTTAAGTTAGATTCTCAAAGTCCCCAGTGAAGTCGTCACTGTAGATACCGACAAAATCCACGGGATGAGACCCAATAGATTTCTTAGATTTATAAAATGGAAATACACTTGAAATATTTATTAAAAGAAGCAGCCACCCAACTTGTGGAGTTGGGACCAGAAAGAAATACTGGTCAAAAATTCAGAGAAAAGGTCCAGGAATCAAATAAGAGCTAGGAAGGTGTGAGGCACCTAGCCCGTCCAATCCAGAGATTGGTCTCTACTTTATAAACAGGATTTTAGGATTCTAATTCAAAATAAACAAATAAATAAACTACAAAATTACAAGTGCGCTGATTAAATTATTAAACAAGTGAACAACGAGCTAAAGCCTGTCAAAGAGAATAAATTGAGAATTATTATTATTATTGGTGGAAAATTATTATTATCAAAGTCAAAAATGTCGAGAGCCAATCGGCGAAAAATATTATTCACCCTAACAAATATTATTATTATTTATTTATTTTTACTATAAGGAATAATTTATTTAAGAAATAAAATGTATTACAAGAAACTGGTTGGAAGCCTAGCAACAAGCTGAGCTCCAACTCCCTTCTGGATAGCAATTCTTATTATATGAAAAAGGAAACTGCCCACTTTGGCATTTACATGAAGGCTAGATAAACCGTTTTTAAGCCTTTTAAGAAAAACTATGGTGTCTTAACTAAGCTCTCCCAAGGTCGTGAAGGCTGGGATGTGAAATCTGTAGCCGTGAGTGCTGCACTTGTCGAGATATTTCTTGTGTTTGCGGGTGACAACACTAGATATGGAGTGACATGGGGTGAAGTTTCGATGGCTAACATTAGTAAAGGGGGAAACACCTGTAACATCAAAACAAACATCACGACAATTCTCTCAATTATAAACCAAAATATCGGCAAGCCTCAAAGAATCGTTATCAACTAATAGGAAACCCAAAGAGACTTCCTTACGAGCAAAAACACCGGCTTTATAAAAAATATATGCAAAAACGTCACAAACTAGGTCATGGCGGAACTTAATCCCTACGTCGCTGGCACGATATAGTGCGTGATCACCGAAGATGTCCATGGACCTGCTGCAACTCGAACATAAGCAATTATCCTCAAAGAATGAAATGCCTAGACGGTAACTTAGAACTGCAGAAAATTGCCTAGGCCCGATATGTTGGTCCAGCCCACTTATGGGTATAGCAAATAGGTAATCCTGAGAATGCTTGATTTTGTTGCTCTGCCTAGAATAAAATCCCTTTCGGACATGTTTTATTTGGTGGTGTTGACCTCTTTCAAACGTGCGTCGAAGTAAATTACTGCCAAAGCTTTTATAGGATAGGAGGCAGTATCAACGACGCTGAGAGTAGAAGAGTTGATATCACAGACTTGGATAAAATTTGATGCGCTTGATGATATACACAACTTGGACTTGTATCATCTATGTTGCTCAGTATTGTGTGTTGTAGGGGTTGTGTCTGGATATGCGAAGCCATAAAACAATAACAGTCAGTGTCTTTCCTGGTGTAAGTGCCTAAGCCACCATGCTTAATAGGTAAATAAGCAAGTCTTTGTTGAAGAAGGCCAAAGCCTACATCATCACCTATAATCAATTGCTTGAGGTACTGAAAAAGGTGGTTATCAAAATGAACTTGGCCTTGATGAATTACATTAGGTCTGGTTGTACGCATGGTAAAATATAACCCGGAAACTTTCGTGCAACTACGTATTAATAGCAACTCAAATTGGAGGTCCTGTATTATTATTATTATTATTATTATTATTATTATTATTATTATTATTAATATCACACATTAATTATCATATCATTATTATCATTATTGGCATCTAAATAAAACAAATTAATAGAACTACAAAAACACTACTAGTGGTACATAGAGATTGAAACAACTCTGCATATTCTGACCCGCGGCATGCATAAAGCTATTACATGAATAATTATGCCTCAAATAAATTATGCCAGCAACCAAACGAAATGCAACTAGACATTTAAAACATCTTTACTGATGCGTGGACATGCATGAACAACTTACTCATGAGATGCCTAAACTAGATGATACGTTTCAAAAGGTCATAATATAAAAAAATGATTAATAAACAATATGATGGGTCCTAACATGTGAGGGAATGTGTCACTAAATGTGCATGATGAAGCTAAAGGTCCATGATGATTTTCGCATACAAGTATCTATTTGCTCGCTAAGATCACAACACCAAATGAAGCCTAAGTCATGGAGCAAGTTCATAACATGTAATGGTAGGAGCCGAGCACTCCGTATGTTCAAACGTAGATCACAATCCACTTAATCCACCTTATCGCAATATCAAAAAGATGAATAAAAAAATCTTAAATGAAGTTTATATATCAGTTAAGGAAAAGAAGCAATGAACACATACGGATCATTTTTAGCATACAGTGTCCTATATCGGTCCAACACCATTTATCATATTTAGCACATACCCATTATTCATCATACAAGCATTCAATGGATAAACTACTACCTTTCGATTAAATGATCTCAATCCAACGTTTTAAATTAAAACCTAAATATCATTTCCCCTTTAAAAAATTATTATTCTAATATTCTTAATATTATCCAACATCATTAACAAAATTAAAAGAATTTTCACTTAACCTAAGATCTTAGCCGAAGGGAAAGTCTTGGAAGCAAAGCTAAAATGATATCGACATTTTACACACTTTCTAGAATGGTCTTGGGAACAAAAATAAAAATGGGGTCGACACCTTGCTTACTGGGTGGACGTCCAACTCTAAGGGTTTATTGGGTATAGTTGGTAGGCTCAAGTATTAGACTTAATGGATATGTTTTGGCTCTAGTGGATACGGTATACATAGTACCTCTTTTTTACCTAGTATTTTTCAGGGCTACCAAAAAAAAATTGGGACTACTTATTTTATACTCATTCAAGGATAAAAGGATGTCTTAAAATGGTAAAAATACTAAGTTACCTTTACTAGTTTAATTTATTTTTCTATCATTTAGATATTAAACAAATTTTTTTATTTAGTATTTTTTATAATATTTGTTTATTCAGAAAACAATTAAACTAGTTAAATTATAATTAATTAATTAATAAAAAAGATTAATATTTTTTAAAATTTCTGATTTTTTTACTTTTTTTGATAAATTTTATTTAAAAATTAATTAATTTTTTTGTTAAAAACTAAAATAAATAATCGGTAGATAACTAATTTGACGAAACTACCGATTATGAAAGGAGAAAAATTCAAAAAAATTCAAAGTTTGGTAAAATTTATTTTTGGGGCTACTTTCATAATCGGTAGATAACTAATTTTCCGAAACTAACGATTATGGTAGTAGAAAAATTCAAAAAAATTAGAAGTTTGAGAAAATTTATTTTTGGGGCTACTTTCATAATCGGTAGATAAATAATTTGTCGAAACTACAGATTATGAAAGTAAAAAAATTCGAAAATTTCAAAGTTTGGTAAAAAAAATTTGGGACTATTTCATAATCGGTATAACTAATTTTCCGAAACTACCGATTATGATAGTAGAAAAATTCAAAAAAATTAAAGTTTGAGAAAATTTATTTCTGGACTACTTTCATAATCGGTAGATAACTAATTTGCCGAAACTACCGATTATGAAAGTAGAAAAATTCAAAAATTTCAAAGTTTGGTAAAAAAAAATTAAGGCTACTTTCATAATCAGTAGATAACTAATTTTCTGAAACTATCGATTAAATAAGCATTTGATAGGAAAAATACATAATATATGATCATATACGGGGAAATGTCCCAAAAAAAAAAGCATATGAGAAAACTCAAGTTTGATTTATAAGCGAAGAGAGAATATAAACCCATATGAATGAATCTACCACTTACAAAAACAAAGGGAAAAACAAACTCAAGCTTGGATTTATAAACATAAATCATGTACTCAATATCATGTACATTCAATACATCAAAGAATAAAAAGATCCAACCTGTTAGAGAGAGAAAACTATTACAACAACAACCCGTCTAATTTTACTGGGAGAAAAGAAAAGGTTAGGGTTTATCAATAGAAAATTATATTTGGTTTTTCAGCAAAAAAAATTATACTTAAACAAAAATAAACAATCAGAACACAATATAGAACGAGCAAACTAGAATTAATGGGGGAAAATTGAGAGAGAAGAGGCTGTAGGAAAAAAACTGAGATCGGGAGCTAGAGTTTTGAATAAAGCTTTTATATATCATCGATACAGAATCCGTGTGTAACAATAATAGCTGAAAAGAAGTTAAACCCAGGAATAATATTAGTCAGAATTAATTAGATGGAATCAAAAATTCTAGAATTCGAGTTTTATTTTGTTTTTAATCACGTATCTTAAAAAAAAAATCAAATTATATATAAAATTTGGTGAATAATTAAGTTATGAATTAGAAAAGCCAAAGGAGACTTTAGCTTTTTTTAGTCGTTAGCATTGCTTTCTTTGCTACGACGGAGACATGAGAATAGTAATATCCGTTTTTATTTATTGCTGAGGTAAGGTACATAGTTGCATACCAAGTCACACACATACAAATCACACTAACTCGCCAAATCCATACTTACTTTTGACTAACCAGAGCTTGATTTATATGAACATACAGATCCGAACTCAATTAAGCATAGATATCAGGGTTTGCGACTAGGTAATCGGTAACAGCTTTGTACTTGGCCATATATCCTCCGTGACCAGCCTTCAAATGTTCTTCGTCAAGAACAGCATCTCCCTTAGGATGAACGCAGCTCTTAATCTTACAGATACATCCTCCATCAGGCACATCCTCGAATTTAACCTCGTTAACAACACATTCAACCTTGTCACCGAATGTATCGGATTCAATCACGGTGTAGTTGCACTCACAGTTCGCTGCATCTCTTTTGTCCAACCTATGCTTCACAAATTTCACTGGATGTCCTGCGCGTCATTTTTCACAGCAAACTCATTAGTTATACCCATGAAAGGTGCAAGAATACGTATGTTTTTTTTTTCAAATTTATACCAAAAAAAGCAATTATTATTATTTACTTACCATCGACGAAGTTAACTTGGTTAACACTTCCGGGACTTCCATCACCGGAGATAAAATCGACACTTTTAACGTTGGGCATGATCTTAGGGATCAAATTTTGATCATCTTCGCACAAGGCATGAAACATCCTTTTAGCTGAAACAGGGCAATGGAGCTCTTCATTGAAAGTGACAATACCCATACTTACTGAACAATAAGAGAAGCTTCAAAAGAAAAGGTTATAGAAAGAAATCTAGTCTTTGTTTCTACTTGTTGGCTTAGTTGATGAGTTTTGTGAAGACCATAGATGGGTATTTATAGCTTCATTTTGTGGATTTTTTGGTAATTAGAATTCGGGAAAGCAGAAGGAAAGTCTTTGTTTCACATAACAAAAAAATTGGTGGGTAGTTAGAAAAGCAGTAGGCATTATCTAATAATCTTGTCTACATGTATTCAACAATGGTGGACTTGGACATATATTAATAATGTTTCTGTTTTTGCTTGCTTCACTTTTGTGGGATCACATTCTAGATGGACTGACGAGGCAAGGGAAGCTGAACTGCTGAAGGAATTCAGATCAGATAAGATCAATCTGAATTGCATCGGTTGCCGTCAAGTATACACAACTCGTTTCACACAGGGAGACTAGTAAGCCTAAAGATTATTTAGGTGTCTAAATGAAACAAATTAACCAAAGTATTTGAGTTAATTGTCCACTCAATTACCCCATTTTCCCCTTGTGAGTAGAAAGGTGACGGTTGGATTTCTACCGGTAGAATTGTAGAAATGTTAGTAAAATGTCAGTGCTGAACTGCCAATGCTTCAAGATAGATGGTTAAATGAAAACTACATTAGATTTGCTTAATTATGTGTATTGGAGTCAGGTTAGTTATCAAGAAATCGGATGATTGATTGTGCATGTTATACCGCAAAATTCATGTTTGTTCAAAGGGTCTTACTTATTTGGGTCATAGGTTTTGGTACCTTCGGATTCAGCTCGCTTAACCTGTCAACTGTCTGTCAACTGTTACTGACATGGTGTTTTGTTTTCCACAATTTGGTAGATTTTCACCATATGGTGAAAAAAACCCGGAGAAGATTTTCATCCAGTAGGACTTGTGGTAAGGTGTGCAGTGAATTGTTTGCCCTCAACAAAACCGAAAGAAAAAAAACTTGGAACTGCTAATGCCTTGATTTTTTTTTCAGGATTCTAAGACCTGAAGTGACTAGCAATTAATAGCAATCACACTACACCAGTTAGAGAAAAGGCCAGGAAAATGAAAGGTTCAAAGACATCAAGTGTTGATTTATCAAAAGCTCATGAGATATGATCTACCCAAGTGCAGATGCATGGAGGTTTGATAAAATATATACATCAGCAGGCAACCCCGTTATCAAACCATCAGACAACAACAAAGTTTATGATTACAACAAAAACGATTGATTACAAAAGGAAAACCAAACTTACCTTTAAAAATCATCATCTGAATCATCTTCGGATGTAACATCAGACGCATTCTCATCAACATCGTCCTCATCTTCCTCGGTTATGATAGGTGCAGTTTTCATCAACATCTTACTCAATGCAACAGTCTTGCTTGCTCTCTGGGATCGGCTGCTTATTGCACTAGGAGGGGGTTGTGCAATGGAAATAGGAGACGTTTCATCTTCTTCATCCGATGACTCCTTGTTGCGCCTTACTTGTCTCCTTGACGTGGCAGGCCTTGAGGGCCTTGTCGAACGCGGTGCTGGTGTGGCCAGTTCAGCCATTAAATCCTCAACACCAATTTCTGCCTCCAGTTGTAGCCGTCCTGCAAGAATAAACATAAAATTGATTATACTGCCTGGAAATCTTTAAAGTTTCTTGAACATTATTGCACATCTAAACTGGTGCCTGAAGTGAACAGAAACAGTTTAGACTAAGACGTGGCATGGTGTTTAGGAAACCAGAAAAGGGTTTACCCTTAATATGATTAGCTTGGTCTTGTGACAATTCTTGGTCAGGATCTTTGTCGAGAGATTTCAAACTTGTAGCCATTTTACTCAACTCCTTCAGTAGTTCCTTTTCTGTAGGTACCGAAGCAGCCATATGTTTTAAAAGTCCTCTCATGCATTTAATAGCACCTTGCTCTGATTTCCGAAAATGTAATAAGACAGCTATCTTGCACAATCCAGCTAGGTATGCTTTCTCAGCAGCGGTCTTCTTCTTTGGGAAGCTTGCCACCTTAATGATCCCCCAAAAAGATATTGGTAAATACAAACACAATATTTGTAACTACAATAAATTGAACTAGCGAGAAATCATGTTTTGTATTTTAAACCAACGTTAGAGAAGGATCACCAGATTTTTTTGAGAAAGGTGTAGAAGAAACATTACTCAAACAAATTTCGTACCTCAGCACCAATTCGAATTGCAAGCCCTTCCTCCCCATTCTCAAAGTCATTATCAGTACTTTCTGACAAGTTCTTTCTTGCACTTTCTTCCTCCGTTTCAGTTTCTTTTGAATATAATGGAACCTGCATCATCTGCAGCATGAAAAGTGAAGCTTGGGTTGCTCGTTTACGAAGATTAGATACCACAAACGAAGATCCCCCGGCATTTCCATAAATGGCTGGCCACATCGAGCGGATGACTGGAATAAAAGCCTTGGATATGCACCTCTGAATATTTGCAACGAGCCAAAATCATTTTAAGTAAATAAAAGTACGTAATATGCCTTCTTAAAAAGGATACAGTAAATAAAAATCATGGATTACTTGCCTTGTGAATAACTGTGAGTGCCGGATAATGCTCAAAGAAGACAGACAAGCATTGTTTTAACCTGGCAACGGAATAAACATTGGAGACATAAAGAAGACTGGTAAGCACCTTGTTAAAGCAATAAAAGGGGTTCGATGAGCCGGAAGGAAGGGGTTCCATAAGCACACCTTTGCAACTCTTCTGCTTCGTCACTAAAATACAGTTTGATAAGTTTGGCCAAGAGCTCATGGTGTAATGAAGCAGGAATGCTAGGGTAATTTTCACTGAGAAGTAGAATTTTAGCAAACCCTTCACCTAAAATAGCTTGAATTGACTCACGGTCATGGGTTTCACTGGGATCACCAGAAAGATCTCTGGTAAGTACAGCAAATAAGAGGTCAAGCAACTCAACACTCAAAGTCTCATTTGTGTCAGATAAGTTAACTGCACAAAAGCTTTTCTTATCATCCTCAGCTCGTGACTTAACATCGCTTCCCATGACTAAATCAACTTCTTGAGGACCATGCCACATTCCAAGATCAAACAATGCCTTACTTGCCATGATACTAACCGGGGAAGCAGAATTGATCAAAGAAATTCTCAATTGCTTTACTAAATCTTCACTTGGTTTCCTTTCAAGCAATCCATAGAGACCAAGACATCTCAATGATACCCTCTGCACATCCAAGTGAACATGCTTTACCTGCATTCCATTAATCATACAAATAAAAGAGACTTAGAAAAATATAGAAGAACAGATTGAAAACTAAAGTACTAATCAAACTAAAATGAGATTCTAACTGATTATCACACATTTATAAGACAGGGAGTGGACTTTACAAGATCCCCCAGTACTAAGATTGCCATGATTCAGATACACCTTAACAGTGAGGCTGTGGATACAGGTTTTTTAGCTTAAATACCCCTGGAAGCAGTAAACAGTGCAAAATTTCAGCTGGCCCCATTCCTCGACCTTGTATGTAACGGAGGGATTTCACATTCTCCAGAAGAAGCCCAACCACAGCAAGGCAGTGCATCCAGTGCATGAAGTCTGCAGTTCTCTCCCTGCAAGGCTGAGCAAGCTCCTCAACAACCGCTAAAACTACTTCTTCGAATTCCCCAGTAGAGGAATGAACTTTTTTTGCCAGCTCTGATACAGCAATGGTCCACTCTCGATCTCCACCATGATTGATGCCGTCTCCTATAATAACTTTCTCTCCATCTTCATCCACTTCATGCTCAAGAGGCCTGTGTAGTAACTCCTGTACAAAGGCACTCGCAACCTTCCTGTTCGCAGTATCAGAGAAGTCAAGCATTACGCCAAGCAATAGTAACTGTCGGCATGTGAACCGATAATTTGATCCTGAAAAAATCAAATGAGTTCAGGTGTAAACGAATGTCTCGAACTGTATACTACATTGAACACATCCATGCTTCAACATTTCCAACAATCAGGAACATCTCAGTTCAATATTTGAATCTTGGGGAATGGACAATTTCAGTTGGTATCAGTATGTTCTCTGATTACTCACATATTATCAACTAGTTTTGATGTGTTAGTGTTGATGAAAAGATTCTAAGGTTTTATCATATAAATGTGTCATACAACATAAGACTCATACCAGCAGCAAGATGCGCTTTAACCAACTCTACATAGTCCGATACTGTTGCAGGAAGGACTCTCTCTAGAAGGTCATTATTATCAGATGCTTCTGCAGCATATACTGTTGCTTCAGTTCCTGTTGTTGTGGCAGCATCAGAGCCTTTAGCCTGTTTAGTTGCAATAACAAAAAATAAGGACACAAGACAAAAATACTGTCTACTTAAAAGGTAAAACTGTTGAGCAAATTTTTGTTAAAGCAATTTTGAGGCTCAGCATTTTGAAGAAGCCCCTGAATAAAGATTCTAAAAGAAATATGCAGTCAGAAGGCAATTACTCTTTATGTGGGAAATCAACTTGAGAAAAATAATAAAGTTTCTTACTTGTGCTTCTATCTGCAAGTGCTTGCACAGAGTTCTCCAAAACAGAGCAACCTCAGCTTCCATCAGTTTAATGCATTTTGCTGAAAGGTAAATCACAACAAAGCAGATTGAGACAATTGAGTAGCCAATTAATATAAGATAATGTTTATAAGAAATTTGAAATGTCTAACACCATGCAATATCTAATATCTTTACGATTACATACAGATAGGATTTGGATGTGGAACACGATCTGGATTTTCCCTAACTAAAGTTTGAAACTGGGACACAGAGGTTTATTTGCTTACAGTTGCATATTACTAGTTGTGTGCACAAGCGCTACATGTTGAACAACAATAAGCTTAAAACAGTACTTTCCTCGTTGCACTATATTCAAATTTATTTACAAAATTCCAAATGAGAACCACTTTTGGTGGAACCTATCATGTGGTATAAAAAAATTTACAGGGATCATGACCAATTTTAACCTTATATAATTTGCATTTTCCCATAATATTGGGGAATTATAGTAAAAAGCCGCCAAAAAGGCCTTTGCTAATAATAAAGATATATTAATAACGACTAACGAGAAACAAAATTAGCTACTAGGGCGTATAACTCCAAAATTTTATGCACTCGGTCACACCGTGCATTTTTCACTCTATGTTTGGTAGCCAATTTCCTGTTACCATCAGGTTGTCTCACTATGCCTCCCTTTTAGTCATGTTTCCCCCTTTGGTGTGTCCAACAGTGCCCATGTTCAGCACGTTGGACACAGAATATGCCTCTGGCTTGGATGTGAGCTTGAAACCAAGGTTTTAGGCAATTGGATCTCCTAAAGAATAAGCCTACTGAACTTAAAAGATGTTCCGCTAATATATGCAATGAACACAGGAAAAAGGTTCGACCAACCTTCATGAGATTCGCTGCTTGCTACCAAAAACTGTTGCATAGTTTGACCCTGCACGTTCACCATGCCAGCTTTTAAGAGAGTCCTCATCACAGCTTCACCAACTGATTCATACGTTTCCACATCAAGAAACTTGAGAAGCACGATAGGATCTCCATTGCAACACTTAACAAGCCACTCATCTTTCATTAACTTCAAACACTCCTTGGTAACTGCCAAGGATCTGTCAGCTAACCCCCTTTGTAGGATAATGGTCCTGAGCTTGATGCTGCTAAGACAGATATAACAAGTTAGAAGCCTGACTTCATCAAGAATTTTTACGCATTTAATCTAAATTAGTATCACAAACCATTTTCAAACACCACCAACCAAAAGAATGACAAGTCATATTCAGTACCTCCTTAAAATATTGGTTTACTAAATTAGTTAGCTTGATATAGGTTAGGATAAATCATCATTATTGTAATAAGATCCTAGAGCTGTATCCCTTCTGTATCCCTGTATAAATAGAGATCCTAAGCAACAAAATAAAATAAAAATACAATGACTCTTTTGCTGAAACTACTTCCACCCATCCAACCTCCACTCTCCCTTTTCTCAAAAATGTCACAAGCCTAGTATCTATTAAGCTTGATAGGTCAAACTACCTATTGTGGAAAAGCCAGATGCTTTCCTTCCTTCATAGACAAGATTTATATCACCTTTGAAAGAATTCCACTTGTTCACTAATAACTGTCACTTTAAAAACTATATTCCATCAAGTTAAACACAAAAATAAGGTTGAGAAAATTTGTAGAAGGCAGAGAGATTATTCATAAATATCATGGATCAAATCATTCTAGTCATACTTGAGTCCATAAGCCATGCCGTTTGCAAGAAGGACTGTGACGCAAAGCATCATTTGATTTCAAAGATGAAACAGAAATAAGAACTGAGAATTACCTAAGGCTTTGAAGGGGAAATTTGTTTGCTAGAACACAATAAGCCGCTTTACGCACTGACTCACTCACATCAAGTGTGCAATCGATGATTGTCGCTGATGTTACGTTGGTAGGAGGCAAAGATAGAATAATGTTCTTGCGAACCTCCTGCAAATGTCTTTGGGTTAATCTTCACTGAATTGGCACATCCGTCAATGTAACACAACTTACATCATCAAGGGGATATTATCTCGTAAACAATTGATTCCTGATATTTTAGCTTCCTAATTCAGATATCCATTTAAATATGCAATAGCCATAACGAATGAAACAACTCACTATAGATTACAATGATTAGCTTTACCAATGCATCTGTATACCCTGAAGACCAAGAAGAAATTAAATAGCACCAAAGAAAATAATTCCTCAACTCTCCCACGCTCTAATAGACAGTCCATTAAAGAGAAAGAATAAACACTTACAGCATTCTGTTCAAGAGGCAAAGCTAGAAGAAGTGTATCGATGATGTCACTGTTCTCAGCATCATTAGCAAAACGTGCAAGTGCTCGAACAGCAAACGTACGGACTTGTGGGACCTTATCCTCCACTCTTATCTTCATACAATCTATTACCTCATCCCATAGTTGATCGCTTACTTCTGCGTCATCTGGCAACCTCATTATAATCTGCAAACTCAAACAAACAAAAACGAGAACCAATAGTTGTCAATTTCAATTATTTCCATATAATCATTTGAGAGTTAATCCCTTACAGATATGAAATGAATGATAAAAAAAATTCTAAAATTCATTTGAGATCATTTCTTTGAGCGTAACAACTAGGGAGCTTAAACGGTGCTTTTAACAAAGTAATCAAAAAAATCCCTAATATTTTCACCAAAGAAACCCTAAATTTGACAAAAATTGATAAATTGAAGCATACAAATAGTGAAATCGATCATCACCTCGGAGATAATCTGGCAAGACCTAACCCTAGCCGTCTTATTAGCCGCAAGAGCACCGATAAGAAGAAAACGTATAAACTCTTCCAGAAACGCATCACACAAACTACCACCATTTTTTTCATCTCTTCGAACAGCAAACGTAGAAACAAATCGAATAATCCTTTCAACAGAAGCCGATTTTCTTTGGAAATCAAATAGAGGTAATAGGGTTTTAGAGAAGGCTGAGAAGAATTTGTTAGGAGAAGAAGAAGATGAACGGATTAGAGTGAGTTCTTTCAATTTTCGGGTATGAATAGCATTTGATTGACGACATTCATCAAAAATCTTGGCGATTTTGGACATGAGAACCTTCTCATCTTCTTTGTCTGCCATTTGTGGAGCTTCTCTCTTCAGAATTCTAGATCTACTCTACTTTATCTTTTCGTTTTTTGAATTGAATTTGAGAGGGAATATTACTAGAGCGTGGAGTTTATCGCATTTCATTTTAGGTGTGTGGGCAGGTGGGATTTTGTTCACCCACTTGTGAACCCAAGTCATGAGTACTGGTACTAAATAACCCCTCACGCGCAGCTACAGCTATGATGTGGTCGGGTTATCTTAGTTTTTTAATAGCTATTTTGTTATAAACTAAATCAAAAGATGTATAAAAGAAATATAGAGAGAAGAATAGAGAATTTCTTATTACTAGATATTAGTATGCATTACAAAGGAATGAGCCTCAATTTATAGGCTAATACAAGAGAGGATGATAAAGATAGCATTAACATTAGGAAGTAATGGAATTCATTCTTATAACTAAGGTATTAAACCTAAGTTATTACACTAAATGTGAGGGTTACCAAGAAGTGAAAGATGTGAAGAGGTGGAAGGGGAGATGATAAGGTGATGGTGTAAGAGGGGTGTAAGAGTGGTGGAATCCACCAAAGAATTAATTTACAACACTCCCCCTTGGATGACACCACTCTATTATGATATTGCCTCGTTAAAACCTTGCCAGGAAAACCCAAAAGTGATAAAACCTAGACGAAGGAAAAAGAGTACAAATCATATCATGGTGTTGGACGCGTCAAATATTGCCTCATTAAAACCCTGCTAGGAAAACCCATTGGGACAAAACCAAGCGAAGAAAAAAGAGTACAACACGCATAAATTTCCATCACACAATACTGATGTTCTCCCCCCTGATGATGTGCACCCAAAGAAGTATAGAAAGACTGATTACATAATGTTGATCTTCAAGTAGAATCATTGACCGTCTTTGTTCAAAACAAGATATAAGTTTGTCTTCAATAATGTCTTCGAATATCTCTTTAAGCAAAAAAAATTCAAGTTCGTTACCTCATCAAAACCTTGTCGGGAAAACCCATAAGGAAAAAAACCTTGACTAAGGAAAAAGAGTACAACTGTAGATAGATTAAGAAAAGGAGTTGGACATATATATATTGCCTCGTTAAAACCTTGAGAAGGAAAACCCAGTTGGACAAAAACCTTGACTAAGGAAAAAGAGTACAACTCGTAAAGTACAATATATCCTCCAGTAGAAAGAAGATATCTCAGTTGATTTACCACAAGTAGCTAATCAGCAACCATCTTCAGCTCAAAAAAAAAATTGTTGGTATGGAGACCTTTATGTTTCCATAACTTAATTTCAAATCTCAAGTTGAATTATCTTTGTCAAATTCCCAATGGTTGATTTGTAGGATCTGATATATCTTTTATTCTTCATAAATTCTTTTCAAACAATAATAGATGATCATCGTTGTTGCTGCAAAAAGGATTTTGTATCGTCTAACAATTTGGCAAATGGAAACTGATTATCTGTAGTTCATTACTTACGAGACTTTGGATAAACCGTCAAAGCAAAGATCAAATGTTAGAGGTACTACAAAAACCAATATACACAATGCCTCCATATTAGTGCTAATTAAGTTTGGAAAACAATTCACTACCGAACAATTTCAAGTATAACATATAAAGTTATATATAAAATCAAGCAAAAAAACAACTTGTAATTAGTACGTAATACGAACCAGAGAGAGTGTTACATACCCGTTACCGAGATGAAAGTAGATTGTTATTACACAAGTTTTAGTAGGAGGTTACGTACTTATCCATGTAAACATGTCAAAACTTTCTAAAGTTGGCAAAATCATGGACCATTATAATGCTTAATAAGTTTGATACATGATTCCAAGATCTTTTATCTTGAATTCTTTCAATAAGGAAGTATAACCTGTGATAATCTCTTAGAAGTTTACACGAACGTTATCTTCGATAACAAATAATTATGTCAGACTATGACATGTAAAACTGGCAAATAATAGTTTCCCTTAAAATTCATCTATCAACGGGGTACATAATACTTACCAAAGTATTGGGTATTTTCAAATCATTTAAGAGTAGATGATGTAATTTCACAGAACTCAAGTGTCTGTAGAAACTAGATGTCACGAGTGGCGCTGTGCAATTAGCGTCCTTGTTCTCTCGTCTCACTTTCATGCAAACTAATTAAGCATCAAACTTGTAACCTTCCGGGTTCACAATTTTTATTTATGTCCAAAAATGTTTATTGGTGAGAGGACAACCAAATATGGATGCTTTTCACCCATATTAGTCAACCATACATATTGTCGATACTTCACGGCAGTTTCTCTGCGAAAAAGGATTTTGTCTATACATGTATGGTCATCGCTACTCTGAATACATGTTCGACAATAACTACGATTATGTACGCGTATAAAAATCATTCTTTAATATCGACACCACTTGTCCACTTAGGAATGAATTCCCCTTTAGGAGATAAATATGGCTCGGTAATTAAAGATCGTAGTTAAATAGTCTCATTGAGAACATTATCAATAGCCTCCCCAGGAGCACTATTTTGATCCAGCGTGATTGGCTTCCTCTATCAAGGAATATATATTATTTTTTTTTATTTTTTTTCATCAACAATTCAGATGAGTTGTAGACGACTCAATTATTGTTAACTCATGGCATGCCCTGCAGGGACATAAATTAATGCCAAAATACGTGCAACAACAAATGAGTTTTAATTATTCTTCTTGTAAGAATAAAATGCTTCAAGCATATCATAATGAATGAATAACTTCTCCACCTTATACCGAATTGGTGCAAGAATTATGATGAGACCAATTCATGACGTTCTTATAACGACTGTTTTCCTCCCTCTAACGGCGGGAAGTTTCATCACATCTAGTATTATTCATGCAAAATATATTATGGGTGAGTGACCTTGGATCCAAGTAGGTCATCCGAAAAACTTTTTTTTTCTTCGGATTGTTCATCATAATATTACAATTAATAATTTTAAATCACCCATGCTCACATATGTAATTAAAATTTGACAGCGTATACTTTATCAGTCTGCACCCTGATTAGCATTTATTATAAACGATAGTCATATGCTCTTGTATTGGTACGTCTACCAAAATTTGAGCGGGAAATTCCGCTTGATTGGTACTAATCAATCAATATGTCGGAAACGTTTAATGCTGTAAAAATTGTGCTCTTGTAACAAAGCATATGACATACATTTTGAGTTTTGATAATAAAACCATTAACAAAAATATAGATTGACGAGAGAAAAATAATAAAACCATTAACAAAAGTATTTAGTAACTATGGGCTACTTCTGGAACCCAGAATTTTATGGATACCTGAAATCCAAAAAAATTCATAGACCACTTCTGGAGTCTATATTTATGGATTACTGCGGGAACCCACAATAATTTGGATTGCTACAAAAATTTATAATTTGCATGTTAGACTACTTCTGGAGTTAATAACATCCCATGGATTGCTTCTGGATTCCTCTTTTTTTTTTTTTTTTCAAGACCAATAATTAAAATAAACAAAAATCAAAATAAATAAAAAAACATACACAGACAGTACCAACATAATTTAAATATCAATTTCGTCATCTTCGGGTTTGACGAAATATTCATTGTCAGTGTACACGTGGTCACATTATTTGTAAAATAAATTTGTCTTAACATCAGGGTTACTTCAGGAATCGCGGATAGAGACATGATGTCACTTTGTTACGGGTCACTTCAGGGACCGACCGATTAACCGAGTGAACTTCTTTTGTCCATATTGTGTCACACTGAGTTCCAACTTCAGGTGGAACAGTCTTTTTAATCCAGGAGATTATTATTGAGGAGGAAAAGTTAAAGTTGTGTTATCTTTCAAGGATACAACCTTTCCTCTTTGTAATGATGCGATCCGCAATTATTGGTACCTTAAAGCGATATAAAATAAAATAAAATAAATAGATAATAATCCGTCGACAAAATAAAAACTCATATATATATGGTATAATTCACAAATGTGCAATTTTAACTAATACATGGTATGCATATGTATACGCATGAATCGATTATTTGTCTAAACAAATAGTAGCTGTGAATATATTACTATATTCAACTAAATCTTCATCTTATGAAAATCAAAAGTTTGTCAACTCATGAATATAAAGTAAAAGATTTTGATTTTAGTTTTTCTTAAAAACAAGAAAAAAGATATATAGTATTTTACTTTATTGTGTAAGATTCATCACAATAGAAATTTGATCATCATCGTGGTCAATTGACGACCCTTGAAAAAAAAAATAGGAAATTTCGATCTTATTAGATTATTTGAAAAAAAAAAATTAGTTCATTAATAGAGCGCGCTGATAACGTGTTATAAACTAAATCAAAAGATGAACTATTGCACAAAAGAAATATAGAGAGAAGAAGAGAGAATTTCTCATTACTAGATATTAGTATATATTACAAAGGAATGAGCCTCAATTTATAGGCTAATACAAGAGAGGATGATAAAGATAGCATTAACATTAGGAAGTAATGGAATGCATTCTCATAATTAAGGTACTAAACCTAAGTTATTACACTAAATATGGGGGTTACCAAGAAGTGAAAGATGAAGAGGTGGAAGGGGAGATGATAAGGTGGTGGTGTAAGAGGGGTGTAAGAGTGGTGGAATCCACCAAAGAATTAATTTACAACATATTTCTTTTTTTTCCAATAGTACTTTCTAAAATTTAGAAATGAATACTTTTTATAAAATACTAATTTTATGTTTTATACGGAAAAAATAGGAAACGTTTTTACTTAAAACTAATTTATATTACGTTTCGATAATGAAAAATAGTCCGACCACATCGTAGCCATTTGGCCTATAACCCTTGTGTTGTGACCATCCTATCACCAATCTATTATGTTAAGACTATTTTCATATATATAAAGCTAGGTGGTTCCGAGTAGCTAGAGCACAAGACAATGGATCTGCATTCGATTTGTGCGAATAAATGATCTCCACCACACATGTGTCAGCATCATAAGCCATGAGTACCAGCTTGGGTAGATATACGATATATGGAGTCAAAGTTAAAAACAACTTTCTCATCTCGAGGAAACTTCAAAATCAACGACTGAGATTGGTCCTCCTGGCAGTTGACAAGATTTGACAGGGAAGGACAGATATCATTGTATAGACATAACTGTCACCAAAAACATTAATGGCAAGTAGGTTATTTATCGAGCATGTGAAGAGCGGATCAAAAGAATACGATCAGAATTTACTTTATCCGTTGGTTAGGTGTCAAGTATGCAAAAAGCCGAGATAAATCGAACGGGCAGAGTTTACTTTATCCACAACATGACAGCGGAAGCACGCACGTGGAAAGTCCCGATTGGACAATCTGGAGGTGGATCCGTAGCAATAGCCTACTCGAGCCCGACGAAGACAGCGGAAAAGGTGTAACTGCACCAGAACTCTGCGGAGAAGGCTAGTTGAAGTGTTGTCCAACTAGTTATGTGAGATACAACTAAAGAGTGGTGGGACAAAAGTAGTTAATATCGTGTATCAGTCTTGTATAGGCGAGGTGTGATACACCTAGACAAATGATTATATCGGATTTTATGGCGATATACAATTAACTTTGTAATTTTGTAATTTATAGGTAGATGTGTATTATGTTACTCAAAGCTTTAAGGAACGACATTTATAATGGAAAAATATCAATCAAGCTAGTTTCACTTGATAACCTAAAATCTCCAAACATAGAATTTGTATGGGAAAAAAATTTAAAAAAAAGACAAAAGATAAAAAAAAATTTGTTAATAAATAGATTTATATCCTTACCGATATTATAGGATGATACTGCGGCCAATATATCGGTCTGATATGACCGATACGGCCGATATAATCGAAATGTTCATATATTGCCGATATTTTACATATCGTCTAAGTTAAAGGATGATACATGATAAATTACCATATTTTCGTCTGCTACAACGGCTATTGACTACATTAGATGGGACCTATGAATTAACTATATAAATACTCAACTCAACCTATAAGTAAGGGGTCGAATATTTTGAAGAGAATAATTATTATAAAGAGAAATATAAACTACAAAACAACAATGTAATAACTAGGAGGTTAAATTACTTGTGTGAGTTTAATCTTTTTCTTTCTAAAAGATCATTTGATCTTTGATATTCATTGTATTCTTCCCTAAATTACATAGTGAAACACTGTTTCAACAATCACATGGAATATGTATAATTGAACCATGTAAATTTGTGTGCTAGTTTATTTATATATTTTATTCTTTACACTGCATTATGACTTTATATTGATATGTATTATGCACACAGTGGGTTGTGGCCACAAGATCAATTCCGATGATCTTTGTGTTCACAATTTTTAGCATATGCAGCGGTTGCCTGGTTTATACGTAAGTTACACACTAAGAGGTATTCATTTGTACATTAGAACAAAAAGTTAAGATTTTTTTTTCAAAGATATTTCACCCGCCATGCAATCTTGCAATCTTGCCCTCTAATAAATTTGAAAAGGTTGTTGGAGTTCTATTATTGATATGACTAGTTACATCCTATCTATTCACCGGTAGTTGTTTCCTTTGTTGGACTATTAAGGAGTTTTGTTAATATGAGGAAATAAATGAATGGATACGAGTAGGGAAAGAAATAGCTGGAAACTAAAAAAATTAATTTTGTAAATTGACTTGGAAGATTTTTCCAGATTATTCCTATAATAATAGTTAACTGTTTTCCTAAAGCCGAAAAACACATTTGATTGTTCTAAATAGAAATTCTTATAACATAATTGACCATCAAAAACTCTTTACCCATCACTACTTTATATCTCCCTCATCTTTTAACATTTCACAAATTCAATAATAGTATTTAATTATTTAACGTGATTGACAACTCGAATTATAAAATAAATAAAATAATTTTACATGATTAAAGACTAGATTACAATCAAATAAGAAATTTGTTGATCAGAAAGAATTTGAATCTTTAGATTATCTTGATAATGGTTTAAGAAATCACAAAATCAAACCTCATAATCACTATTCAAGAAGTTAAAGAAGACTGTGATTATTGAATTTCTAATGTATTGCGACATTCTATTAATGTAATTTAGAAAATCATTTGAGTCAATTTTTCTATCTTATAAAAATTTAAATTTTAATTCCATCCAAATTTATTCCCTCCTCACATCATTTTATTCCCTCCAATAAATTTGAAGATGAAGAGGTTGTTGGAGTTTGATTATATTGATACGACTAGTTCCATCCTATGTACCAGTTAATTGCTTCCTTTGTTGGATTGTTAATGATGGACGAAAACTAGCGGACAAATTAGGGTGCAAGATAGCCATTATCATAATTTTTTCCTTAAATTTAAGAAAATTTCAATTTATATCGAATATAGTACTCCTAGCAAATCAACAATATTTCTAGAAAATTGTCGACAAGGATCTACAAGGAATATTATATTTATCTTATGATTTTAAAAGCAGTCTAAATTAGGGCCTACTCAAATTATCTGAGGCCTACCAAATTTAAACTTATCTAAAAAAAGGATATAGGGTGTTTTAATAAAGTAAAAGTACCAAATTATTCTTATTAGTTAAAATTACGTTTGTATCTTTACCCCTAATACCAAAACCTAAAACTTCCAATCTATTTCAATTTCTCTCAGAACATATGAAAAATTGGGGAAAAAATTCAGATCAATTTTTCTTCAAATTATTATTTTTAAATTTATTTTGAAAAATTTATGGGTTTAAGAAAGATCGGTTGGTGTTGCACTTGCACGACAAACGATTCTTCACCCATGTTCTTCATCTTCGAAGAACAACAATTAGAATCGGCAGATACATCACTAAAGTGTCTGTCGATTATGTTTTTTGTTTTTCAAAAATGAAGAACATCTTTTGTAATCGGCAGATATGTCAATACATATTTATCGATTCTAGTTTTTTTCTTAAAAAATGAAGAACATCGTTTCTTTGCGTTAAAATATGGTAACAATCGGCGGATGTGGATATATCGAGCTTGCAGATTGTTCAATCAACGTACATTCTAAAAATTTGTTGTCGATTGCAAAAAAGAATTACTCATACTCATTTTGAAAATAAGTACAATTCTAAATGCATTCTCAAACCGAGTATGATCGATACCAGAATTGGCAAATAAATTGATTTTTATTTGATGATTGTAAACCATAATCAACCTATAAGGTCATCCACGTATGTCGATTTTCAGGACTAAAATGATCATTTTTATTTACAAAAAATATATGTATATTATATGACACATATATATATATGCACACACGCCGATCATAGTTTGGTTTATTTATGAAAACATTTACCTTTCGGCAGACGTGGGGTTATCGTATCTGCCGATTCTTGTTGATGTTCACAGAGAATATCAAGAATAATCGGCAGATATAGGATATTGTATATTCCGATTGTGGGTGAAACTAAGCCAAAAAAATTTGAGAAATAAATCAAATATTTCTTTGTTTTGATGATCGTAAGCTATGAATCTAATTTTTCTTATATGATTCTCATTTGATTTATATCTTCTGACAATCGTATTGCCAGGAATTTCTTGGTATTTTTCTTCAATCTTGCCTTATTAAATGTTCATGAGTGATACGTTGTTGAAAAAGTGAACAAAAGTATCGGCCAACTCAGGGTGTCATGCAGCCAACGTTGATACAATTTGAGCCTTGTAGATATAAGGATAGATCCAATCGGGATAGGATTGCGAATAGCCACAATTTAATAATTAGTGGGGCACACAAAAGAATTTCCAGGAAAACAGAAGATCTATTTTATGTTCGCCAACATATGTGGCCTCAACTTCAACTACCAAACTATAACATGTCTAGTACTGAAAACCATAGAAAGTACCAACGAAGCCGTAGAAGATCTATGTTCTCGTCGTCATCATATATTCAACTTCCTAAACCGGTTCTCTGATAGACACATTTTTGTGTCTTATTTTTTCTCGATTTTATATATTTTTAGTGCTCAATTTTATACTTATTTTGTTATTTTATGTGTTTGTAGGTGTTTTTGGGAATAAATATTTGTAGAAAAATTAGTTTAAAAGTGATAAAGGCACCCTGGATAATTACTAAAGGCACCCAACAAAAGTAAAAAAGGCACTTGCAGTTTGGATAAGAGCACCCTCTTCTTTAGTTCAAAAAATTAAAAATGGCGGAAAACTTACTTCGTACGCCTGAAAGATATCTGACTTAGTTGGATCCTATTTTTATGGGATTTAAAAGGGTGTTCGAGATAACTAATCGAAGGAATAATTAAAACTAGATGAAACACGTTATCGAAAATGTTTGTTGCCATAAAAAATGGCTGAAATTTCTTGTATTGATCGAAACTGATTTTTATGAAAATGGAGATAAACACGATGTGGGGAGTTTTTTTTTAGGATATTTGGAGTTCTAAATGAAGAAACAAGCTAAACACGTCAACTTTAGTGTTTTAAGCCGAGAAAATAGCTTGGAGAGTTCGTTTACTATCAAAAATAGTTATTTAGATAAACGCGGATTTGTAGATTGTCTTGTGTATGAAATCGAGTCCTTGTCGATTAAGGATTAATTCTTAGGGTTTCCTAAACATATAAAAGCAAACAGGTCAAAGAAAATTGAGAGAAAAAAGACGCCGGAAAATTTAGAGTTGCTGCTAGAGAAGAAGAAGAACATCTTTGATTTAGTTTCATATTCAATATATTCTGCAACAGAAAACGCTTCAGAAAACCGAAGAAAGGAAGAGGATCCAGTATCTTGGTCAATCGAGACCTGCCCCCTTATCTCTCTCCCTTGTTGGCCTTAGATCATTGATCTATCTCCCCTGAAGAAAAGACATAATGGAAGAAGGAATAGAGGGCGCATCGCTACTTTCAAGACCCTATTTCTTCCTCCTCAAAACGAAGAGGCATCCGAGAGTACTTTCTTTCCTCGTGCCCAAAATCAAGACGAAGAGGAAGACGGGAGTTCCTTCGTAATCGGGTTACCTTCCGTGAATCTAAGGACTTGAATTGGTTTCTATAACGCGAGGTTTGTACTAGTCGGATCGCTAGGATAGGTTCTAAGGAAGTGAGACCTCTGTTTTATTTATAGGTGATAGAATGTTATACCGGTTCAGTCATTATCGCCATTTATATAGGTATCCAAAGTACAAACGAGATGAATGTTTTTTGTCCCAACTATTCTTGTTAGTTCCGATCCCGATAAGGAAAGGGATAATTTATAACAAAGTTTTTTTTCCTGATTCCTAGGTGTAGTGCTTCTTCCTTTATGCCGCCTATTGGTACTGATGGAGTAAGATGGACATCTAATACAGAAGAACCTACAGGTGTAACCTTTCGTTCAATACTTGACAATTCCCTGATACCAACAATTATAAGCGTATATGTTTTCTGTTTAATCTATTTTATTTTCTTTTCTTCTTTTCAACACTTTTGAGCCATGTTTCTATCTTTTGAGAGTGTTTTGAGCATGATGAGCTAAACTCAATCATTGGGATAATAAAGGAGCCATATTTCATGAATGAATGGTAATTATTTTTTATTATTTATGACATTTTGCATTGAGTTTAAATTGATTTATGATTTTTACTAATTAGTTGTGATTTTTTTTAATGGTGTATGCTGAAACTTAGAGCTTTTGATGCGCCATGCTTACGATTTACAGTTAATGTTTTAGAAATCTACTTTTGGCAAAGAAATAGAGTCATTAAAAGAGTTATAATTGTTAAGAATCATTGTAGGAATCACTCAGAAGTGATTTTGGTGGAATCCTGAGTCCTAGTTCTTCCCAATATTGTTACAATCTTTTACAAATTTTCTAGTTTAAAACAAAATAAGGTCTAAAATGAATCTTCACAAGTCTCAGTGAACGAACATTTTTTACCATTTTTCTAAAATAGCTTCCCACATCGTGTTTATCTCCATCTTCATAAAAATCAGTTCCGGTCAATACAAGAATATTTTAGCTATTTTTTACGGCAGCAAACACTTCCACTGACGTGTTTCAGCTAGTTTTAATTATTCCTTCGATTAGTTATCTCGAACACACTTTTAAGTCCCATAAAAATAGGATCCAACTGAGTCAGATATCTTTCACACGTAAGAAGTAACTTTCCCTCTATTTTCATTTCTTGAACTAAAGAATAGCATGCCCTTATCCAAACTACGGGTGCCTTTATCACTTTTGTTGGGTGCCTTTTATAAATTTACTAGGTGCCTTTATCACTTTTATGCGATTTTTCCACAAATGTTTATTCCCCAAAAACACCTACAAATACATTAAATACCAAAATAAGTATAAAATTGAGCACTAACAATATATAGAATCGAGAACAAATAAGACACAAAAATGTGTCTATCAAATACCCCCAAACTTATTATTTTCTAGTCCTCAAACAAATCTAATCTGCAAAATAAAAATCTAACTCACTTTCGTAGGAATCACGGTTACATTTAACACGTGCAACTAGCCGTTAAACTTCTAGGTGACCCTATAAGACGAGCGTTGGCTCCTGAGGGTTTAAAAGAGATATACCCACAAAATCTTTACTCCCAAACTCTAGCTACTTGTGAAAGATTGAGGGTATACACTAAACATGCTATTTAGTTAGCCTACAAAATTCTTTGGCTATGGGAATCATTAATACCCTATATGGATCCAATTGTTGTACACGAGTTTGCACTCAACATATTAAAATTCATACAAGAATTAAAAACTCTACTTAGATATATATAGTCGTACAACCCACAATACTCAGAATCTATCAAAGTTCAATCACATGATAGATTTAGAAGATGGATATGGAGATAATGAAGTTTGAGCATGTTGACTAAGGTGAACGATGTTTCCCAGAATCTCTGTATGAGCGTCAGTGCCAGGATGAATCCTAATGGATTGAGATAAGCTCCCACTGGTCTTAATCCTAATACTAATATCGACTCAGGTGGTATATACAAGGGCTCCAGCGGTCAATTTATTGAACATAAAAAATTTATTTATTTATTTAATTATTTATTTATTTTTAAAAAAAATGATTTTTTTTTGTATAAATAAAATACAATAATGGGACTTGATCTCAATAACTCTACTTCATCCCAACGGCGATAACAAGGAGACACTAGTGCCCCACCAAATCACTTTGAGAAACACAAAAAATTGCAAAAATAAAAACAGAAGGTGATATGGTCGAGATTGACTCCGAGATATGGTGACAACTATCATGTTATTTCTAACACCTGAGCTATGCATCCTTTTATGGATAGACCATTTAGTTGGGCACGCCAATTCCTATTGACAAGAGCTGTGTTTCCATCTATCTATAATGGTTAATGTCATCCTGAATAGTTCACAAGTTTATAAACTTTAGAGTTTCATATTTCAACTTGAAGTTTCTCAACTAAAAGTTCTCCCTAACCACCAAACTTAAATCTAACGTTGCCCTCAATGTTCTAAAGATAAATGATTAAAATCATGAACAAGGAGAAATTATTACCACTTGAAAAAAAAAGTTAAGGAAGGATATAACCGAGTTGCAAGAACATGGATTACCACCTAGTAAGTGTTGAGTTTAAAGTCTTCATCCAGGCATCAAATACCACAAAATGGCTAGCCACCTTTCAAAATCATATATCAATAGTCAAAACAAATGTTGGTCATCATAACCAAATATAGTTGACACAAATATAAGACAATTGTACTGGATCATGCAAAGGAACATACGGAGCACAACCTTATGTAAGGTTTATTTTAAGAAAACTAGATTTATCTGGGGTGTCCATTTAGGCTCTATATGAGTGTCTAGATAAAAATATTCATCCGAACGACGAGTCTCTAATAGCTGGATTTCCTCATGGACAGTATCAGGAGGATCGAGTTTTCGAGTTTGAAGAGACTCAAGTACTACCTTAGATGCACAAGGCTCGATTCCCAAGTTAGGGACTTCAAGTAGGGATACCTGACGATCACAAGAACCATCACTATCCCCAAACTTAGAGTAATCATTACTCTCGGATAGACCTAAAACTATTGCTTGAATTTCAGGGTCCTTAGAGTCTGAAAAATACTCGAGAGCTTCTTTTAGAGACGGGTCACACATCTGATTTAAGAGAATGATATCATCAAATTCATCTAGGGAATCACCGGTATCGTGCCAATGATCATGAACTAAAGTGTTAATCATATTTATAATAACCGCAATCGCACGGGGTCTAACTAGTAGACAACGATAAATACGGGTCGAACTCATAGGAGCGGGAAAATACTACAATCAATATCACAATTAACTAATCAGAAATAATATCTTTTGTATTTTTTTAGAAATTTGGAACAAAATAAAATAATAAATAATCTTAATAATAAACAAAGTGGGGAGTGGGTTACTAGGGTTTTCGATTTCCACCAATTCAATCATATAAACTCTATTAATCTCTAAAATATATTCCTTGTATTACTCGAGACAAATATCAAAATTAATCTCATGTCTCGGAAGATGGTAAGTTAAATTCTTAAATATTGTTTCTCAGCTGTGATTTCCTTCGCTTCATAGGTAGTGATTCTAAAGCATTACATATCAATCCTAAAGCATATCACGTCAAAGAACTTAACCAAAGCACGCAATATCAATTGAAATACATAAATAATCAAGAAAATCACATGGACAATTAAATACCAAGCTATATGAAGTAAAATCACTAATCAATCAAATCATCATTAGAAATATCATTATAGAGTCTATGCAATTAAATTGGTTTCTACCTAAACCCTAACAAGCAATTTAGCAAATCATGGAAATGGATTTCTTAAAACCCATGTAAATAAATATCAAAAGTAGAGATATAAAGATTTCACGGTTTTTAGCAATGGATCCCTTCATCTTTTTTTGTAACAGAAACAGCCGCCACCAACCAGATAACCTATGCCCCTCGGTAATCTCTCTAACCTCGAACAAAACAGGAGAAATCCTCCCAATTCTTCTCTCTTATCTCACCCAACAGTCAACCTTCTCTCTCCTTCCACCTTTCTTTTCTCTTTTATAGCCGCTCCCCCTTTCAATCAATCACTTTCACCCAGCCGTCAGACCTCTCTCTCTCCACCTTTCTTTTCTCTCCCATGTATCCATTGTACAATCGCGATACCACCTTTTTTTCTCTTTTTCTTTTATACTCTCTTTTTTTTCTCATCATTCCTTTCTCTCCCACGTGCTTTACCCTACCCTGTCCGCTTTCCCAACTCCAAAAACAGGTCCACCTCCTTCTTTATCTCACGTGCCTCCTTTACTCTTCCTCTATCTGACTTTTTTTACTGCGTCAGACTCCTGTTCCCTTTCACTTCTTATTTTCTTTCTGTTCTTCTATCACCGAGCCACACCTTTTATTATTTTTTGACCATGCACCCCAACATCCAACCGATCCACTCGTGCTTGACTCTTAAATTTTTTTCTTATGTTCACTTTCACGTCTTACTCTTCAAACTCCAGGAAATCCACCGATTAACTCTTTTGACAGTATTTAGTTCATAACTTTGGATTTTATACGGACCACCTATTAAAACAATAAAATGATAAAATTAATAAATTATAAGTATTAGTAAATATAAATTAGGCGGTAAATATGTATAAATTATACGTTTATCAGTCACACATCTGATTTAAGAGAATGCTATCATAAAATTCATTTAAGGAATCACCAGTGTCATGCCAATGATCATGAACTAAAGTGTTAATCATATTTATTTGTTCTAAATCATCGATCTCGGGAGGTTGTCTAGTAACATTAAAGACATTTAGTTCAGTGGTCATATTTAGGGCTGCACATGAACCGACCGGAACCGTACCTGAAATGGACCGAACCGAGGGTACATGTACAAAAAATGAGAACCGAGTACACCCGGGTACAAGGTACAGGTTCTACCTAGGAACCGACCTGTACCAGACCGATTGTACCTAATTTTAACTTATATAATTCAGTAGAGAATACTTCAGTAACTGGGTGTTATTTCAGGGTAGCTAACAATGACTTGAATTTAAATTCAAATGGTTCTTATGTAAACCCTGGAGCCTTCCAACAACATGTTTGTCGTGATTCAAATATGATGACATAGTTGCTTCAGGTACATTGTGGTGGTTACTTGCTCTTTTAGAAGTAGTCTGATATTTTTCAACTTTGAAGGCTTTGAGTATTATCTCGTAGCTGACAAGAAAGGAACTTCCAGAAAGCTCAGTTCTTTCTGAACAAATTATGTTAAAGTTTGTGCATTTGCTTATTTGTCTGTGATTTCTTAGATTTTATTTTGTTTTTCATTTATGCTATTGATTTATCATTGTTCACTGAACGAGATACAAACATTCTTAGAGTTTTAGTTTTCCATTTATTTCATTGTCATTAACACCTTTAGTTTTAAAGGTATTTCTGTTTTGTGTATTTGTGTAACAATGTTGTATTGTCTAGACTGCTCCTGAACTTGCACAACATAAATGACATTAACAAGATTTTGGGTCCTAAAGCTTCTTGCATTTCATTCAAGGACTCTGCTTGCAGGTGTTTTGGTTACATGGTTTCTAAGAAAAAGTATATTTTCAAAATTGACGATGATTGCTTCGTAATCTTTTCTAACTTTTAACCCTTTAGTCCAGAGTTTTTCAATTAAAAAAAAAGGTACAGGTACAAGAACCGACCGGAACCGAGGGTACAGGTACAAGAACCGAAACGAGTGTAGAGGGTATAGGTACAGGTACACGGGTAGAGAGCCGACCATAGGGAGGTACAGGTACAGGGTTCTACCAATAACCGAATTGAACCTACCTTTGTGCACCCCTAGTCATATTACAAAAAGATATGTTCATAAGTCCGGTTCTACAGTTGATGACAGCATTAGATATGGCTAAAAACAACCTAAAATCACCGGTATTTGAGCATTTTGGTCATGAACAGTGTGGGTATCTAAAAAAACAAAATCCAATGGATAAATGAACCTATCAACCTCAATCAGGACATCCTCTATGACACCATGAGGGACTTTGACAGACCTATCCGCTAACTGCAGTGTTATTTTGGTGGTTTTAACTTACCAAAACCTAGATAGTTGTACACATGATACAGGAGTAAGTTAACACTACCTCCTAAGACAAGCTATGCCTTATCAACCAAGTGATCACCGATCACACAAGATATAGTGGGCATCCAGGCTCTTTATACTTAGGGGGTGCTTGGTTCAGAGGATTGAACTTACTTGACTAGCTATAAAGGTTTTTTTGTGTATATTAAGCTTACGCTTTCGTGTACAGATATCTTTAAGGAACTTAGCATATGCAGGAACTTTCCCAATTGCCTCTAATAATGGAATGTTGATGTTGACCTGCTTAAACATTTCCATCCTTCTTTATTGGAAGGAAGAGTTGTGAGAATGGGGTTCTGGGCAAGAAAATCAAACTTATCAGGAACCAAACTGGACTCTTTAGAGACTTTATCAGTCTCTTCATCTACTGGCTCATAAGGGTGAACTACAACATATTCACTATCAGGCATGATTACCTTATTGTATACCGTTATACCGCTCCTAAAGGTTATTATTGAGTTCACATGGTTTGATGATTTCTCACCAGTTATTTCATTAACTCCTCTAGGATTAGGTTGTGGTTGAGTAGGGAACTTTCCATTCTCTCTCTCACTTAGTGTCTTATCTATCTGGCCTACTTTGATCTCTAAATAAGCAAGATTCTGGACATTAGACTGGAAATTCTGCTCGGTTGCTTGTTGAAATCTAAGCTGATGTGCTAACATAGTAAGAGATTCCTCTAAGCTAGTGATGCGTGTCATAAGTGCAATAAATTAATCAAGATATTTTCTACTAATTAAATAATATAGCGGTAGTAAGGATCGTTCCTACATAGAGATGTGTAATTAATAGGTTATTTATTTTAGCTAAACTAAAATAAAAGTAAAGAACTAAGGGGGTTGGTTATTTTAGGTTATTTGTAATTGATAAGTAAAACATTTATTTGTTTTCTCTTTTTTTTTATGTGAACTCAAAATACAAACTGATATAAAATCAAATAAACAATGAAACTAATATAGTCGTGGGATAAGGACTTTACCACTTGATTCTTCACAACTCATATTGTCTCGATATTATAAACTTCACTAACTCTCATATTTTGATTTCTTTCGCTCTTGTTTATAAGTCTTCAACATGTATATATAATTCTACTAATTGTATAGTTGTTTTACTTAAATATAAAATTTACTCTTTCTTGTATTGTTGCTTGTAAACCTTGACTATTTTCAACTTTCTTTGTGATTTTGATATCGCGCCGCTTGTTGAGATTATGTGTTTCTATTGCTACTTTGTCGAGAGAATGGTGCCAACTCCAAACAAGACTACAAGATAGAGTTAGCAATTCTTATCGTAACCTCATGATTGATAGAATTAGCACTCAAGAGAACAAAAAGTAGTGCTGAAGTTGGTTTGAGGTTAGGTAGCTCATCATTCTACCCGGAGTTTGCGCAGATGCAACACTCTAAACGGACAATTGAAGGTTTGGTGCCTCACTCATGGGTATTGAATGATCATCTTATCTAATATTGTACTCTCTATCGGCAGTTTAAGTCCCTTTTTGTCAGCTCTAGCCTCTAAACAATTAAGAAACCCGAATATAGTTTTCTAAACTTAGCTAGAAGTATAAAAAGTGACTCTAAAATCTCTAAAAGTTTGAGGTTTTCATGCAAATATGTACACAAAGTTTAAAAATTCTACCTAAAAAGGTGAATACTAAAAATCTATATGCTTATCATTCCCCCACACTTAAACTTTACTTCTTACTCAATGTAAATTGACTCCTCCAATGTAAAATCAAGATAGAAAATCCTAACATGATTTGAAAAACTAATAAAAAAAAAAGCAAAAGAGAAAGATAGAAATACAAAACCAATGGGTTGCCTCCCATTCAACGCTTAGTTTAACGTCCTCAGCCTGACCTTCTGGTTAACGCCCGTAAACCAACAATATGAAAATCTAGGGATCCACCCAGATAATAATCTGTAGTACTAATAACAGCTTCACAAAAACGTTAGCATATAAATAAAATAAGAAAACTATTATTTGGTGGAAGTTACCCACACACTTAGTCTTTTCTACACTTGGAAGTGTATAAAGACCATATAACAAGGGAACTTGTTTGGGTTCCTCTCGGTGAACCTGCACAATATTAGAATCAAACATATCTAGTGGTGGATAGTTAGAAGCAAACTAATTCTTAATATTTTTTGTAGCAAAAATACCCAAACCTAAGTGAGGTAGTTCCTTGAAAATCGGGTTAACAACTCTTTGAGGAACGATTTTGATCGGGGGAGGAGGATCAAAAGATATATAATTATGCAAACGATTAGACAAACCTTTCATAATCTCTTGTATTATGGGATCCTTATCATTCTTAAAGAAATCCAATGAATTATTTACCTCATTTATATCGTGGTCCTCTATCAAACTCTTTAAAAACCATTATTCGTCAGTTTCTGCTTCAACCGAAATCTCAGCATCATTATTATCCTTTGCAAGCCCAATTGGGTCTTCCACAAAATCAATCAATTTGGTCTTATTCTCAATCACCATCTCGTCATCAGAATCAGAATCCTCTCCTAGGAAGTCTAGTTCATTGGTACAAATCCTAAAATCTTCGCTTGAGTACGTCAAACCATTTATGACAATAGACATGTCATATCCAATCACCTCCTTTTGAATAAACGAGTGATCATTATTAAGATCCGGAGTTGGAATAACTTCATCATTGTTGCAAGAACTTTCTAAAGGTTGCTCATCTTCGTAATCATCATCAGAATTTTCGTTAACCTCATAATCTCTATTATCCCAACGGCGTTGGAATTCCATCTCTATGACCCAATTAATTTCCTGAAGAATTTCCTCTGATGCTCCATCTTCTTCCAGTTGCTCTTGTTGTTTAAAGAGTTTACTGATGTTAATACGTATTCCGCCACTACTCACGAAAGAATTTCCAGAACATATCTCTTCTTTTGGAAAGGCATGATGAAGAGGAGTAAGTCTTGATTTGGTATCATGAATTTGGAACTCCAAACTCTCTTACATCTGCACATTACTAGAACCAACTGATCAGAAATATAACTATCTTTCCATCCTCGTGATTGTTCCTTTACATACCCGTCATAAGGTTGTTGGCATGCATGATAATATCCGTAAGGTTCCGTATGATACTGACCATAGCCAAAAGATTAATTTTGGTTATACCTCTAGTATGGTTGGTAGTTGTCATAATATTGAGATTGAAAACCATATTGATCACCACTATCATATGATTGATCTTGTGCACCGTACATGTTATTTCCGTAAGAAACATGACGACTCACAAAAGAAAAGAAAAAATATAACTAAAATCTATAAAAAAAAAAAAAAACAAAACAAGAAGTGATACTTACAACTTGTTTCCAGAATTTACCTTCCACTTTTGACGAGTGGATAACACCTTCAACTCGTTGTTAACACCACGAAAACCTAAAAATATAAAAACACTAAAGAAAAACGTGAAAAATACCTAAACTACTAAAACAAGCTAAACAAATAACAAATCAATTAACCACTGCTCCCCGGCAGCGACGCCAAAATTTGATGTGTGTCGTAAGTGCAACAAATTAATCAAGATATTTCCCACTAAATAAATAATATAGCGGTAGTAAGGATCGTTCCCACAAAGAGTTGTGTAATTGACAAGTTATTTATTTTAGCTAAACTAGAATAAAAGTAAAGAACTAAGGGGGATTGGTTATTTAAGTTAACTAAAAAGACAAAAACAATAATGATAAAAGAGATGATTAGGGAGTCTTTCGTCATTACCAAACATTGACTGAGTTAGTATACTTATCTATCTTTTGTTAGAATCATTCATCACCAACAGTAGAATAACAAGAACGCTTAGTTATACCCAAAACTCCTTGTATCACCGGATAACATGTACGCTTAATAACGGATTCTATCCAACTGAGTCGCCTTGAGGTACGCTTACAAGGTGTAACTCGATCGAACGCTTTAAGATTTGTGAATTTAGGTTTGATCCTAGTAGTTAGACTCAGTACGCTCGATCCACTTCCTAGTGTTGTCTTCACACACGATTGCTCCACAGGATCCCTTTACAAGGTCTCACGTTCTCTACTTGTGTATGAGGTGATCGACAATTACAGATCGCTCAACTCTCTACTAACAATAGAATGATCAAAAGATTAATATAGCGTGCACTCCAAACAATCTAAGAAATAAATCATAGAACCTAGATATAGTGAAAACAAACGACGATGATAATAACACCAAACAAACTTGTATTAACTAATAAAGCTTCACGCTTAGAACATTGAATTCATACTTAATCAACAAAAAATTAGCTACTTATATTACAAGGAAGAATGGTTTCCCCCTATAAAGGTAAACCCTAGGTTTTAGATGTAGAATTGTAGTATGAGAGGTAGAATATAAGAGATTACTTAAAAGATGTTATGATCCCTTGTTTGAGCCTTAAATGTCTTTTTTTTATAGCGTTCAATGCTTGTCCCTTAAGTCTCCTCTCCTTCTAGGGTTTAGAATCCCGTTAGAACTAAGTTTCCTTATATTCTAGGGTTTGGAATCCTTCCCGGCGTGTTTTGCTCGTTTTAGAAGTCCATAAATATGCCAAGTAGTCTGCCTACGGTTAGGAATTGTTCCCACGACCTAGCCGTAAATAAATATGAGTTTTCGAGTGATTTTCAGGTTCATTTACGGCTGGGTCGTGCTAAGCATTTCTTGGCCGTAACTAAGACTGAGTATTCACTTTTCTTCATTCACTGTTGTGTCCATAACTCATTCATCTGACGTCCGATTAACCTCATTCTTTTTGCACTGGTGCTTTGTTTGTAAATAGTGGTAAATAAAGTGTCGTTCTCTCGAACTTGTGAAGGATGATTTTATATTTTAATAAACTAATTTTAAACTAAAAATATACACAAAATATGAAAATAATATTCACAACAAAGTTGAGAGAAAATTGAGGCTAGGTTTCCACTATTTTTCCAATTTTTATAATGATTAAATTCAATAATGATAATTATGCAATTGTAAATTTTAATTTGATTCTAAAATATTACAATAAGTAAATTCTTAAAGTACAAAAGCATGGAATATCTAAACCCTAGGCAAAGCATATACCATCTAACGAAATCACAATTGCTCTATAAAAATTATTAAATCAATTTTTAATTAAGGCAAACAATCATAAAATAATTGTATAAATTAACTAAATAAACATTACCACATAATTTTTGAAAAAAATAGCTTCCACCGTCGCCTCAGAGATGGGGTTTAGCTCCTCATATTTATCACTTGCTCAGAGTTACAATTCATTGCTCAAGATGTATACAAATGATGAAAAATGAGAAAAATAAAGTAAACAGTGAATTTACAACGATTATATGCGTTACAAATTCACTGTCACAGAGGCTTTGAAAACAAATATTGCTGATTTGATATAATCGTTGCAAATAGGATGAAGATTCTGTCACAAACTGGATGAAGATTCTGTCGCCTTTTGCTTGAAGATTCTGTCACCTTTTGTTGTTCTTCGTGCACCAGTAGCAACAGAAATTCTGGAATGTTTTCTCGAGCTTCTTTGCCTCTCAAAACCTACCCCTCTGATCTCTCCCCTTTTTCGACTTAAACCTAACCTATTTATACACCAAAGATCAAGAAATATTCGTAGATTTTTTTCATTTACAGGAAATAGTATCATATCATGTTTCTCTTTAATTCATGATATTTTCTTTCTGTTCTCTTCCTGATTCTCCTTCCATCATCTCTGGTGGGCAGTAAATAGTGATTTGATACTAATTCTAGTCAGATATTCCCTTAATCAAATCATTCATGAGAATATATTTCTCTCGAGAGAGAAAACAATATCTTCCTGATATCTTGTTGTGATTGAATTTTTCTATTGATTTTCACGTATCTTCTAGTTATGAATTGATCACTCTCGATATGGCAATCATTCTCTCCGATTTTAGCCCAAAAATAACGTGAAAATCATACCTAGAATCAATGCAGGATATAATTGTATTTAAACAAAATTTTCCCGCCAAAATGAATTTTTGAACCGTGAAGAAGGGGGTGCCCATATCCAATGTTCGGGTGCCTTTATCAATTTTTGGGTGCCTTTAGTAGTTTTTCGAGCCAATTTCCCCCACATGTTATTTCTCCAAAAGTACCTACTATTACATAAAATCACAATATTAGTACAAAATCGAGCTTTAACAAAGAACAAATTACGAAAACGTGTCTATCAATTGGCTTCGTATATTCGTCCTTATCAAGATAGTGTCTTAAAAATCTTCATATATATTCATCACAGTTTACGGATAGCTTAGGAGTGATTTCCTAACCGTAAATGTAGCTCTGACACTTCTTTTGCAAACTTTCTTCTTCTAAGGATGGGTTGAGATGATTTCCCAGTCGTAAATATGAAAAAATTATCATTATTTTCCCAGTTCTACGACTAGATTTTGATAAAGTCCTAGCCGTAAGTAGATTTGAAACTTGGTCCTTTTCTTCGACTTGTTTTACGTCTAGGTCGTGAGACTTTCCTAGTCATAACCTCTTTTGACTTTCCCATCCAAAAGTTTATTTTAAGCTCTAGATACTTATTTTTATGCCGGAATAAACTCCTTCCCTTTTCTTAGCTTTTTTTAACACCATTTCCATGGATTTCAGATGATCCACCTAAGGAAACAAATAAGATAGAAAACAAAGTAACAACAAGATTATATGCAAGAATTATAGCAAAAGCTAGTATGGAATTGACACTATAAACATGTAAATTATGCACTTATCAGCTAGTCATTTTCTTCTCTGAAGGGTTTTGAGAGTAAGTTGCCTCTAGTGGATTGGATAACTAAACCCTGGTGGAACTTGGGGGCTACTAGTCTGACCATGATTTTGACCCTTAAACGAAGAAAAATTGGGATGGTTCCTCTAACCAGGATTATATATTTTTGAAAATGGATCATACTTATAATGGTTATCGAATCTAGAGTTATTGTAAAGAGCATGTGCTTGCTCTTCGCCAGTTTGTCCCTCCCAAGCTGACATGTTGGGTTCTAATCCATAACTAGATTGATTCAACTCTAAATCTTCTAACCTTCTTACTATTCTGTAAATTTGGGTATCTGTTTCAAAAGTTCCATCTACCCTATTGACATTACCTCTATTCAGTATAAGTTTTTTTTTTTTGGTTCCTTATTATATTCCTATTGCTGGGTTTTTCGGCAATCTCATTCAAAAATGTCATCGCCTCATCAAAAGTTTTATTTTTCAAACCCCCTTGTACACAAAGACTCGACCATGGTTGTCGTTGGATAATCTATCCCTTCATAGAGGATCTGAACTAGCCTTACATTTTATAGGCCATGATGAGGACATTGTGTCAGTAAATCGTTGAATCTCTCCAAATACCTATATAAAGATTCTCCCTCTTGTTGGAAAAATGTGCAAATTTGTTGTCTAAGAGATGATGTTTTGTTCCTAAGGAAAAACTTTGAGAAAAGGCAGATGTAAGTTGTTCATATGTCTCGATAGACTCAGATAGAAAACTATATAACCAAGATTTGGCCTTGTCTCTCAGGAAAAAAATGAAATAACCTAAGTTTCAAAGCTTTATTAGTAAGGTTGTGAATTTTTAGGGTACTACATATTTCCTCAAATTCCCTAATGTGAGAGTAGGGGTTTTCATTTTCTTTTCCTAAGAATATTGGGAGCATATGTATGGTCCCCGGTTTCAACTCATAGTTTGCTTGGGTTGCAGCTAACTTGATACATGATGGACGAGTAGTCCTAGTGGGTAACAACAAATCTTTTGAGGTTGTCATTTCTTGCACTATTAAAGGACTAGGATTGACTCCCCGGCATAGTGTCAAGTTTTCAAAAACAGGGTGTCTCTTTTCCAAGATCGTTCAATGATGGTCTCGAGCCGTCTTGACATATACTAAAAAAAAATCCTAATTGGAAGGAAATTGTAAACAAATACAAACAAGGCTGACTCAACCAAATCAATCTTATTGAATCTAGCAAACAAAAAGTATAATGGTTCCACTTAGATTGTTTCTAGACCGGCTTTTATTCTTCCAAAATGAAATTAACTACAGTTTTAGCAAACCTCTTGGACCGATCCGAATTAGATTAAGTCCATCGAAGAGAATCAGGATAAGCTCTATGGAGATTGAATAACCCTACCTCTTTGGAAAAACGTTTCCTTGGGTTGCAAGGTGGCACGAATCAACTTAAAATAATCTTCCTCATCCCTGAGTTGAGCTAACAAAGTCACTAATACAATTCGTTCGATAGATTTTCCAATAAGCTCGTTACCCTATTAGTCTTTTTCTAGTCAAATTTTAGGTTTAGGTTCGTGTTTGATAACGTCTTCCTAAAGCGGGCAAAAAGGATACATCGATGAAATCCGAAGCCTTATCTTGTATGGCCAGTTCTTGCCCTTTACTAGAAAATAAAGTCTGTATTCAGATCCTCAACATATATGCATACGAAGTAATACAGTAAACCCACTTACATGGGATTCGTGGGTTGATCGAGTCTTACCTCCCGTACCAGACGGGCGATGAACCACTGAAGTCGACTCGAGCCACTGAATCCTTTGTCAGTGTACGAACCCAAGGGATGAGATAATATCGTAATTGTCGTCCTTCCATGTGCAGTTTATATTTAATACTACCCTTTTGTAGGGTTTAATAATAATAATAATATTCAATATCCAAAAATATAGTCCAAAAGTGTCCAAAAAAACATAAAAGTAATAAAAAGAATTACAAAAAAAAACCTAATACAGTTTCTAAAATTAAAAGAAATGAAACCCTTAAATTAAATTAAAAATAAAATCTTCGTCTTCTTTTTCCGTTATTTTCGCTTTGTATTTGACTCCAAGTCTTTAATTAATCACCAAAATCTTTGGCTCAACTTTCTTGTCGATCCAAAATTTATATCAAATAGATAAATACCCAAAAATGTATAATAGAACAAAAGAATAAAAATATAACTAAACCTAAAAACAAAAATAAATCTAAAACTCTGACCTAAAAACAAGTCCCCGGCAGCGGCGCCGAAAACTTTATCGTTTTAGAAAAGTGGTAAAAATTCTTCGTTCACTGTGACTTGTGAAGATTCGTTTTGGACCTAATTTTGATTTAAACTAGCAAATTTGTAAAAGATTGTAACAATATTGGAAAGAACTAAGACTCAGGATTCCACCAAAATCACTTCTGAAAGATTCCTACAATGATTCTTAACAATTACAGCTCTTTTAATAACTTTGTTTCTTTGCCAAAAGTATATTTCTAAAATATTAACTGTAAATGTAAGCAATGTAGTCAATCTCGGTCGAGATGGCCAAGATATCGCCGGTTTTACCGGTATCGGGACTCACCCGATACGAAACAACTTATACCGTCAGAACGGTATTTGACCGAAAATATCAGCCGATATGGACAAATAAGGTTTAACATATATTAGCCGATATTAATTTATGATGTTAGATTAGAGTGAGATAAATCCAACGATGTAGTTTGTTAGAGAGAAATAAAACATATTCTCTCGATTCTCTCCCTCATTTCTCACCTGCGACTTCATCCACGATTAAACCCTAAATTTTTCTCAGTGACAAAAGGTAAAAATCTCATCTTCTTCACCTTGAATCCTTTTAAGGTTTTAGATTAAAATTGATTTGTTGTTTGATCGCTTGCTTCAGTTTTATTCGGTCTGAGTTATGGAATTTTTCTATTAATTGGACTATCTGTTGGAGGAGGGTGAAGAAGGAAAAGATCGATCCACATTGAGGTCGAAGCTTGAGATACCTGTTCAGGTAAGTGCAATGACAAATTGCTCGAAAAAGTTTCTTTGTACAATTGCTTCAATTTGCAATAAATTAAATTGCAATTTAGATGCTTTATTGACTTGTAGATTCTAATTTTTTGTTTTTCATATGCATTTTTTTATTCCAACTGCCATAAAATTTGTCCAGATTTTTGTACAAATTTTAGGAATAGGTTGTTGTTGAATGATGGGACATTACTGGATTGTTGTGCTTGTTTTTACGGACCTCTAAAACGATATTGGATAACGCTGGTAACTTCATATACACTTACACTACAAAGAACACTGGAGACTAGAAATTTGTTTCCACTAAACATATAAAATAAATTCAATTGATAAAGATGAGAATCAAACCTCCAGTGTATGCCAAGATATGTGTGTGGGCACTACTTACTAACATACTCGACATAATCTGTGATTCATTACTCTAGTTTAGCTCTTTATATTAGCTTGTTTTGTTTTAATTTTGGTACTTTAGGTTGTGATTATGGATTATTCTAATGCATCCAATTCAAGCATTACACCCTCTATATATGGCTCATTGGTGCCTTCATCTTCTACACAAACTAAAGATATGGCAAGGCAATGGGGTGAACACAGAGATCCAGAGCATCCAACCTGGATTACTTGTTTTTTATGTTCGAAATAACTTCGTGGTGGTGGAATCACGAGGATTAAGCAGCATATCATACAAAGGACATGAAATGTTAAACCATGTGGTAGTGCAACAATTGACATTATAAACAAAATTAATCAGGAGTATTCTATAAAGAGGATCAAGAAAACTCATAGGGATAATGTTGATTTATTGTATCAGCATACAAACTCAGATGAAGGATCTGATGCTGATATTGATGTTGCGGAACAAGAAGTTGAAAAAGATGGCAGGGTGGGTAGTGGTAGTGGTAGTAAACTAGTGGTACAAACTCAGAAGAAGGCTCATAATCAGACGGAGGGACAGGGAATAAACCAAAGTAATAATAGAGGTCCAATGGATTCATTTATAAAGACAGACCACAAGAAAACTCAGCAAACCACTTTTGAAAGAAACAGTTCAGCGAAAGAGAAGTTACTGAAAACTGCATGGAAAAGCATTTCAGCTTGGATGACTGAGAATTCAATATCTTTTAATACCGTTCGTTGCCCAAGTTTCAAAGAAATGATTTATGCAATTGGCGAATATGGGAAAGGTATGTAGTTAGTTTTTTTATAATTTGTATCTAAATAATGTTAGCTTAAAATGTTATAAATTTGAATATGATTAGATGTTAACTTATGTTTTTTATGTTTTTCTTTTGATGTTAGTTGTGCCTCCGCCGTCTTACCATCAGGTTCGTACAAATCTTTTCAAAGAACAATTAGATGAAATGAAGAAGTTTGTTGATACATTTAGGGTATATTAGAAGAGGTTTGGATGTTCTATCATGTCCGATGGTTGGAAGGATGGGAAAAAACGACATCTTATTAACTTTTTGGTGAATTGTCCGAAAGGGTCAGTTTTCTTGAAGTCTGTATGTGTCAAACAAAACCAATGATGATGATTACATACATGAGCTTGTAATAGAGGTAATTAATGATGTTGGGAAAGAAAATGTAGTTCAGTTCATTACCGATAATGGTTTAAACTTTAAGAAGAAAGGACATATTTAATGATTGATTACCTGATATATTTTGGACTCCTTGTACTGCTCATTGCGTTCAGTTAATGTTAGAAGAGCTTGGTTCCAAGGTCCCACAAATCAAGATAGCCGTGGTATTAGGTAAGAGACTCGTTACCTATATTTATGCTCATTCTCAAGTATTGAGTTTGATGAGGGAGATGGCACGTGGATACTTACATAGGTCCACAAAGACTAAATTTGCAACTCAATACTACATACTGGAAAGTTCTTCAAAAGCATAAAACTCTTTCGCAAATGATGTTTGTGAATGATAAGTGGGCGAAAATTAGGTTTACAAAAGAAAATGCATGAATTAATGTACTTAAAATTGCTACAAGTAGTACATTTTGGGCAGATGTTGATTACTCTTGTAGTGTGCTAAATCCCTTGGTTAAGGTTATAATGTTAGTGGATATGGAGCTCAAACCTACATTGCCTTCTTTGGTTGATGCAATGAGAATAACATGGGATCTATTTTTGGAAAAGAAACATAGTCATTAAAAGAGTTATAATTGTTAAGAATCATTGTAGGAATCACTCAGAAGTGATTTTGGTAGAACCTGAGTCTCAGTTCTTCCCAATATTGTTACAATCTTTTACAAATTTTCTAGTTTACATCAAAATTAGTCTAAAACGAATCTTCACAAGTCTCAGTGAACGAACAATTTTTACACTTTTCTAAAACAGCTCCCACACCGTGTTTATCTCCATCTTTATAAAATTCAGTTCTGGTCAATACAAGAATATTTCAGCCATTTTTTACGGCAACAAACACTTTTGATAACGTGTTTCAGCTAGTTTTAATTATTCCTTTAATTAGTTATCTCAAACACCCATTTAAATCCCATAAAATTAGGATCCAACTAAGTCAGATATCTTTCACGCGTAAGAAGTAATTTTCCCGCTATTTTAATTTTTTTGAACTAAAGAAGAGGGTTCCCTTATCCAAACTGTGGGTGCCTTTATCACTTTTGATGGGTGCCTTTAGTAATTTTTTTGGGTGTCTTTTCACTTTTTGAGTCAATAAAAACGTTTATTTTCCAAAAATACCTACAAATACATAAGATACCAAAATAAGTGCAAAAGTGAGCAATAACAATATATAAAATCGAGAATAAATAAGACACAAAAATGTGTCTATCATTATCTAACTCAAAATACAAACTACAACGAGTCTTCTACTAGTAGTGAAGAACTGGACGCACCGCCACCACGTACAATGCATCTGGATCGGTATCGCATCCATATCTTTGAGTAGTAGCACCAGGAGTTCCACATCGTATAATAGTTCTCCAGAGGAGGAATACCCAATTAGAAGGAGGATTCGATATTCCCAGGTTGTTCCACCACATATAAAGACATAAAAGATTAAACAATTAATGATAAAGCTTGCAGGCATGTTCCATCTTGATCATCAAGATGATACAGATGCACCATCATCCAAGAAGGATAGGAATGCACAAAATGATCAACTATTTGTTCTGAACTGATGTTATTCTTTTCATATGCATGTGTTTCTCTTCGGATATCTAAGTTGTTATCCACTGGCATCAGGCGGTTAGAAAGGATGACCGAATGAGATAGCATCCAAACCAAAGTAACCAAAACATGCAATCTCCTTTTTATTTCCAAGCAAATTATTTGTTTTATATTTGTATTTTTTTTAATATCAGTTTCGGTCCAAATACGGGCAAGACACGTCTTAGATTTGAGTTTAATAAAAACTAATTACTGTTTACACCTAAAACTTTTTAAAATATGTGTTTACCCACATCTTTAGATATTATTATCGTTACCACAAAAAAGGTTAATTGTAATTAAATTTAGAAACATTTTCAATCTATCAAGACATTTATGAGAACCTATTACAAAAATTAAAAAGTATTCCTTGCATTAACTAAAACAATAAACTTGTTTCCACCAAAAGAGATTCAATTCAATCTTCTCCCCTTGTTACCTTCCCGTTCTCCTTTAATTCCCTTCTTGATTCTCTTCCTGATAGGTGACTGAAGAGGGAATTCCTCCAAGATCATATTGGACGAAATATCCCTCTCCCAATGTATCCTCAAATATAACTGATTATATTCTTATATTTAAAGTACATTTTCTTTTGATTAATGATTTTTGAAGAAAATATCATATTAAACTCAGTTTATACATAAAAGATTTAAAATATAATTTGTTTGCTATTTTGCATATGCATGTCTTTTTTGCATATAAGTTTATTTATTTGATTTACAGTTTTCTTTTTGCATAGAAATATTAGCCAGTAATATATTTGTTAATGTATCGCTATTACAAAAACTAGTAAAATAAATCATATCAAAACTTGATAGTGTATTTATATTATCTTAACATATTTATTATATGTATTAATATCAACTTAATATTAATTTTGACTTATGTGTTAAAAGCACAACATCAAATAAAATCTTGAAATAATTTTTTATTAAATATTAATACATATTTACAAGAGGGCGAATGTGGCGTGTTGGTTGGTTGAAAAAAATTAACATTACACAATGCAAACCAAACCAATAGGCTTTGTAAGAAAACTATTGATAATTGGAAAAAGAAAAAAGATAATTCTCGCATAGCAAAATGTCTAGAACCAAGAGCTATCAACTCTTCCTTTGTGACCGGGATGGTGGAAAATAATGTACCCATCAACAGTTCAAGATAATTAATTTTATGAAAAAAAAAAATAATTTTATTTTAAATTGTGTTAAGAAAAAAAAACATGTTGCCATCAACACCGACTCCTGTGCCATTATCACGTAAGTATGCATCATAAATAGCACGTTGAGCCGCTTCCATGGCATCCGTTTCTTTCCAAGTTTTAAGGCTAGGAGTATCAGTCAAAAAATTAACTAAAAGAAAAAAATCAATTCGTGAAGCTTACCTAAATTGATACGAATCCCAGAGAGAGAGAAAGAGAGATATTTAGGAAATTTTGGTCGCCCTAATAATAGGGAGAAAGAGATCTTGGTCGGAGATCGACTTCAGATAGAGAAATCAATGATCATCATCATGTTATTCTATTCCTCATAATAGAATACATCACTAATTAAATTTTTTTGTCAAATTATGCAGATTTAGATTTATGCCATGTAAACTTTAAAAAAAAATAAAAAAGATTAATGGCATGGAGTAGTGTTTACAGTTAACAAGGGTATTTTTTGCAATGTTAGATGGCGTAGCAGTTCAATCGAATCTACTACATATAGTGATGGGTGAGACTGAGTAAGTATGCACCATCCAGTACATTATTTTATGAAAAAAAACTAATTTTATTTTAAATTGTGTTACGAAAAAAAAGTATGTTACCATCAACAACGACTCCTATGCCATTATCGCGTAAATATGCATCATAAATAGCACGTTGAGCCGTTTCCATGGCATCCGTTTCTTTCCAAGTTTTAAGGCTAAGAGAATCAGTCAAAAAATTAACTAAAAGAAAAAATCAATTCGTGAAGTTTACCAAAGTTAAAACTAAATTGATAAGAATCTCACCCCTTGTTAACAAGGGCCATCCATGCGGTATTTTCCCCTTTGCCGGTACAATGAGAAGATGTTATTTGTGTACATCCTCCATTATGGAAGTAATACAGTTTTGGCTGAAAATTTAAAAATTGTAAAATTGAATTACTTGACACCATAAGGCGTAAGGTTAACTGTATTTTCTATCCACCGAATTATATATATAGTTGGTTCTAAACCCAAGTTTAATAAACTATGATGATATTACACAAATGGAATGTAAAAACTAACCTTGTTATCTTTATCCCATCCGGCTAATAGAATTTCCACGGTCTCAAGGTTGTCTTTATCAGCGAGGTTTTTCAAACGGTATGTTTCAAGAATATCACGGAATGTCTTTACTAAGTATTCATCCTTATTTTCCTGTATAAAAGATTAAAACAGTTATATTCTCTTCTTTAAGTAGCTGATTATTGTAAAAAGAAATTCTGACCAGCAACCAATAGACTCTTAACTTTCACAAATGTAAATGTCTGTATAAAAATAATACTAGATCGAGATAAGCTAGCTTATGGAGGTTTCTTAGCTCAGTTGGAATTGGAATTTCACCTGCAAGAAGATTGGAAGCCAGACTAAGTTTCCTAGGCCAACCTATATGTAATGGTGTTCGACCATGAATTACGTATATTAGACATGAATTCAAGCAATGAAAGCCAATCATTTGAGAAAAAAACTTTATCCGTTTTATACCTGAATCGATTGTTGAAAACATCTCTATATATAGACAAGTAACCAACATAAAATTACATAATATATTCAAATTTTTATATATCAGTTCTTCTAACTAAAATTTGAAGAAGATTAACTTGAAAATGAGTTGTATCTTAAGATGGATAAGAGAAGTGTACGAGAATATGATGACAACATCGCTTAAAAGAAACCATTAATCATATTCATGTGAAACCATCAACCATCAACCTAAAAGTTCACAGCATACTAGTTGAAAACGATAAAAGAATGGTCCTGATTGAAAAAAAACAAGACAAAAAAAATGCTTACTATATAATTGCTCTGTAGATGAAGCAACCATTGTTCGACATAATGCCGCCAACCAACACCCGTTAATGCAAATTTCTCACCAAGAATAGTTTTTTTTTACTTAGGTTTATCTGCGAAAATTTAGAAACCAACAATTAGTGATCACTTGTTTCTGCAATCATTCCACATTAATACCTCCTCCATCACAAGTTAAATGTAACCACAACCATTACACTTATGTAAGTATCTTCAAATATTTTCATCGAAAATAAATAAATGATATATGTATCAATATGGGAATCATCATGCATCTTATAAAAACAATTCCAAATTAAAAATAGCTCTACAATCAATCAAGTTGGAAAAAATATATACTATAAGTAATGAGAATACATACGCTCATGAGGTATGCTTATTTCAACATTTTGGCCCTTTGCATTACGATTAATCTCTATCTCATGATATATTTGTTTCCTATCTACAACTAAAATAATAGTATTATGACTTTCCAACATAACACCGCAAGATGTACCTCTAGTACATAATTTCATAGTTTCACTGGTTACCATTGAGGAATATACTAAAACTCTTAGATCCCTAGAACTAAAACCTAAAACTGCATCACAATAATTGCATTACTGGAATTACTAGTGATAATCCTATTTTCTTTGACAAGAAGTATAAGAAGATTAGTTCTACACTAGAATACGCAATTGTCCACATGATGCATTCACTCGTTTTTGATGATTCTGAGTACTCCACCTACTTGTACTTTAAATAAACCCCAAACAAATTTTAACCAATTTTATATCTATCTAGCTAGTACGTACTACTACTACTACTAGTTTATCATCATGCTGAAAATAATAACTCACTTCAGTCTTCATTAGCAATTACTTTCTCTTGTCATCGGGAAATGATATTTGAACTCAAAAAGTTATTTTGTTCTTGATTTTTTGATATTCGGATGATGACGAGGGTAAAAAACATAGTTGTACATTAGAGTGATACCATAGGAACCTTGGTTTCTTGGACCTATAAGAAAAGTATAAACAAATGGAAAAGTCAAACAAGAGGATAAACAACAAATAATATTACAAAAATACAAACTTACATATGTATCAAGTTGGGCTCTCATAAAATCAAATTTCTTTTCTTATCCAGCTCGTGTACAACCCTGTGGAAATTGAAAAGACAAAACCAATACATTATTTTCCACCATCCCGGTCACAAAGGAAGAGTTGATAACTCTTGGTTCTAGACACTTTGCTTTGTGAGAATTATATTTTTGTTTTTTTTCCAATTATTAATAGTTTTCTTACAAAGCCTATTGGTTTGGTTTGCATTGTGTAAGGATATGTTAATTTTTTTCAACCAACCAACACGCCACATTCGCCCTCTTGTAAATATGTATTTATATTTAATAAAAAAAATTATTTCAAGATTTTATTTGATATTGTGTTTTTAACACATGAGTCAAGTTTAATATTAAGTTGATATTAATACACATAATAAATATATTAAGATAATATAAATGCACTATCGAGTTTTGATATGATTTATTTTACTAGTTTTTGTAATAATGATACATTAAAAAATATATTACTAGCTAATATTTCTATGCAAAAAGGAAACTGTAAATCAAATAAATAAAACTTAGATGCAAAAAAGACATGCATATGCAAAATAGGAAAAAAAATCATATTTTAAATATTTTAGGTATATACTGAGTTTAATATAATGTTTTATTTAAAAATCATTAATCAAAAAAAAAAATCCATTAAATGTAAGAATATAATCAAAACCAACCCCACCTATTAAGAAACACATATTTCTTTTTTTCTAAACCCACAAATTTTATATCAAAATCTAAAATGATCATATTCAAATAGAAAATTATCCATTAGATATTATACCAAAAAACAAACAAACCATTTTTACTAACAAAAGATTTATCAATTTCAACAAAATCGATTTATACTAAAACAAATAACAACTGACGAGAGAATCAACTAGTTACAGCTTGTCCTCGTTAATCCGAGTGTCTTTTGACATCCAGTGGTTGGATAAGCAATATTGAGCTAAACGGAAACACATAAAATCAGAGAAGAAATTAATAACAAGCAACCTTCATAACTAAACTTATCATCAAAATCTTATCAACAATGGTAAAATGAGGTAGAGAAGAATACCTTCATGATTGTTATCTAAGACAAATATCTGTTGTTGCTGCTTCTAGGGTTTTAGCTTTTTCTAAAGAGAAAAATGGGGTTCTCTTTCGTTTATATACTACTATACTGAATCTAGGGTTCTTCCTTTTCATACCACATTTGTTATTGGACTTAAAGATATAAATAGATAGATCCAAAGACATGTATAATCCCATAGCGTATGTAGGATATGCCTTTGGTACTATTAGAGGTGTCAATGCAAAAAAATTATTTTTTCAAGCATGTAGAATTTTTTTTTTTCTTTTTCCTTTTCTTTCCTTGAAGAATAAAAAGATCAAAATTGAATGACACAAACTAGTGCAAATGGATAAACAACACTGCTAATGGGGTACCAGTTTACGGAAGAGAGTATCAAAATCCATATAAAACAAAACATTATTTACTTTGTCTTAGATGAATTTTGGTGCCTTCTTTAGCAAACTGGTATCCCCTATTGGCAGTCATATGAAAAAAAAATGATCATGGCCCACAATGACACAAGAGAGCCCCAAAACAACCAAAAACCTGATTAAAAAACCATTAATTTTTTTTGGCCGATGTTCTTTTGCCATGACAGGAACCGACACAACAGAAGCATTGGCCATTCAGATGGCGGTGAACTAGGCAAGAAGAATTAAAAAAAAGGTAAAAAATAATAATTTGTGACTATAGAAATATGGTTCACTTTATCAACAACAAAATCAATTTTTCTTTTTTTATTAACATATATAACAAACTCATTTTTTGTACATAGAAAGTTGCAGATATTTCAAGAGACACTATGACCAATTTTTTTGGTTGTTGATTTAATCAAAGTGTCATTTGTTAATTGGAATATTATTAATAACGTGTTTAGATGTCATAAGCAGAAATTAATCTCAGAAGTCATAAATAAAAACATATTACTTCATAAAAAGTTAATTTTTTTATTATTAAAAATCATTTTAAATTAACATCGTCAAACAGACTATTTACTTTTTAATTTCTAAAAATTAAAAAAAATTTTCTCGGTATACATCCAGTCACCCTTATAAAGTGTGCATAGACTCAGTTACTAATTATACTAGAAAATACAAAGTTCGATACATAGAGGAAGGGCGGTCATTTATAGCAAGAAAATACAAAGTTCGATACATAGAGGAAGGGCGGTCATTTATAGCAAGGTTGGTACACCCCCAATCAATTGGTGGAACCTTTGCCGGAGATATCAAGTTATCGCTAAATTTTCAAAAAAATAATTATCCATTTAAGGAGCTAAAACCAATTCGGAGTTCTTACCTTATGAAGTGGTTTAGTCCCTTTTGGGTGGTCACATGCACCTCCTTGCTACTGCACCTCAATTCCCATCACCCTCTTCTGATCCCTTGTACCGATCCATTTCTTCATATTAACAAAACCACAACAATCCATTTTCATTCTTTTTATTTGCAAAGATTAACAAAACAATCTTATATTAATATAATTTTTTAATCAACTCACAAGGGGAAAAAAAGGGAAAGAATCATGGAATAATGGTAGCCAAACTTATAATTATAGATAAATACAGGTTCCACGTTTGATGAGTTGGGCTTACTAATACTTGGCAAAAAGCCTTATACGAGCGTATGTTAAAGCTTGAATAGACAGAAAGACTAGATAAAACATTCGGAACAAACTTGGCAAAATAAGTAGTTAGGAACAAGTTGATTATCCTCGACCTGGTTGTCCATGGAGATTGGAGGGAGAAAGAGAAGGTAGTTTACAAAGGTCAGACCTTATATACACCAATACCAGCTAATTTTCCGAGGAGGCGTGGAATTTTTGGGAGAACTAGTAAACATGAAAGAAGGAAAGGAAGGTTGAAGAACACACTTTGATATCAGCAGCTTGTGCATATCTTTGATCATTTTGATGCATTAAAGTTCTGAAGTGGAGATAAGCCGAAGCTCATGGTAAGAGTAAAAGGAAGAAGTATAAAATTCAAGTTTCGCAAATTAACGATAGCACAGGTACAATGCAAAGCTATAATCAAACATTGATTTAGCTTACAATTAGTTTAGCAAACAAAACAAAAAACTTAGTAGTATAATAATATACCCACAATTACAATTTAAAGAAGAAAAAGACTGTTCATCATTTTGATCTTGTTAGTTAGTCTAACATAGAGATTTATCTCAAATTCAACTTCAACATGCACTAAAATGAACCTAATGAATAACAAATTAAAACAACTCCTGAGGAAGAAAAATAAAAAAACGAAGGTAAAATTAGATCTATTCCATTTACCATAAACTAACAGAGTTAAAATCTGATGAATGGATCATTCATCCTTGAATTTCCTGATTACCATTCTTACTTTCATTTCTCTGTAAGAAATGATCAGTAGAAGCCGAACCACGAATCATCATCTTCTTAAACTCATCAAACGAAACAAGACCATCACCATCACAATCCACACCTTTAATCATATTCTTACAATCTTCAAGTGTTGGAGTCTCACCTAAACTTCTCAAAACTTTCAGTAATTCCTGTGGTGATATTGATCCATCACCATTAGCATCTAAAATGGTAAAAGCAGATTTAACATCTTCAAGTAATTTCTCAGGATCAATAGTATTTAATTCAATAAACTCATCTAAATCAATAAATCCATCTCCATCTGAATCAACTTCTTTTACCATTTTCTTTAATTCTTCTTCTTCAGCATTATGTCCTAAACTACTCATCATCAATCCTAATTCAGACCACTCTATTTTCCCATCACCATTCACATCAAACTTTTTGAAAATCTCTTCGAATTCCTGTACCTTTTTATTTGAAGAATTCATGAAAATAGATGGTGATTGTGGTGGTGTTTCATATGTTGACAGTTCCCCCATTGAATTCTCCCGTTTCTTTTTCTTACCCAGTAATGATCTAATCCCCATTGTTTGAGAACAATAAAATCAGAATAAACAGGAATAAGAATGAGAGGATTTGGAGAATGAGAATTATTATTAGAGAAAGAAAAGGGAGAGAGAAACCGATCGGATTTATATAGGTCTGTGATTCATATTCTAAAAACCAGGGGTTTAAGATAGATCGTGAAGACCATAAACATAATCTGACCGTTAGTTATTATCATTATATTTAACTGCTGTTGTTTTGGTAGGACCATAAATTAACGCGTGGCCTGCAACGGTTTTTTGAAATCGTGAGTAAATTATGGAATTTTAACTGCTCCGACAAATGAGTGCAGCTTTTCAGGAATTACTAATATTATTTATTTATTTAGTTTTTTTTTTTCTTGTTTCCGAAAATACTCTTGTTTGTTTTGGGATGGATTTTGTCTCTGGATATCATCTAGATTACCGTGTGGAATGGTTCATTATGTTGTTAGGATGTTGTTAGATGAAGTAAGAAAGCTGGATATGATCAAAATGCCGAGCTACATGTAGCTTCAGTAATAACGTTTAATAATTTATGCGAAAATCATATTTATAGAGCAGAGATTTATAGCTAGACCCGGCGTTGTGATCATGCCTGCAATATCGTTTTGTGGGGAGTATACTTTGGCGTTTCGAGACATATTTGGTGAATGCAAATTTTTAATGCCAAGAAATAAATAGGTCTGTTAACTTAAAGCCAAATTTGACTTTTATAGTCAACAATGTAGATCTTACGCTTTTCTAGCGTTACATGAAAGAAGCACACAAAGTACATATTCCGTGAAAGTTTGTTAGGAAAAGTGGTTACACTTTTTAATCACTTTTTAAGCATGAAGATGAAGAAGAAATGAGTGGCTTTCGGATTAGAAAATGACCGTAGAAAAAAGGGACAGGGTGTGGGTTTTCTCCACAAGGAGGACGTCTCTGAAGTTTGGTCAGATATTTTGTTAGAGCAATTTCAATGGATGGGTATATTGATTAATTTGTCAATTATTATTTTATAATGGGATGGATAATTTGAAAAATAAATTAATAAATGAGTATTTATAGAATTTTGTCCATTGAGACGTTAGTTAAGTCGATCGTCTTTATGGGAGACGATCGAATCATATTGAACCGTTCGATTCATGTTGCACCGAGCATCGGTTCTTGTTGAACCAAGCGGCTCTTCATACACCGAGTGAAATATATTTTTATTTAAAATATAGTTAAGTTAATTATTTTATTTTATTTTTTGTACTAATTATAAAATAGAAACTGATCTCACTTAACTAAAAAATTATTTATTTATATAAAAAACAGACATCACTAATTAAAAATAATATTTGCTTATACAAAAATAGGGTTTACTTGGCTAATTTGCCAATTCTCCCACTATTCAAAACTGAATTTACCAAGCCATGTGGCTTGGCATATTGGTTAAGATACCAATACCCGCTGGAGTTGCTCTTAACCACAAAAATCTATTTAGTCACAAGTATACATAATCATAATACTTTAGCCATAAAATTGAATCAATACAATGAATCGCAGACAGCTACTCAAGGCACACACAACTTTTCGTGCCTGTTGCAGGGCATTTATTATAAGATTTAATTTTATAGATACTTAATTAGGATAGTTGAACTTCATGATAATCACACAATAAAATATATACGAGTAGTTTATACGAAATACCTAGTAGCATTAATTTGTAGTATATTATCGATCATCTTTGTAGCAGCAGTAATACCTTGTGGAGGTCGTAGTTTTTCCCACTTGACCTTAGCCGTAATGAGTAGCAATTTCTTGAAAACAATATTGATGTGTATTATGTTTTTTTTATAGGTAGAGAAGGGACGAGGTTCCTAGGGTTTTAGTATTAGTTTTTAATGGTAGAACATAAGCGATATTAAAGAGATTATGAACACATGAGAATGAATACTTCAATTAATAAACATGTTATCCAACTTAAGACTACATTTCTATCCAATAATAAAGGTTTAGATACTTATGGATTTCTCAAAATCCTTGAAAAATATTCAAAAACGTAATAAAGCAAACCCTAGAAATCCTGATGATCAATCGCCACTCCAAGCCCTAACTCTTTCTTCTCCTTCTTGTTGTCAAGTCTATTTTGTGTAGAAAGTGTCTTCTTAATGTCTTGGGATTATACAGTAATCATGATTTTAGGGCTTAATATCCTTATGGGACTAAGTTGTATCCATTTAAAATGCCAAAACACGTCGAAATGGAACCCCTGGGTTTGCCACAGTCGGCATAACCGATTTCCATGACCTATGCCGACTTTAGGACCACAATAGCTCAAATTCTTTGTCCCAAAATTGCTACAATCCGTATTGTCGATTTTCCATGAGTAATGTCGATTTTAGGGGTCAAAAATACAAGTTTTCTGCCCAAAATACAATTCCGACTGTTGCGCTGTAGATCACTTTTTCTTGCTTTGGCTTTCTTGTCCGTAACTTCTTCGTCCGAACTTGGAATGACCTCATTCTTTTGGCGTTCACCTTGTATTCTCGTTCTCTTCAAGATTATATTAAGAAATCCTAGATTTGAATGAGTTGAATTTATTCATTGGTCCTTCTTTACTTGTAGAACTAAATTTCCTTGTTCATTTTGTGTTGTAATGAACTTTTTTCTTCTTCTTTGGTTGAATACACTTCAAAACTCCTAAGAAACTCAAAAATAAAAATAAAATCAAAGCATAATGATATGAAAACTAACAAAAAAATAATGAATTAGAGCATCAAACTGATGCAAATAATGCACCTATCACTTTCCAAGTATTCAACTGAATTTTTAGGGCAAAATTTTAGAGTAAGAATATCAAATCCCAACAAATTTAAGTTTTCTAATGTTTGTTGTTTCTTACTTGTTGAAGTTCAGAAAGTCTACCAACTTATCTGATAGCAGACATATGTAGAGAGAGATTAATAGGCTTGTGGTTGGAAAGAGTTTGATCAGGTGATTCAATCGGTTGATTATGTCAGCTTCTTCCTTCTGTCCACAATTATGTGTGATATGTATTGTATTAGTTTCTATACAAACATACGTTTGAAATATATGTTTATAAATCAATTCTTAGTCTCTTAATTACTTATTGCCGGATCAAGGTTATAAAATGTACATATGTTTAACAGACTGAACAAGAACATCAATCTAGTTATTGCTAACTAAACAAGAACAATAAGCTTGAAAAATTGTACTCCTCCTCCTCCTCTTGTGGTATGAAAGATGAATAAGAAAAACACCAACATCCAACAATGAATGAGAAGAGTTCCTCACTTCCGAACCTTTGCCAAATTGGTTACTTTTGTACTAACTGCTATCAAGAGGGTTTTCCATATCACGTCCTTTCTTAATGGTACGTATAACCGATTTCGTCAGTACGTACGGTCACTAGCTAGAAGTACTTGAACTCCAAAACTAGTATCCCATATTTGACTTCCAAAACTCTGCATGTGAAGTTCATCTTCAGCAACCCACAAGAAGTCAGGAATCCTTGTGAGATTTTTTTTTTTGAAGCATGGAATCCTTGCGAGATGTTTCTTGAATGCTTCCAAATTTGGATCTTCCACCCAAATATCTGTACATAGTTAACACTACTCGACTAAGTGTTGGAGAAAATGAGTTTAAACTAAATGTTTTTTGGTCTTGGTGTGACGTGAATGAATCTATTGAGTTTAGTCCCACATTGGGTATTCTAGAGAAGGATGTCCACTATATAACTATTCTCATATGGATAGTTAGACAAACAAGAGGGTGGAATGGGGTGGGAAAATAATACATGGGCTAACTAATATTTTGGGCTTGCTAATGTGAAAGACATCAACCATGATCTATTGTTTTTACCAAAAATAGTTTTACAAATCCGAAACCCTAAAGGATTCTTTTTATGTTTTGGGAAAACTTGATTTACAAGAAATCCGAAACCCTAAGGTTTCTTTTCTCATATAAATACAAAACGTTTTCAGAGTTAAAATGCATCCCAAAAGCGGCTACTATCATGTTTTCTTTTCACCATCTTCTCGCTTTGTTTTGCGCTTTTGAGTGTTTATTTCCCTTCCTTCCTTGTTGCTAAGTTCAAGAGTGGGTAGTCTGTATTGTGCTAATACAAGTTATATCAGGCAGTCTTATCCTGGACACATCTTCGCACGTTGGGGTTTAGCATTGCTCTTCTTGAGTATACCCATGAACTAATGTGTTAAAGACAACTTGTTGAACCTGTGATTCTGCCCTCATAGTTGTCTGTGGTAGAGTTGTTTTCATTTCAGTTTTATGTATTATTCTGATACATCTAACGATGTTGTTCATTGTTGCAAGATTCCAACAATCTTAACACATTATTTTCTATCTCGTAACAATGGGAAAGAACGATGTTGAAAAACCACAAAAGTTCAACGGAAAGGATTTCAAGAGATGGCAATCCAAGATGCTGTTTTACCTGAGTTTTCATGAGTTAGACGTAGTACTGGTTCTTTTTGATGATTTGATGAATATTGAAGAAACTACTGAAGATGACAAAGCATTTTACAAGAGGCAGAATTATCTGGATAAAAATCATATTATGAACTATTTGGAAGATGTGATGTATGATTTTTATAAAGCTAAAGAAAATTTCAGTGCTTATGATTTGTGGACTGCGTTAGAAGCAAAGTACCAGGCAGAGACTGCTGGTAGCAAGAAATTTCTGGTAGCGAAGTTTATGGATTTCAAGATGACGAATGATAAACCTGTTGTTGATCAATTCCTTGAACTTCAACAAATCATCAACGAGATTCTTGCTGAAGGTATGGTCATTGATGAGACTTTTCAAGTATGTGCGGTAATTGAGAAGTTACCATCTTCTTGGTCAGAGTACAAAAGAAAATTAAGGCATGAAAACGGGTGAAATCAACATGGTTGAATTGGGAAAGAAGATTCAAGTTGAAGAAATGTTATGCACCAAAGACAAGAATGTTTCTTCTGCAAGAGATATGACAAATAAGGCTCATATGACTGAACACAAATCTTGGAAGGTGATAACAACAAACGCAACCCTAAGTCTGGACCGCACAAGAAAGGTATTTTTCCGAAATCCAAATCTGGCAATGGTAAAATTAAAGGTGCATGTTATGTTTTCGGTATTCCTGGGCATATGAAAATTCATTGTAGACAACGTAAGGACCTTAATAAGAAGAATAATGCTAACTTGGTTGCTGAGAATAAGAACGAGTTTTCTGCTATGGTGTTTGAAGTTAATCTGGTGACAAATGTGAGGGATTTGTGGGTAAACTCTGGAGCTACCAAGCATGTATATGGAAGCCGATACTTGTTCACCTCCTATCATAAGGTAGGGGAAGGCGAGAAGCTCTATATGGGTAACTCATCTGCAGCATAGGTTGCAGGAAAGGGAAAGGTTAGGCTGAAACTTACATCTGGCAACACTCTCACATTGAATGACGTTCTTCATGTTCGAGACATCTGCAAGAATCTTGTTTCCTGTTCTGTTTTAGATGATAAGGGTTTTAAAGTTGTAATTGAGTCTGAAAAAATTGTAATAACTAATGGCAAAGAGTTTGTGGGTAAGGGTTATAAGACTGAGGGTGTATATAAGCTTTATGTAAAATCTGATGAAATAAATATGAATGATTCTTTTGCTTACATGTGTGTCATTAAATGTTTGGCATGGTAGACTTGGTCATGTAAACTATAAATCAATGCATAAATTGGCTAGCGTAGGCTGCATACCTAAATTCACTATTGAAAAGGATCATAAATGTGAGATATGCGTAGAATCTAAGCATGCTAAGAAATCATTCAGTAAGAATGTCCAGAGAAATTCTACACCCTTAGAATTAATCCATTATGACCTAGTCGATATGAAGTCAGTTCAAACTAGAGGTGGTAAGAAGTGGCTTGTCACTTTTATAGATGATTGTACAAGGTACTGTCATGTTTATTTGCTTAAAAGGAAGGACGATGCCTTAGAAGCCTTTAAGATATATAAACTCGAAGTTGAAAACCAATTGAATGCTACTATTAAAACTGTTAGGTCTGAACGTGGTGGTGAGTATGAAATTCATGTAGGAGATTTCTGCAAAGAACATGGCATAATACATGAGACATCATCCCCATATTCACCTCAATCCAATAGTGTAGCTGAACGTAATAATCGTACCCTTAAGGATATGATGAATGCCATGTTGATTAGTTCAGGATTACCTGCAAACTTGCGGGGGGAGGCCATTCTCTCAGCTTGTTATATCCTGAATAGAGTACCCTTTAAAGGATCAGATAAAAATCCATATGAGTTACAGAAAGGTAGACAACCATCTTATGCTTACTTCAAAGTGTGGGGGTGTTTGGAAAAGGTGGCCATACCTCCTTCTAAGAGAACCAAGATATGACCCAAAAGTGTTGGTTGTGTCTTCATAGGGTATCCTGAGCATACTAGTGCTTATAGGTTTATGGTTGTGAGTTCTGAAATTTCTGACATTGGGTTGCATACTATTATGGAGTCTAGGGATGCAGATTCTTTGAGAATATTTTTCCTTTGAAACTTGGTTCTTGAAAGACATGTTTAGATGAACCTCTAGATATGCCTTCAACCAGTCAGTCATTACCTTTAGAGGTAGATGCACCAGAATCTGAACCTAGAAGAGGTAAAAGGGTTAGAACTGAGAAAACCTATCCTGGTTGTATTACATACCTAGCCGAGTCTGAGCCACAGACTTATAGAGAAGCCATGATTTCTTCTGAAGCTCCATGGTGGAAAGAAGCCTCCATTAGTGAAATGGATTCCATCCAAAAAAACGGTATTTGGGAGATTGTAGATTTACCTCCAGGGCGTAAGGCCATAGGTTGTAAATGGATCTTTAAGAGAAAACGTAATATAGATGGAACTGTTGATAAATACAAGGCTAGGTTGGTAGCTAAAGGCTACAAAACAGAAAGAAGGTATAGATTTCTTTGATACTTATTCACCTGTGACTAGAATTACTTCCATTAGGATGTTAATTGATATAGCCTATGTCCATAACCTAGAGATACATCAAATGGATGTAAAGACAACGTTTTTAAATCGTGAATTGGATGAGGAAATTTACATGGAATAACCCAAGGGTTTTGTAGTGAAAGTTTGCGAAAATAAAGTGTGCAAACTGATTAAATCGTTGTATGGTTTGAAACAAGCACCTAAACAATGGCATGAAAATTTGATCACGTGATGATTTCTAGTGGTTTTAGGATTAATGAATCTGACAAGTGTGTTTACACTAAACTTGTTAAGGATGCCTGTGTAATTCTATGCTTGTATATTGATGATATGCTGATACTAGGTACAAACATGAATGTTATTAATTCCACTAAGAAGTCGCTGAATGAGAACTTTGACATGAAAGACTTAGGCCCTGCTGATGTAATCTTAGGGATGAAGATTAAAATGAATTTTAATGGCTATAGTTTGAGTCAATCTCATTATGTTGAAACTATACTTAAAAAATATAATCAGTTTAACTGTAAACCTGCTTGTACTCCGTATGATTCCTCTTGTAGTCTCAAGAAGAATAAGGGTGGGGGAGTTAACCAACTTGAATACTCAAGAGTCATAGGAAGTTTGATGTAATTGATGAACTGTATGAGACCAGACATTGCCTATGCAGTGAGTAGGTTAAGCATGTATACTTGTAATCCAGGGCAGATGCATTGGGATGCACTTATTAGAGTGTTGAGGTACTTAAAGTACACAATGTCCTTCTGTTTGAGTTATGAAGGATACCATGCCGTCCTTGAAGGATTTTGCGATGCAAACTGGATAGACTCAGAGGAGTCTAAGTCTACGAGTGGGTATGTAATCACTCTAGCAGGAGCTTCTGTTTCTTGGAAATCTTCCAAACAGACATGTATAACTCATTCCACTATAGAATCGGAGTTTATTGCGTTAGATAAAGCAGGAGAGGAAGCCGAATGGCTTAGATACTTTTTAGAAGACATTCCTCTTTGGCATAGGCCTGTGCCAGCTATATCTATACACTGTGACAGTACATCTGCGATAGCTAGATCTAAGAACAATGTTTATAATGGGAAGTCTATACATATTCGTAGAAGACATAATTCTTTGAAACAACTTATCTCTACTGACGTTATTATCGTTGACCATGTGAGGTCTAAGGAGAATATCGCAGATCCTTTGACGAAAGGATTGTCTAAAGAAATAGTTAGTGCTGCATCGAGGGGGGATAAGACTTAAGCTCATAAAATAAAATTGCCATGAAGGATGCTCAACCTTACTGACTGGAGATCCCAAAACGAAGGTTCAATGAGATAACTAATTTGTGGTGATTAAATGTATACACTATCAAGAGAATTACATTCTTTGTCCCTCCCTATGGTGTATTGTTGTGATAGTGTGACTGCATGTGAAGGATGACTTTTAAGAAGTCTTAATGAATTCTATAGTTTCAATTTTAGATTGAAGTGGGGTGTAGCAGTAACACTCTTGATAGAACTCACCTATCTGAATGAGGAAGTGGGCTGCTTCCTTTGAGAATTTGAGCGAATTTCATCAAACGCTAGCAGTTCAAGACATCGCGTTCACTGTCTCTAGCAAGTAGTTTTGGTAACTTCTCACTAAGTAAAGGCTCAAGACCTGATGGACACCTTTACCTATATGGTATTTTCCGCATTCTGATTTTTTCGTTTTTTACCAAGATTTCATTCATGTGGGGGATTGTTGGAGAAAATGAGTTTAAACTAAATGTTTTTTTGGTCTTGGTGCGATGTGAATGAATTTCTTTAGTTTAGTCCCACATTGGGTATTCTAGAGAAGGATGTCCACTATATAACTATTCTCATGTGGATAGTTAGAAAAACAAGAGGGTGGAATGGAGTGGGAAAACAATACATGGGCTAACTAATGTATGGGTAATGTGAAAGACATCAACCATGATCTATTGTTTTTACCAAAAATAGTTTTACAAATCCGAAACCCTAAAGGATTCTTTTTATGTTTTGGAAAAACTTGATTTACAAGAAATCTGAAACCATAAAGGTTTCTTTTCTCCTATAAATACAAAAGTTTTCAGAGTTAAAATCCATCCAAGAAGCGGCTACCATCCTGTCTTCTTTTCACCATCTTCTCGCTTTGTTTTGCGCTTTTGAGTGTTTATTTCCCTTCCTTTCCTGTTGCTAAGTTCAAGAGTGGGTAGTCTGTATTATGATAGTACAAGCTATATCGGGCAGTATTATCCTGGACACATCTTCGCACGTTGGGGTTTAGCATTTATCTTCTCGAGTATACCCATGAACTAATGTGTTAAAGACAACTTGTTGAACCTGTGATTCTGCCCTCGTAGTTGTCTGTGGTAGAGTTGTTTTTAATTCAGTTTTATATATTATTCTGATACATCTAACGTTGATGTTCATTGTTGCAAGATTCAAACACTAAGTACACACAAAACCGAAATGTACATAAAAATAAATCACTGCATGGGGGAAACAACTGCAGTCGATTCTAAAAACGGGCCGCCAACATTACTCTTAATTTGTTACGTAATGTAAACATGTAATGCAATTTACTATGAATCAACATCAGACAAGGATTACTCTTAAAACTCGAGTTTGAGCCAGGGAAAAAAGGTAATTCTTTCTTCTTCTACATTAATTTCTTTTTTGGACTGAACTCTAGGGCACAGTTGGAGTAGATAATTGAGTTTCACTACAAAATGCACTTGAGATTTGATTCTTAGAATCTAGTAACTGAAGTGATCTTACGACTTCAAATAATGTAGGCCTTTTCTCAGGCACACCACTAGTGCAAAGAAGAGAAATATCTATAACTCCCAATGTGGTTGTCGATTTTCAAGCAACACAACCTCATGAATCAGGTGAGTGAAATACAGAACAAGAAGAGAAATTAAATTGGTAAAAAACAAAATTGAAATCAACACAAACAAGTTTAACGTGGTTCGGCAGAGATCTGCCTACATCCACGGGTAATGAAAGTTGATTGTTCTTATTGATTATTAGGTTACAGAAGATTGAAGATTTTCTGCGTTGAGAACATTTTAAGGAAGAAGAAACTATTTTTTCTAGGAAGAAGCCGAAGAAAAGTCCCCCTTGTAATATATTTGTTTTGCTTATAAAAGGGTGATAGAAATGACATTTACAAAAAAACCCCTTTGCCTTTATCTTCAAAGCATTGATAAGCTATCTGTTTCAATATCAAATTTTGCCATGTGTCAATGGAGGTACACCACGTGTCGACAGTGATCTTCCATGTGTCGATAGTGATCTTCCATGTGTCAATAGTGATCTTATACTTGAATAACCTTAGTCTAATTTTAGTGAGGGACAAGATGGTGCGGACAAGATGGTGCGAGAGGTTGGTGAGGGACGAGATGTTGGGGGATGAGATGGTGAGGGACGAGATAATGCGGGACGAGTTAGTGAGGGAAGAGTTGTGATTGTGGACTTGAGTTATGGTTTGTGCTGCGGTCCAACCAATAATAAATGGTGACATTTTTAAATTTTAGAGTTGCTTCTATGCATGCTTAGAGTTTCTTCTGTGCATGCCGTTGTGGAGTCGTATCCTGCTTCGGCTCTTAATTGCTTTCCATGTATTGAGCTAGATTTATTGTACTCACAATTTTCCCCTTTTCTTAAGGTTTGTTTGAAGAACAATCCTTAAGAAAAACATCTTCATGTCTTGCTTGTACCGTACTTTAGTGGTTGATGTTGCCGATGCTTTACATTGTGTCTTGGTTAGGTCTGATGCGGCTATCTTCTCATTGGTACCTCTTGGCAATGGTCCGGAGTATCTTGTTCCTAGGTCATGTGATGCCCCAATGGTTGCTTTCCAACCTTTTCATGATAAGAGATTTAGCCTGAAAAATCCACTAAAGTACGAAGTTTTGCTTTCAATACTTATATACAAGCACGTGTTAGTGTAAAGATATCATCCCATATATTATGACCAAAATGATAAGTAGATTAATAAAATATCATTCATTCAATCTTTATGAAAATATGTATTGTTGAATCTAGTGTACAAGTATCAGTCAATCAAGGGTTCAAATTCAAAGTGATAATCGGAATGGGTCCCTTGTCAGGTGTCATTGCATAAAATTTGTTCATATGTGCTAATGCCTATATGAGAACCTGTCATTCCGATAATCGAGATGGGTTATTATGTCAGTTGTCATTGGATACAGATTTGTTCATATGTGCCAATGCCTGTGTGAGAACATGTCATCCCGATTGTAAAGTAGTTATGTTTAAGAGACCTTTTCATGACTCATAAAGACAAGGGTTTCATAAAAACAAAATGGATAAAGCAAGAGAATTGTAAAATTTCATATCCAGGAGGTATTGGGTACTTAACTCTTTTCTGAGTGTTTTTGGGGGTCCCATGTCAACTGGTATGTTGTCTGCTTGTCTTGACAGGTACCCTTGACATCAAAAAATGTACGCACTTGCTAGTGGTTGTGGGCTAGATCATTTCCCAGCGAAGTGTACTCGCCATATTGATTGGATGTCTGCCTTTCTTTGTGCATGTATGTTCCAATATAGTGACGGTGGTACGGAGTGTTCTATCCATGGACATTGGGTAAGACTGGATGTATCGTTCTAGGCTTATATCACCTGCCAGATAAAAGAAATTTAAAACTCATCAGTTTTCATTTGCAATGAGCATACAAATGTGAGTTAAATGGAGTTGATTGTATCCTCTCATCACTGTTGCACAAGCCAAAGGTTGACTGTATCATATTCCTGAGTAAGGATTCCAGCAAATCTTGCCAACTGATACCACTTTTATGAGAACCATAACATATAAAGTAATGAAATATTAAGGGGAAATGGCACCGATCATCAAGGAAGCATTGAAGATAAGAAGTAACAATCCTTAAATATGTACTCCTTGCAAAAGTATACGAATTAATGGAGTATCAGAGAAATGATGCCATCCATCGAAGTATATACGTCAAAGTAAGTATATCTAATAAGAAGTATCTTAAATAAGAAGTATCAATCCTCGAATAATAATATCCTTTGCATAAGAAACCCGAAGTATACGAAGATTGTATATGAGAAGTATCTTTGAGAAGTATACGAGAAGTATCCTAAATAAAAAATGAAAAGTATTCATAAGAATTAAGAAGTAGCAATCTCTTACGAAGTAGTCGTTGCATAAGAAAATAGAAGTACTCGTCTTGAAGAAGTACTTAATAATGAGAAGTATGAAGTACCCATTCTCGGATAATAATTCCCGAAGAAGCATTTAGATCCCAACACAAAGTATAAAAAATATACAATGAGTATTTTTCTCATAATACATATGAAGTATAAGTAGTAAGAAGTATCGATACTTGAATGATGAGAAGTAATTTGTAAGAATGTAGGTAACAATGTCAGAACACAGCCTCCTCCGCCTACCCCAGTCAGCTTGAAAGATAGTTCGTACTTCAGAGTCGTTCGCAGAACTATTTCCATAGAAGCATGACTAACCCCCATATACTGAAGCAACCCTTGGTTCATCTCCATCAATTCTTCCATCTTTTTTTCCTTCTCGGTTAGCGAGAGGGGATCAACAACATCTGATTGGATAATGGAGGATAGTTCCTTACTGATAGAGTCAACTGCTATAAATACTGCATCATAACTTCTGGATGCCTCAATGTTCTCTCTGATACACCAGCAAATAATGGATTTGTATTCCTACCAACCTTTGTATTAGTGATAAGCATCCTTACTGGCATACTGGACTTCATGAGAGTCAATTTACCAGAATTGAACATAATCATATTGTCGAATGTGCTTACTGTGTTGTCGATTCCTGATGGTTTCCCATAAATTATTTTTTCTCCTTCATATGCCCATTTGTTCACCAATTCCAGATTTTCCTCCCTGAAACTCAACCAACCTTTGTGTCCAAAATCTATACTTCCATCACTCGTTAAAGAAATCAGGGTAGCTGAGAGTGACACACAGAATGAAGCAGAAGAACCCAAACCGGAACCAAGTGGAAGAGTAGAAGTAACAATTGTTATATCAGGTTTATAACCATGAATTAAGGTGTACATCTATAGAAATGCAGAAAGACTAGAAGCAAGTCCAATTTTAGCCTCTGGGATATTCTGTTCTTCGACTAGACTAGCAATTGATTTCATCGACTCATGGGAACATGATTGTGGTTGAAAAGAAAGAGGATTCCCTAAATCAGGAAGCACATCTTTTATTTTTTTTATTGACCATGAAAACTCTAACCCCGTATCCTTGAGATTGATATTTAATAATCCATCATTGGCATCAGAATCACTTGGAATATGAAGAGAAATTGTGGTATATAGATCAATTGAAGCAGCAACAACATTAGATCCATGAGCAACGACATGTTCACCAGAAAGTATGATTTTTCCAGGTGCTCGAGATGTTACTTCCATTTTCACCTTCTCTTAATAATAAATTTATTCAATATTAGAAGTTTTTTTATAAAGATGTCAACTTTGTTGAATCAACGTCCGAAATTTCGACTCAAAATTTTCAAAAAGATTGATCTAGATATGTTTGATTGTTAGTTTGAAGTTAGGGTCGTTGAAACAATCTGAATTTTTAATAACTTTTAGAGATCACAACAGGTTATTCCTAATTCCAAGTGGGTTTTCTCAAAATTTTGTTTCAAAATTTCCAGATGTGAGTATTGAGAACAAGATAAAAGAGATAAGAAGAAGGGAATCTTCTCGAAATAGTTGTTGATGTAGACTCTCTCTGGTTTCATTTTCAGCTCTCTTCCTTCAGCCCTGCTTTTGTTCTTCAACACCCTCATATATCTCTCTTGTTTCAGTTTTAGGTAGGGTAAATCCTTTAAACTTTTCCCTGTTTCTAGCGCTAAATTGTGGCTGCCGATTTTCAAGCAACACAACCTCATGAATCAGGTGAGTGAAATACAAAACAAGAAGAGAAATTAAATTGGTAAAAAAACAAAATTGAAATCAACACAAACAAGTTTAACGTGGTTCGACAGAGATCTGCCTACATCCACGGTTAATGAAAGTTGATTGTTCTTATTGATTGTTAGGTTACAGAAGATTGAAGATTTTATGCGTTGAGAATATTTTAGGGAAGAAGAAACTATTTTTTCTTGGAAGAAGCCGAAGAAAAGTCCCCCCTCTAATACATTTGTTTTGTTTATAAAGGGGTGATACAAATGGCATTTACAAAAAAAAAAAAACATTTTCCCTTATCTTCAAAGCATTGGTAATCTATTTGTTTCAACATCAAATTCTTCCATGCATCAGTGGAGGTCCGCCACGTGTCGACAGTGATCTACCATGTGTCAATAGTGATATGTCATGTGTCAATAATGATCTTATCCTTGAACGACCTTAGTTCAATTTTGGTGCGGGACAAGATGGTACGGGACGAGATGGTGCGGAACAAGATGGTATGGGACAAGATGGTGTGGGACAAGTTGGTGAGGGACGAGATGGTGAGGGACAAGATGGTAAGGGACGAGATGGTGAGGGGCGAGATGGTGCGGGACGAGTTGGTGAGGGACGAGTTGTGATTGTGGACTTGAGTTATGGTTTGTATTGCGGTCCAACAAATAATAAATGGTGACATTTTTGAATCTTAGAGTTGCTTCTGTGCATGCCACTGCGGAGTCGTATCCTGCTTCGGCTCTTAATCGATTTCCACGTGTTGAGGTACATTTATTGTACTCACACCCAAAATCTCTTTATTGAATGAGTTAGAGATTTTAGGATTTAGAACTTGACCTGCTCCATTTGTAATGTTGATTTTTCTCCGAACCCATCTCACAACATCAATAGACGAACCTTCTGCTTGTGTTACCTCAACATTCCGACCTGTTACTATCTCTAACAACACAACACCAAATTTGTATATATTCATTTGCTCAATAGCTTTCTTACTACAACTTTGTTCTGCAATCGGTATAAAAAAAATCTTAAGATAGTTGAATAATCTTAGCACAAAACAAAATAATATTTACACTACTTACTAGAAATTAATGCTTTGCTTGGTCCAGCCATGAATACTTTGAAATATTAACAGACAAAATTCCTTTTGTACTTCTTTAACAACAGCCTTAAGCTTAGTTTGGTATTGTTGTGTTTTTCATAAAGCGCTTTTCTGTTGTGCGTTGCTGTACTGTGTTGTGTGAAGAAAAAACAGTTGAACATTTGGTGAAATATAAATTAAAGTTAAAGATGATTAAAAAAATGATCAAATTATGTTTGGTAAAATATCAGATTCAAATATTATTGTTGTAACTAATGACAAAAATAGATATATCTCTGAAAATAGTTTTATTCAATTTTATTTGGTTTAAAAATAATTAAAAAATTTACTGTTATATATATATATAGTATTAAAGTGACTAATTATTACTATTATTATGATTGCTAAAAAGAATATTTTACTTAACCACTTTTTATTATAAGTATAATTTTCAAACAAAAAATCAAACTAAAATTAAATAATTATTTAATATTTGCTCTTATTTTTATTATTGATAAATTACAAAAAAAAGTTCAATGAAATGGTATATAACATAGTTTGAAAAGAAAAAACAATAATATTTAAAGAAGAAAATATAGGGAATAAAAATTGATTGTATATAAATTTAAGGGTAATTTTTATCATTTATAAAATAAAATAGAGATATAAAAGATAAATCAAGTATTAAATTTAGGTGAGACCAAAACTTAAGTTTTTATAGCTTTTTAAAACTCCTCCTCCCCAACTTTTAAAAGTTGGAGGATTTATCTAAAGTATTTTTAAAATCTTTTACCAAACACCAGTATCAAAATTATTATCATACGTACGTTTTGAAAGTGCTATTTGAAAAAAAAACAAAAAAACATTACCAAATCCAGCCTTAGTGATGTAGGAACAAGCATATGAACTATTTTTCAGTGGTACATTTATCGATTTGGTATGTTCTGTGAATTGCCTAACTGGTGTCATATAATGGTAGAGTTAATCATCTGCAGATATACCCTTCGTTAGAAATAGAATTTTGAAGTTCAACTATACGTTCTCATGAAGGAAAACATTTAAGTGTGAGCTGCAAAGTGTTGTTGCTTTCCGATTATGCACTAAAATAACATATTGGTAATAATAGAGATAACTAGCTTGTCAAAGAACTTATAACTTGATAGAAGGAGTTTTGGATGTTCTCATACCTGGTGCTACATAACAAGAAGAAGTCATGTTTGGAGCAACTGTTTATTGATAGCCGACTTCTCCACTACTCGATCAAGTGCATAATCAGTGAGTTTTGGTTCAAAAAATCTGAATCCAAAAGAATGTTTCTTGGTTTAATGTTCCTATGTAGTAACTGCGGAACATATTCTTTGTGAAGATAAGCTAATCCTTGAGCAGCTCCAATGGCAATTTTTAACCTAACACCCCATTCTAGTCGAGTATCTAATTTGCAAATTAAATCCCATAGACTTCCGATCTTTACAAATTCGTATATCAAAGTGACTGAATACTCCAAAACAAAAAAGCCAAGCAATTTAGTAATGTTCTTATGTCTGATCTTAGCTAATGTCTTAATCTCATCTTTCAATTTTTTTAAGGACAAAGAACCATTGTTCATAACTACACTAGTACAATGTAAGAAACAAGATGGAAATTACGGCTCTTTTTTTTACATAAATTCTTGTAATTCTAAATTCTTTCGGTTGTGCTCTGAGTTAGTACAATTTTCACCATTTTAGTTTACACTTGTTACATTGATCTATGTCTTTGCTTCCCTTTCTTCGTAGTATGTCTTTGATATTTATAGTTATAACATTGAACATATGAATACCAATTTTAGAATTGGATTGAACGATAGGAATTGCAGGGAACTGGGTAGCCGCAGGCTAATATTAAATTGGAGTAATTGATTTGACTAGGTCAACGAAGACCAGCATTCTATTTTTTTTATGCTGTAAAAGTTTAGCAACGACAAGAATCTAATACTAAATTTTAACCGGTCGGTCTTCTTTGATCTAGTCAAGATTTTTCAAGAGTAGCAAAATTTTAGTAAAGGTTTTGAGTCGGTATTTAATTGCAAATTAGTAACGGCCAGAAATCCGTTACAAAAACCGTCACGACACCAAATTAGTAACGGCGACATGCACGTTGTAAAATTTATTACCACCCCTTTTGTAACGACTAAAAGTGATACAACCCAGTTTTACAACATCCTATTCCTGTTGCTAAAGGCTAAATTTGGTGTAGTGATTCGGATATTAAACCGGTGAAGAAATTTGGATGTAAGCATAAGTTTATAAGTCCTTTTCCATTGCAGGTATCAGTTAGAAATGACCCAGATAGCTTATTCTGTGAAACATCTAAAGATACCAAATTTTGTAGACTCAATCCAAGTCCAGAAGGAATTTCACCAGTTAAGTTATTCTGCGAAAGATCTAAAATTTCCAACCCATGTAAACTCACAAGAGAATTAGGAATTAAACCATAAAAACCAGACTTCTGTAACAAAAGTTGCTTGAGTTTCCCACTTTCCAATCTCAACAGGTATTTCACTTGAAAGAAAAGGGTTTTCAGATAAATCAAAAAGAACAAGTTGAGTAAGATTACCAAAAACATATGAAGGAAGATTACCTTCAATGTGATTTTTACTAACATCAAGAGCTTTCAAAGAACTAAATAAAGAAACTTGATCTGGAATAGTACCCCAAATGAGATTATTACTAAGATTAAGTTATTGTAAAGAAGTACACTGAGAAAGATAAAGAGGAATAGGTTGATTGAGAACATTATATACAACATTTAAGTGAAAGATTTAGAAGTTTACATACTAATAAGAGATTTGACCAGAAAGATTAAGATTCTAAAGGTTAAAAAAGTGATTGATGGAGGGGTTTTGGTTGAGGTTGAGCAAGTAATTCCAATCCAGTTACAAAATGGGTAAGTGAATTATTAGACCATATAGAGAGAGAATTACTTGGGTCTTGAATGGAGTTCTTGAAAGTGAGAAGAATTTTTGTTTCATGTAAAGAAGAAGTAAAGATGAAGAATGAGAAGAAGAATGAAATAGAGAAAATGAGGTAGATTGATGAGGAGTGCATGCAGGTGGGACATCGATGGCTTCCAAGGAAAGCTTACTGCAGATTTAGCCATTAATCTCATCTATCGTTCCATACCACGTCTTTTTACTGCGTGTTATGACTTACACACATGTAAATTGTCGTGTTTGTTATTTATTCCTTAATCGAGTATTGATATTGACTTTGATATTTTTCCAAGGTTCCATCTATTTGCCACCCGCACTTTTCCTATTTATCATCCACCTTAATTTCCACCCTATCTATCTTATCTACCACTCATATTTTTTTTCATATATCCTAAATGCTACCCGTTGACTTTTAATTAACACTCAATAATAAAACCACCCAAATACTAAACCAAAAATTGTAATCCTAAAAGAACCACCTTCTTCTCCATCTCTCCCACCTGCAACCTTCTCCACCCCACCGGTTATCACTTCACTCATTTTCTTTTTTAAATTTTTTGTTTCGTCAATTTGATTCTAAATGCCTCAACAAAAAAAGTTAATTCAAACAATATTTAAACCCCAAAAGAGATAAAACTAAATCTAAACCTAATTACAAAGAAGTTAGAATTGGGAAACACAAATGGATTTCAGAAAATGGTCAGAATTGATCCAACACAAAGCAATTAAACAATATGCTTTACCTTTCCAATTAAGTGCAATGAAGCATGCCAACATGAAAAAATTACATGTCGTAAAGTGGGTTTTTCTTGTTCTTGAGATAATATCTATACATACCTAAGTAGCAGACAGGATAAGTATAAGTAAAAAATGCACCAAAAAATGAGCCTAAACTGCAACGAAAGGCCGAATATATCTTGGAGTGTCTACTGTCAAGGACTTAAACTGTAGTTTAAGGCAGAAGATATCTTGAGATTTCACAAAAGATGTCACATGAGTAAGCCTAAATTATAGTTAACAACTATGCCATTTAGATCAATAAAGGAATTTATAGTTAACAACTCTGCCATTCAGGTCAATAAAGGTGACATATGCTTATTCTAGAAATATCCATGGATAAATGGACAAGCTCTTCAAGTCTCTTTTCCATCTCTTTATAAAATCTCCAAAGGTAAGGGAGCTACTATTAGTGAAATGGTGGTTGTGTTAGGAAATAATAGGGATTGGAACTTTAACTTCTCTAGAGCACTCAAAGTGGATGAAATTCAGGCCGTTACTCAACTTCTTTCTTCATTACATGAGTCTGAATTTCTAAACAATAACGAGGATAATTGCATATGGCAAGCAGGAAAATCTTTTTCGGTGTCATGTTGTTACATGCATCTTAAAGATGATGGTTTACTATCTTTTCCTAAGAAAACTTTATGAAACCACAAAGTACCACAAAAATTGGTTTTTTTCTCATGGTGTCTTTATTATACAACTGCTCCTACTATGAATACTATCGCCATTAATGGATGTTTGATGTGTAAGAAAGATACAATTTCAAATTCACATCTCTTTCTTCACTGTGACACTGCTAGGAAGATATGCCATTACTTTTTTGATAGCTTCAAGTACAATTAGGTTTTTCGGTATTCAGTTAAAAGTAACTTATGGGAATGGAAAAAGAAGAAAGATAAATTAAAGAAAAAGAAGATATGAGATCTTATCCCATTTGTAATTTGGTGGACTATTTGGTTAGAAAGGAACATGAAAATTTTCCAAGGGAATACAAGATGGTTGAAAATCTAATTGATGATGTGAAATGCCTGATGATTAACTGGTGTTTCAGTTTTAAATTTTTTGATGATATTTTCATAGACATGGTTATTAAGAATTGACATGCACCAATTTTCTAATCCATTAGACATGTCTTTGTTTTAGTTTTTTTTTCCTTCTTTTTCGTCTCTTGTATTCTCTTTTGATCAACTAATCCATTTTTCCTGTGTTTCAGTTGTTTTTTTTTATTTTTTATTTTTTACTTTTTTCTTTAGAAGGACCGGATAAAAAAATTTATCTTAATCTAAGAAATTTCGCATGTTCTGTTGTATACGTGGGACGAAAGTAACCTTTGTACAACTGTGAGTGTGGAAAGCTATAATGCGGCATCACTTTCGTCGCGCCATTATTGTGTTGTCTCCCATCATCCATGCTTTGGTGCGTGACCCGTTTTTCCACCTATATCTTTTTTTGTCTTTTATTCTCGTTTTACCATAGTAGAAACTAGAATGCTTAAAAAAATATATATATAGAAACTAGAAAATCGAGTTTTCCCTATATAAAAAGAACTTCACCATCATAATCTTATAACAATAGTCAATAGAGCAGCAGCATGTCACGGGGTCGTTCCTTCGCCTCGACTTTACTCCGTGCGGCACTTGTCTAGAATTCCGTTACTAGATAAGTAAGCCTCCCAAACAAAGTTTAACACAACTTTGTGTAACTACTCAAGATCAAAACTCACAAGAAACTCAAGAACACTCAAGAACAAGAGAGAATGATTTGAATGAGATAAGTAAGTGTATATTGCTCTCTTTACTTGAATACTTGGATTGTTGGATGATCTACAAATGAAGGTGGCATCCCTATTTATACTAGTTGGGGATGCCAAGAATGTTCTAGAGAATTTCCTAGATCTTTACAAGTGTATGGCTAAGATCTACTTCTAGAGTATTCTATACATATCTACAAATATCTACCCAATTCTAGAATATTCTAAGAAAAGGACAAAGGGAAGAAGATTCTAGAAAAGGGAGGCTATCCATTTAGCCAAAGGGCTAGCCAAGGTGGTGCACAAGGGTGATTTAGCCATATATTTAGCTATGTGCTTAGCCATTTGGTGCACCCTTGTGACATTCTCCCCCACCTGCATTCGCAGACGTCCTCGTCGCGTTGTACTTGTCGATGAGATCATTGTGTTTCCAAAGTAAGTCTTCGTGTTCCCAACTGGCTTCACTGTCTGGTTGATCCTTCCATCGAACAAGATATTCCTTATAAACTCGGCCTGCTCTTGAGACATGCCTGTGTGACTCAATACTTGAAACCTGTTTGTCTAGAGAGGTAATCATGTTGAACGGAGCCCTCTTGGTCACTCCTCTAGACTCATCATCTTGATCTGTATAATATGGCTTCAAGCAGCTGACATGAAAGACGAGATGGATTTTCATGTGACTTGGCAGCTTCAATTTATAACATGCCTTCCCGACTTTCTTAGTGATGCGAAACGGTCCCTCATACCGTCGAATAAGTCCCTTATGTACCTTACGAAGAGCTTTGAACTGTTGTGGGTTCAACTTCAGCATGACTAAGTTGTCTTCTTCGAAAGATACGGGTCTCATTTTCTCGTCTGCCCATTTCTTCATACGCTGTTGAGTCTTTCTCCAAGTATGCTTTGGCCAAGTCATGCTTCTCATTCAACTCCTTAGTGAACTGAAAAACGGCATGGCACTTTCCTCTATATCCTCCAGCGAATGTGTGTGGCATTAGAGGTTGCTGTCCTGTGGCCAACTCCAATGAACTATGGCCAGATGGGGACATGGTGGGCGTCTTTGCTCCAGGTTCCAACTCGATCCGATGATCCACCTCCCTCTTAGGTGGTAGTTTCTTGGGAAACTCGGTTGGCATCACGTCCTGGTACTCTTGCAAAGCCTTTTGCAGCTCCAACGGAACAACCTCGTCCCATTCTTTTCTTTCCTCCATGATGGCTGCTACAACGGTTGGTTCTCCCTTCTGAACTCCTCTCTTCAGTTGTAGGGCCGATAATGTGCTTGAGCAAGTCTCATTGGTCCGGGTGGCTGGGATCACGCAAGGGGACTTCTCGTCACTGATGCTAACTACTTCGAGGCAGGGCACCACCACAACTTTGGCACGATCCAAGAATTCCATCCCAAGGATAACTCTGAAATCGTCCATCTTTACCACCATAAAGTCAGTAATTCCTCTCCAAGCACCAACCTTCATGTCGACCCCCTTGGCCGCTCCCTGAACCGGTATGGCTGCTGAGTTTACTGCCTTTATTGTGCTCGAGTCTGCCTCGACCTTCAACTTCAACCTTTCGGCCTCTCCTTTAGAGATGAAGTTGTGTGTTGCGCCTGAGTCGATCATGGCCTTGGTCTTCTGCTCGTTTAGACTTATGTCCACGTACATAAGTCCCTTGCTTGCACTTTTCCTTGGTGCTGGTTGTTGTGCTTTGGACTGGCTTTTGATTGTGCTTAACCGAATGGCTCCCAAGTGTGGGTCCTCAGTCTTCTCCTCTTGTTCCGCAATCAAGGAGTTGAGCACGTTTCTCTTAGGGCAACTGTAAGCAAGTGTTCACCTCTACAAATGAAGCATTTCTTCGCACGGTTATCTTGCTTGCCTTTCCACCCATTGTTCGGCTTGGACCCTTCACGGCTCGACTGTGGCTTATCATGATAACTCTTGTCATGGCTTGGATGACTTGTCCTTGGAAAGATGTTCAGGTTTGTTTGAGAAATCATCAAGTTTCTCAACGGTGCTTAAAGCGGTGGACAAGTCAGTAATACCTCTTCGTTGAAGTTCCATAGAAGCCCAACGAGGTAATCCACGATTAAAGTGGTAGAAGCGGTCCTCATATGCCATTGTCAATATGTCTAACATAATTGAATTAAACTATTTGACATATTCAGAAATTGTACCTGAACACTTTAAACTTTGAAGTCTGTCCCGGGCTTTGTGTTCAACATTTTCTGGATAGAACATGGCTTTAACTTCCCTCTTGAATTCTGCCAAAGTAGTGATGGAACAGGTTCCCCTCTCAATTTCTACATATTTTCTCCTCCACCACAATAGTGTATCTTCAGTCAGGTACATGGTCGCAGTGTCAACCTTTTCATGCTCGTCATCAAGGCCCGTGGCCCTGAAGTACCTTTCCATGTTCCATAGGAAATTTTTCAGCTCCTTGGCATCCCTTGCACCAGCGTATTCCTTTGGTTCTGGCACCCTCACTCTAGATGGTCCACGAACCGCACCTCCTCGGATCAGGGTCTTTAGCTCATCAATTTGAGCTTGCAGCATCTTCACATGTGCACCCATCTCGTTCCGATACGTCTCAAAAGAGACCTCCATCGATTTCTCCAAATCGTCTTGTTTCTCCATGGATTCCTTTAAATCCAGGTTCAACTTTTCTACCTTTTCTTCCAGTGATCCAACACGAGATTCTAAATGGGGGCCCACTGACTTATCCCGTTGTTGTTTCTTTGTCTTCTCAACCTTCTCATTATCGTTAGTGATAACAACATTTGCATCATTTGAAGACATGGTGAGAGATCTTACCGAGAGTAGTTGAACTTAGCTCTGATACCAGTTGTCACGGGGTCGGTCCTTTGCCTCGACTTTACTCCGTGCGGCACTTGTCTAGAATTCTGTTACTAGATAAGTAAGCCTCCCAAACAAAGTTTAACACAACTTCGTGTAACTACTCAAGATCAAAACTCACAAGAAACTCAAGAACAGTCAAGAACACTCAAGAACAAGAGAGAACGATTTGAATGAAAGAAGTAAGTGTGTATTGCTCTTTTTACTTGAATACTTGGATTGTTGGATGATCTATAAATGAAGGTGGCATCACTATTTATACTAGTTGGGGATGCCAAGAATATTCTAGAGAATTTCCTAGATCTTTGCAAGTGTATGGCTAAGATCTACTTCTAGAGTATTCTATACATATCTACAAATATCTACCTAATTCTAGAATATTCTAAGAAAAGAACAAACGGAAGAAGATTCTAGAAAATGGAGGCTATCCATTTAGCCAAAGGACTAGCCAAGGTGGTGCACAAGGGTGATTTAGCCATTATGTGCTTAGCCATTTGATGCACCCGTGTGACAGGCAGCTGCCGAAATAGATAAATTTTTCTTCGTTTATTTATGTTTATAAGAAGATTCAATGGAGTTTAAAGAGGGGGCAAGGATGATCAACGCTATATTTCTGACACTTCTTGTATGAGAAGAACCCTAAAAAAGTTCTTCCTTGAGCACAGTTAGCAACTCTCTGAGTCCTTCTCCTCCTCTTCCTTGTTTTCTTTGAAAAAATCTATGTTGGTCAGTTCAGGTAACTATAGATCTTAATTTAGTCATAGCTATAATTTTTATTTTTTTTGGCTGATTGAAGATATATTGTTTTAGTGATTGCTAATGCTGTGTAGGGTTTGGTATTTTTTTTATTTTTTTTTGTATAAAAGCCAATTTGCAGAGCAAAGTCGTCTAATTTTAATGGCGTAACATTTGCATTGAAGGTTGGCAATAGTAATAAACGGTTCTCCGTGCCTATCATAACCTCAATTTTGAATACGGCCTCGAACAAGTCGATACATTTCTTTCAAATACTCAATTTTTCTTTGTTATTGCTTAATTTTTTCATTAAGCAGCCAATGATAATTAGATTTGTGATTGTTACTCTTAATTAGCTGTATCTGTTGCAGAAGGTCATATCTCCAAGTGGTTAAGGAGATAGACTTGAAATATGTTGGGATTCGCCTGGTTTGAACCCTGATGTGGATGGTCATGAGTGCCATATAATCTAGTTCTCAGTCTTCTTGATATGATCAAGTATCCAATAATGAGACACAGGTACATTGACCAAGTTAGCTATGTTTGTGTAGGTGCATTAGCTTTTTGTTTACTTATGTAGTATTGTATGGTATCAACTCTCCATTGCAGGACCTATGGATAAGTTATTGGCATAGTTGATTTGTGGACATTTGGGGAGTTGTTACTCTGTTGCAGCTTTGAAACTATTGCCTGGAATGCTTTTTAGTGAACAAGAGGGTTGTTCATTTAGCATTTTGAAGACATTTTGTAATTGAATTTTATTCGTGAAATATATCCGTGCCTAATTTTCCTTTTATTTTGTTTTTCTATGTATGACATATTTTCATTGGATACAGACTGATAATCTCATGTGTTTTGTTAATTGTCAAGCCGATGATGATGTTATCCAATTAATTGAGGTATAGTGGAACTGAGACCCTGTTTACAGGGAGAACCCCTTGGCGAAGCTATGTTTCAAATGACATCAATGGATTTAGCTGAGGCATTTTGTTATTTGTCTTTTCAATTTGCGTTTTAATTCTTTAAGCATTGTTTGTACGATGTTACTTGTTTCTCTTCACTCAATACTGCAATATCTTTAGTGGCTTGAAAGTGCGGTGATGACACTATTGTGGACTAGAGTTTCTGATTGGGGCACTTCACCCTAATATTTGATTACAAACCCTTGGCTGTCTGAGCACTGTTATACAATGTATGATAACTTCCATATTTACTTGTGTTTATTGCCAATGCTGATGATGATTTGTCCAATCACCTGAGATGTAGTGGAACTGAGACCCTGTTTACAGGGAGAACCCCTTGGTGAAATTGCGTTTCACATGAAATTAATGGATATTTCTGAGGCGTTTTGTTAATGTAGTTATTGTATCTTTAAGTTTTGTTTTGACTGCTTTGTTCACTCTATCATGTTTGAGTTTTAACTATTCTACATTTCGCGATAACTGGTTGACATGTAGACTGAAAAAACTCATAAAGTGTGTGTTGTCTATCAGCTTCTTCTTTCGAAATTTACGAGAATGCAGTTAAATTACAACACTAAATTGTTTCATGCAAGACTAACTAAATCGAAGCTTGGGTTTATGTGGATTTGATTAAGGTGTCACTCTTATTATGATGCATTAGTTAACACATTATGCATGTTGCACCTTCTCTGAAAAACAGTCACGTTTGTGATGATTGACGAATGTCCCATTCATGGCTACTTCATCCAACTACTTGTTTGTGTCAAAAAACAGTCACATTTCTCAAGTTGTTCAATAATTGGCTCCTAAAGCGAGCATAGAATCTTATTTCAGTAAACCCTAAATCCCATTTCCCTGATAGTAGCTACAGGAAGACAAAAGTTGAAAATGAATAAATTTATTTTCCCCAATTATTTATTAGAAGAAGATTTAATGGGAGTGTAAAGGTGGGCAATAATGATCAATGTTATATTTCTGACACCTCTTGTATGAGAAGAACCTTAAAAAAGTTCCTCCTTGAGCACAGTTAGCAACTCTCTGAGCCCTTCACCTTACATTCCTTTTGTTTTATTGCCTCACGTTTCTAGTAACTGGAACCCTAAGAAATGTCTGTTTTCAATCTGGTAATTTTTGAATCCAGCCATACCTTAGCCCATTAGCTAAGCTCTAGGGGATTATGGTTAAAATAAAAAGCCAATTTGCAAAGCAAAGTCGTCTAATTGTAATGATGTTCAGATTTGTGTTGAAGGTTGGCAATAGCAATAAGCAATTCTTCGTGACTATCAGATCTCTTAATTTTGAATAAAGCCTCGAACAAGTTGATACATCTCTTTCATACTATTAATTTTGCTGTGTTGTTTGTGACTTTTTATCAACATGTTTATTCCATTGGAATTGGGTTCGTTTTGGTTAATGTTTGTTATGTGTTGTTCGATTTGAAGATATGTCCTCTCTGTGTGGTCAAGGAAACAGAGTTGAAAGTTATTGGGTTTTTCCTGCCCAGTTTCGAACTGTGCTGTCACGGTAAATTACTTCTGTCTAAAATGTGTTGTCATTTTATTCTCGATATCAATGTTGAAAATAGGTATATAGATCAGTGTAGATAAATTTGCATGGGTCCAAACATGATCCATATTTTTGATCTAGTATCACTAGAAATGATTATTAGCTTTAGAGCAGAACCTATGTGTTGTAACCCTGTTTAGAGACAGTTCTAATGTATGAACTTTTGTGGTCCAAACATGATCCATATTTTGATGTAGTATCACTAGAAATGATTATTAGCTTTAAAGCAGAACATATGGATTGTCTCCCAGTTTAGGGACAGTTCTAATGTATGAAATTTTGTGGCCTGTCCTGCGGTGTTGATCATATAAATTGTTTGTTTTTAGTTAAAATTGTCAATAAACAGGTATCCATCCTGTGAAAGAGCCTGTATTGAGTTGTTTCATGAATTTGGAAGGGGAATTCATGTTTGATTTAGATCCTGTTATTAACGCTGATGTTATGGTGTTCGAATTTTGTTGCTGTATTATATAATCAATTTGCAGATTAAAGCCGTCTAAATTAATAATGATGTGACATTTGCATTGAAGGTTGGCAATAATAATAAACGATTCTCCGTGTCTATCAAAATTTCAATTAGAAAAAGGCCTCAAACAAGTCCCTACATCTCATTGTACTGTTGATTTTCCTTGCACATCTTGAATGTATTGTTGTCTCATATCTCATGTCAAGGAGACAGACTTGAAATCTGTTGGGCTTTGCCCGCACATTATACTGTTGATTTTCCTCGCACATCTTGAATGTATTGATGTCTCGTGTATTTTCTTCAAAATTTCAATTAGAAAAAGGCCTCGAACAAGTCGCTACATCTCATTGTACTGTTGATTTTCCTTGCACATCTTGAATGTATTGATGTCTCATGTATTTTCCGCGCAGGTTCGAACCCTGCTGTCGGCACAATCTGTATAGTTGTATAGTGGGTAGTCTTTGTTTGTTAGACTATGTTTTAGGTGTTTCTTAAATTGCTCTTGAAATCTGTTGGGCTTTGCCCGCAGCTTCGTACCCTGCTGTCGAAGCAATCTGTATTTTTCTGAAGTGGGTAGTCTTTGTTTGTTAGGTGTTTCTTAAATTGCTTGGGTGATATTTGTTATTGCATCATGATGGCAGCTTGTTTGAGAAAACACCACTACTAGTCTTGAGTGATTCCAGGAGGACGGGTTTTCATGAAATGTACAAGAAATTTGGATTATTTTTCACTGTAAAGGCTGTGTACTTCTAAAGTGTAAATCTCTCATTTCATGATCATAAATTCAATCCCTGTTAATTTTTCATAATCTCAAATTCATTCTCTTTTGTTAATTTAATCTCTTATTCTGATTGTTTCACTCTTATAATCTTCTTAGAACCCTCTTTTCTCCTTTGAAGCTCTTCACTATGAAGAATTTCTCTGGAATCCTCTCTTCTCTTGAAAATTTCTTTTTGTAATCCACTCTTCTCTTAAATTTCTAATCAATGCTTTGATTGTTTGGCTGGTATCGTGACTGCAATAAATTGCAGCCTATAATCGATAGAAAGCTGAAATAAGTATGTGTAGCCTGGTTAAAGGGGCAACGCTTTGCAACTGATGTTGGGTCCAATTTCAAACCAACAGAATGTAGCCCGGAGATAAATTGTAAATAGCTCATATTTTCAAGATTTTCACAGTTTCAATACTAGAGTGTCACTTCTCCTTTCCAGTACTCTCGAGTACAATATGAGAACCAAAACTAGTTCTGAAAATTCCTTTCCGTAGTATAGAAAATCCTACCCACTAGGCGAAGCACCTCTTCTATATATTTACAAACAATGCTGTGGAGCTTATTTCACAGGGTAAGGCAATTGAGTCACTTGATCCTCTCTCGAAGCTGCCCCCATTAACAAAAGAATTTTTCCTTCCAAGAAAACAATAAAACAAAACAGCTAAACAACTCCATACTAAATAAGTTAAAGACTCAAAGTATAGGGAGGAGTAGAAGAACTAACTAAACTGTGCCTGATGGATTTTAAACCTCTGAGAAAAAGAAGAAGGAAAAAGCTTGACAAAGAAAGAAAGAGGAGCAATTGGAAGAAAAAGATTGATCAAAGAGAAGAGGTGGAGGAGGAAAGGTGAGTAACTGTCAAGGGAAACAACGAGTTGAAGCAGCAGCATACCTCACCCCATTTTGAATCCCTTCGTTGTATGGATTAACGGAGGAAAAAGAGAAAGATTTGTAAACCTATATGTATCTTCATGAATATTCTAATCACAACATGAAAATATAATAATGAAAAACGGAAGCAATAAAAAGAGATCAATTGTGTGTACCTCCGGCCATTGCAATTTGAAGGCTTAAACCGCCCTTGAGTATGCCCCCAATTGCTTAGTTGATTTGAACTTTGGTTCCAAACCTTCCTTCTCACTTTTAGATGGTGTATAGATTATGAGAGTGAATTTGATGACTTTAATTCTGATTTTTACTATCATTTCCATATACTAACTCTAGCCATCATAGAGTAGTTGCCATGATAGGATGTAGTGAGTGGTTTTCTAAAGTGGGGGAGAATCATGGGGAGTTACCTTGATTGTAACTTCCCACTAAATGGATCACATTCATTTTCCCTTAATTTTAGGCCATATGAAAAAAATGTCTAACATTCTCCCACTTGATCCATTTCACGAGAGACTCCATATACGGATCATGGCAGTAATCCTCTTTAAGAGCAAGAATTAATCTTCCATGTATCACAATATATTTAGTCTTCACCATTCATACTTAACTTAATGAGTAAACCATATGTTTACTCTAGGTCAAACTATAATGATATTTCTCAACAAGATAACCAAAGTAAGTACGTACATAATTCCAAATGAGAAACAATCCAACTAAATGAAGGTTTCAGAAAAAACATAAAAAATGTACTACATAATGGGACCAAGTCCCATCCTTACTACATGATCCTTGAATCCTTTAACATGCATGCCTTTAGTCAAGGGATCAGCTATCATCAATTCAGTTCTAATGTGTTCAGTGATCACTTTCTTTTCCTGCACACGTTCTTTTACGACTAGATACTTTATGTCGATGTGTTTACTTCGAATTCCACTCTTATTATTCTTAACCATGAAGACACCAGCTGAATTGTCACAATACATTCTTATTGGTCGGCTAATAGAGTCAACAACTCTTAGCCCAGATATGAAGCCTTTTCATCCATACACCATGTAAGGTAGCCTCAAAACAAGAAACGAACTCAGCCTCCATTGTAGAAGTGTCCGTCAAGGTCTACTTGGCACTCCTCCAGGATATTGACCCATCATCTAGCATGAACAAATATCCTGATGTGGATTTACGCGAACCATTGCAGCCACCAAAATCAGAATCAGAGTAGCCTACCACTTCAAGACTATTTGTCCGTCTATACATAAGCATGTAATCGTTAGTACCCTTAAGGTACCTTAACACTTTCTTTGCAGCCTTCCAGTGATCGATGCCTGGGTTACTCTGATATCATCCTAATACTCCAACGACATATGAAATGTCGGGTCTAGTACAGACCTGAGCATACATAATGCTACCAACAACTGAAGCATATGAAATATTTTTCATTTGTTCCTTTTCAATGTCATTCATGGGGCATTGGTCCAAACTGAACCGATCACGTTTTACAATGGGTGCTACGCTTGGTGAACAATCTTTCATACCGAATCTTTCTAAGACTTTGTTGATATAGGATTCTTGAGACAAACCTAAAATTCCTCGAGATCTATCTCTACGGATCTTTATGCCAATGACATAAGACGCCTCACCCATATCTTTCATATCGAAGTTATTTGAAAGAAATTGTTTCACCTTATATAGCAATCATTTATCATTGGTTGCGAGCAAAACATCATCCACATACAACAACAGGAAACAAATCTTGCTCCCACTGACCTTAAGGTATATACATTGATCCATAACATTTTCTTCGAATCCAAATGAAGTAATAACTTTATGGAATTTCATATACCATTGTCGAGAAGCTTGTTTCAACCCATATATGGATTTATTAAGCTTACAAACCAAATGCTCACCCTTTTTAGAGACGAATCCTTCAGGTTGTTCCACCTCTTCCTCTAAATCACCATTGAGAAATGTCATTTTCACATCCATCTGATGTAGCTCAAAATCAAAATGAGCTACTAATGCCATCACCACTCGGAAAGAATCTTTCTTTGATACAGGAGAGAAAGTCTATGTGTAATCGATTCCTTCCCTTTGATTGAGCCCTTTGGCAACGAGTCTAGCCTTATGTCTCTCGATGTTGCCATGCGAGTCTTTCTTTGTTTTATAGACCCACTTGCATCCAATGGCTTTTACACCATTGGGAAACTCGACGAGATCCCAAACTCCGTTGGATTCCATAGAGTTCATCTCATCTACCATTCCATTCATCCATAAGTCTGAATCTGTAGAATTTATGGCTTGTGAAAATAACATAGGATCATTATCGGCTCTAATATTACAATCCGAATCTTGAAGATACACTAAATAGTCACTAGAAATAGTTGATTTCTTTGCTCTATTAGATCTCCTCAATGGAACTTGTTCATCCTCACGGTGAACAGTTTGTTCCTCATTACCATCATGATCTATTAGATTGTTTTCAACTTGTGGAACCTCAATGGTTGGTTGTCTAACACGCAATTTAGCTTGAGGTGCGTGAATGACAATCAACTTGTCACTTGAAGCAGTAGGTGAAAGTTGATTATTATCTTTTTCATGAAAAATATCCTGAAATTGATCACTCCCACTAATCAAGCCATTCTCAAGAAATTTAGCATTTCTTGATTCCATAATTCTAGTGCTATGAGACGGATAATAGAATCTATAACCCTTAGACCTTTCAGCATATCCACTGAAATGCCCACTAATAGTCCTTGGGTCTAGCTTCTTCTCCTGTGGGTTGTACACTCTCACCTCAGACGGGCATCCCCAAATGCGTACATGTTGCAAACTCGGTTCCATCATTTGAATAACTCAAAAGGCGTCTTTGAGACGGCCTTAGAAGGAACCCGGTTTAATATGTAAGTTACCGTCTTAAGAGCTTCTACCCATAAAAATGATGGAAGTTTAACATTACTTCTCATACTTCTCACCGTGTCCGTTAAAGTTCGATTTCTTCTTTCTGCTACACCATTCTGGTCCTGAGAACCAGGCATAATGTATTGGGCAACAATCCCATGCTCTTGAGGAAATCTTGCAAATAGACCTGGTGCTTGTCTGTTCTCGGTGTATCTACCATAGTACTCTCCACCTCTATCTGATCTCACAATCTTAATGTGCTTACCACATTGTTTCTCTACTTCAACCTTAAACAATTTAAAGGTATCCAAAGCTTCGTCTTTGGAACGAAGTAAGTGAAGATACATATATCGTGAATAATCATCTATGAATGTGATAAAGTATTTTGGATCATTAGCGTTCACGTCTGGACAACAAATGTCTGTGTGTATGATCTGTAATAGGTTTGAACTTCTTTTGGCACCAATTTTGTGTTTGTTAGTTTGCTTTCCCTTAATGCAATCAACACACGTATCAAAATCAGTAAAGTCCAAAGTACCAAGTACCCCATCCTTTACCAATCTCTTAACTCTCTTAATGGATATATGTCCCAATCTCCGGTGCCACAAAAATTGAGGAGTCCTCATTCATAATACATCTTTTTAACCCAGTATTAACATGCATAGAACTATGAGTGATATTATTTTGCAAAGAAAGACGATATAAACCATCAAATAAAATACCATAACCAATAACTTCAGAATTTTTGAGAATACTAAAACCAGAATCTGAAAAATTAAAGGAAATTCCTAAAGGTCCAAGTCTTGAAACTGAAATCAAGTTTCTAGTAAAACCTGGTAAATAAAATGTCTTTTCTAAATGCAAAGTAAAACCACTACTTAAAATTAAACTGCATGTCCCAACAGCTTCCACATGTGAACTCATCTGACTGCCTAAGTAGATGTAGTGTTCACTTCCCATTGGTTTCCTTAGATTTGTCATACTCTCCAAGGTATTCGAAACATGGATTGTAGTACCAGAGTCAATCCACCATGTATTATAATTAACCATATTAGATTCATAAACAAACGCTAGAAAATTATCACCCTTTAATTCAGGAATGTCACAATTGACATCAGAAATGTTTCGGGTTAAAATTGTTGCAAAGAAAAATATATACATGCTTATAAACAAAAATTTGAGACTTAAACTTAATCATGATTTACCAATGCAAGTCATGCATAAAAAATATGAATCCAGTGATATAAAACTTGCCTGTGGGATAAAGACCTACTCAAATTAGATTCATAACTACATGATGAAACTATTAAACCATATTCATTCCTCAATTCTTGTGGGTAGATTAAGGAACATAATTCAATATTTCACCCCAATTAATCATACAAATATAATAAAATTTCCTGTGGGAATATTTTGTCATATTACATATGATCAATTACAAATTTATGTCTAGTTTCCACATGTGATTTCTTAAGAAAATTTTAAATAACTAGAGATGTTGTGGCTACTCTCTAATTACTAAAATTATTAAATCATTTGACATATTTATTTAATCTTTGTTCATGTACAATCCTAATGGTCATAATATATATATACAACTAATTATCTATAACCATTGCACATCTCAACAAATAGTAATACAACAAATATATTGGAACAAAACCAATATGATTTAAACATATTCTTTAGCACTATATGATCAAACAGACATCACAAAAGTTGTAATGGTCATAAATGCTAACTTCTATGTTGTAAATGATACATATTAGCAGTGAAAATCTGCTAAAACTCTGTTATAGTGGGCATGTGGCAGAATATAGCCATCAGTCGTGTATTTGGCACGATTTTTAGTTACTTTCTATTTGAAAAACCACTATTCACATCATCAGCCATGCTATCAGACGATTTATCTATTCGAAATGGTACTCTTATAAACAGCAGCAACCAAATTTCTTTAATCTTTGTTCATGTACAATCATAATGGTCATAATATATATATACAACTAATTATCTATAACCATTGCACATCTCAACAAATAATAATACAACAAATATATTGGAAGAAAACCAATATGATTTAAACACATTCTTTAGCACTATATGATCAAACAGAAATCACAAAAGTTGTAATGGTCATAAATGCTAACTTTTGTGTTGTAAATGATACATATTAGCAGTGAAAATCTGCTAAAACTCTGTTATAGTGGGCATGTTGCAGAATATAGCCATAAGTCGTGTATTTGACACGATTTTTAGTTACGTTCTATTTGAAAAACCACTCTTCACATCATCAGCCATGCTATCAGACGATTTATCTATTCGAAATGGTACTGTTATAAACAGCAACAACCAAATTCACCAAACTGATGTTGACATGTCCTCAAGCGATCAAACATATTTGCCTTTATTTCATAAACTAATGGCCACAACAACACACATGTTGAAACATCCCTCATGTAACCAAATGATTACATAATCAACAATTACTGATGGAACTGACACTTTTAAACATAAGCTATACATACCAAGGACCAAACAACTCAGTGGATGGGAGATCAAATTCAAATGATCTGGTCATGGCCTCATGGGTTTAACTCTCTGGAAACACACATTTTATTGACTGTGGTTTCAAAGAGTGAGTATATAGCACTAGGCAGACCAAAAATTCATGCTAAGAAATGATCACTAAGAACGTTTTGGATTTTGCAAAGAAGTGTGTGAAACTAGAAATGCTAATTCACGTATCAACAGGTGAATTTCTGTTTGCTCACTCGGGAAAATAACTTCATATATATGTATGTTCATGTGGGATTTGAGTACTTATTATAATTTACGTACAACATATATACAATCCTTTCAGAGGTGAAAATTACGGCCCTCCTCAAAAACATACAATCCTAACAGTCACGACTTTATCTATTTTTTTCATTTTAATTAATCAATCCTAAGCGTTCAGTCTTTCTTAATGACTAAACGTGCCGTAATTTTCAAGCAAGGCAGAGGTAATTACAGGCTCTGATACCAAATGTAAACCTATATGTATCTTCACGTATATTCTAATCACAACATGAAGATACAATAATGAAAAACGTAAGCAATAAAAAGAGATCAATTGTGTGTACCTCCAACCATTGCAATTTGAAAGCTTAAACCGTCCTTGAGTATGCCCCCAATTGCTTAGTTGATTTGAACTTTGCTTCCAAACCCTCATTCTCACTTTTAGATGGTGTATTAGAGTTATGAGAGTGAATTTGGTGACTCTAATTCTGATTTTTACTATCATTTCCATATACTAACTCTAGCCATCATAGATTAGTTGCCATGATAGGATGTAGTAGGTGGTTTTCTAAAGTGGGGGAGAATCATGTGGAGTTACCTTGATGAATTGCAACTTCCCACTAAATGGATCACATTCTTTTTCCCTTAATTTTAAGCCATATGAAAAAAATGTCTAACAAGATCATGTCAACTAAAAATTGATCCAGGAGAAGAGGAGAAGGAGCAGCAGAACGGGATGAAAAGAGGAACAATTGATTATCTTCCTGAGGAATTGATGATTGAAAGTTGGAATTGTCGTCACATTCACGCAGTTTTTCATGTTTCTGCTTTGAAAGTGAAACTAGGATCTACTGTTGTGGTTGATACTAACCTGCCCAGTACTGTGGATCATTTTGAGTGGGAGCCTGAAGCTATTTTAGATCCTAAAGGCACAACGAGGAATATACAAAAAGCACAAATGTGCAACAACTCAGTGGCTCATTATCATTCTATGGAGGAAGCTACTTGGTAGGATGCGAATGATTTCCTTTTCCGTTTTCCAAATTTTGAGGCTTGAGGACAAGCCGTGTTTGTAGGAGGGTGGGATGTTGGGATACCTGTTGAACCATACATCCATAAGAGAAACCAGTCAGAAAACCAATCCTGATAAATATGCCAACTCATAATCTTTAGGATTTGTTAACAATATATTCTATTTTAGGTTTTGATTAGGTTTCCTGTTATAAATACTATCTTCTGTTGATGGATGAATACTCTCATTATACCTGGGTTTACCCATTGGTAAAAAAATCTGATGCATTGCAAGTCTTTGTCCAGTTCAAACTACAAATAGAAAACCAACTAAACAGAACTATCAAAGTATTTCAATCAGACAATGGTGGAGAATACAAAAAGTTCACAAACTTCTTGAATAGCACAGGTGTCATTCATCGGTTTTTATGTCCACACACTGCATCACAAAATGGCTTAGCTGAACGTAGGATTAAACATATTATTGAGTCAGGGCTAGCTCTATTATTTCAGTCCATGCCAACTTCTTACTGGTATGATGCTTTTACAACTGCTTGTTACCTAATCAACAGATGTCCAGCTACTCAAAATCAGATTAGAACACCGTTAGAACTATTGTTTCAAGAGACACCTGATTTCTCCTTCCTAAAGGTATTTGGCTGCCTTTGTTTCCCAAGTCTCAGGTCATACAATTCCAACAAACTGCAGCCAAGATCAATTCCGTGTGTTTTCATTGGATATAATGGGGCACATAAAGGCTACCTGTGCTTACATTTACCCACAAGAAGACTGTACATATCCAGGCATGTCAAGTTTGAAGAGAGTTCATTCCCTTTCGAAGCCAAGCAGAAGGTTCAAACAGTGCAACCACTACCAGAGGTAAGTCCAACTACACACACTTTTACTTCTCCTTCATTTAGAGAGTTAATACCCATCCAACCACATAGTTCACAACACCAGTTCCGCAGCATCATCTCCACAACTACAGTACCGCAGCAACACCTCAACAACAAAACCGGGTAACACTCAACAACAACACCGGGTAACACCTGCAGCAGCTACAGGTTCGCAGCAACAGGTTCTCAGCAACAACAATTCAGCAACATCATCACCTGTTACAAATCAGACAGATGCAACAGGTCAGCAGCAACAACACCCAAGTAACAACACTTCTGCAACAACGTCACCTTTTACAAATCAGACAGATGCAACAGGTCCGCAGCAACAGCACACCAGCAACGTTCCTGATGCAACAACGTCAACTGTTACAACCCAAATGGAAACAGCGGCAACAAAGCCTGTACACCCAATGATAACGAGAGCAAAAACAGGAAATTTAAAGCCAATCAATAAACTCTGTCATAATGTTACAAAACACCTTCTTCAAACATCAGCTTATATGGCACCAACTTGTTGCAGCAAGGCAAGTCAGGATCCTGCCTGGCGTCACTCAATGGATGATGAATACAATGCTCACATTCGTAATGGCACATGGTCCTTAGTCCCTTACAAACCTGGTATGAATATCATTGGATCAAAATGGGTTTTTCGGGTTAAACAAAATTCTGATGGATCAATTGCTAAATACAAGTCCAGGTTAGTTGCAAAAGGATTTCACCAGCGAGAAGGTGTGGACCATGGCGAAACCTTCAGCCCAGTTGTGAAACCTTGTACTATCAGGTTAGTTCTTTCTATTGTAGTTATGGACAAATGGCATATGAGACAGTTAGATGTGCAAAACGCATTTTTGCATGGTGAACTTGAAGAAGAAGTGCATATGCAGCAACCAGCAGGGTATGTGGATCAGAATTGCCCAAAACATGTTTGTAAGCTACACAAAGCCTTGTATGGACTAAAGCAGGCACCCAGAGTATGGTTTGGTCGACTCGGTCAATACTTGATATCACATGGATTCAAATGATCAATATATGACAGTTCCTTGTTTGTGCAGCAACATAAAACTCAAATCGTTTATGTCATTATCTATGTGGATGATATAATCATTACAGGTTCTGATCCTTCTCTTATCAACAAATTAATATTTGACCTTGGTGAAGCTTTTGCAGTAAAAGATATGGGGTTCTTGTCTTACTTCCTGGGCTTAGAATTTGTGCATCAGGGAAATTCAATTATCCTAAGTCAACAAAAATACGCGGCAAACTTGCTCCAGCGCACAAAACTAGATGGCTCTAAACCAGTTACGACTCCATTAGCTGCCCAGTTGAAACTCCAGAAGCAAGGCTCTACAAAGTTTCATGATCCGTCTTTATATCACAGTGTGGTGGGAGCTTTGCAATACCTGCATCGTACAAGGCCAGACATATCCGTTGCAGTGAACAAAGCATGTCAGTACATGCAAGATCCTTATGTTGAACATTGGGAACTCCTCAAGCGAATTTTACGATATCTAAAGCACACTGTCAGCTATGGTTTACATATTATACCGTCATCAGGCTTCAACATTCGGGCATACTCAGATGGAGATTGGGTAGGTAATATAGATGATCGGCGCTCTACTAGTGGCTACTGTATCTATTTTGGAGGAAATATTATTTCCTCGAGTGCCAGAAAACAAAATACGGTCTCTAAATCCAGTACAGAGGCGGAGTATAGAGGGTTTTCTATCGCCACTTCAGAAATCATTTGGATTCAGTCCTTGCTAAAAGAGCTTTGCATACCTACCGCTCCATCTGTTCTATGGTGTGACAATCTGGGTGCCACGTACTCAATTGCTAATCCAGTCTTTCATGCCCGGACTAAGAACATTGAAATAGACTATCACTTTGCACGTGAAAGAGTTGCTGGGAAGGAACTTCAAGTTAGATTCATATCGTCAAAGGATCAAGTAGCTGATATTTTCACTAAAAGACTGCCATCTCAGAGGTTTCAATACTTAAGAAGCAAGTTGAATATTCGCCAGCTACCCTTCAACTTGAGGGGAAGTGTTGAACCATACAGCCAGAAGACCAATTCTGAATCCAGTCAGAAAACCAATCCTGATAACTATGACAACTCATAATCTTTAGGATTTGTTAACAATATATTCTGTTTTAGGATTTGATTAGATTTCCTGTTATGTTTATGATTTGATAAGATTTCCTACCTTATATAAAATACTCTCGTTATATTAGTGAGTCTTACTCACGATTAAAGTAACCTGAAAAATAAGAAGTAATACAATTCTTGTCTCAATTATACCAACACCACAGTATAGTACTACTGCTTCCTCTATTTCCTTTCTGCTGATTTCCTTATCTGAGTTCTCTATTAGTTTCCTAAGTTAGATGAATGCTTTATTTATTTAGAGTTATTGCTTGTTTTGGAATTCAGTAGGTTATATATACTGTTGTCCAGAACCATGTGAGAAAAAAGAAAGAAAAAGAAACAACATGTTGAAGCAGCATGCTTCGCCTCTTATTGAAAGTCTTTTTTCATTTTTTTTGATCCGCTCCTTATTGGATATCTTCAACTTCAATGAATACTTTACTAAAGAAAAAAGAGCAATTTTTATAAAAAAATAATCGAGGAGATGAGGAGAAGGAGAACGGGATCGAAAGAGGAGCTATTATACAAAATAGAAATGAAATTGATGGAGGAGAGCAGCATGAAGAGGAAAGGATGTATAAAATTCTTCCTGAGGAATTGGTGATTGAAAGTATTCTGACGAGATTACCAGCCCAGACTCTAGCAATATGATGTTGCCTCAGTAAGTTATGGTACAATTCAATCTTTAATGATTCAAGATTTTCTGCGATTCACTATATTCAAAACGAAAATAAATCATATCTAGTCTTTCATCTACTTAATATAGATAGAGGCACAAAAAGGGTTCACTTTTTCAGGTTATTAGGAGGAACGTATATGAGATTTCTCTCATTTCAAAATATCGAACATACACATGAACTAGTAGGTTTTTGCAATGGTTTAGCTTGTGCGAAAACAGTCGGTGGACCTAATAACTCTGACGGTTTTATAACCGTCTTTAACCCGATCAGGCGTGAAGCACTTTCCCTCTCTTATTTATATTCTACTGGGGGTACATCTACTTGTGTCATGGTTTTGGTTTTGATTCGTTATCACAAGTGTTACAAGGCTGTAATGATTTTTGCTTTAGAAGCCAATAACGAGTTTCTTTGCATGGTCATTACATTGGGAACTATGTCTTGGAGTAACATAATTACTAGTACTTTTGATATCTCACCACCACCAGGTTCTTCTCCTTTTCCTAGTCGAATGGTCACTAGAGTTCCGAGAGTATTATGGAGGCCAGCTACCTTTTGCGGGGTGATCTTTTTTGGATGACGTAGAATAAAGTTGATAATAGTAATGACAAGATTGAAATGTTGCTCTCGTTCGACCTCCACAACGAAAAGATTCACTTCATTCGACTCCCAACTGAATGTACTCTGAGAACAACGACCTATGAGCGCCAATATTTAATAGCTAATCACCTTGCGGAGTTTAAAGGATACCCTTGTATTGCACGTTCCGGGAGGATAATAAGATCCAACAATGATCGTTGCAACCATCGTTGCAACTATCAGACCGGTGTTTGTTGTTGTTGTTACAAGGTTCTTATGTATATATTAAGGACAAGGGCAGGCAAGTATGGATCAGGGAGGAGACTATCGATTTTCAGACTAAGGATCAGAAAGGTTTACTACCAACGCACCTGTGTTGGTACTTTGACACTTCTGCTGCTACGCCTCCTACACGTAATTGACTTTCTCGGATCAGGTGTTATTGTATTGGTTTATTGGGGAGTGTCTTATATTCTACAATTTGCAAGAGAAACATCTCAAGGTGGTGGAATGCTCCCTCTTCTATCCTAATGTTTTCCGATCTAAGATGAATGAAGACCTGGAGCGTCGTATTGGTGATGATGATAATATTCATTGCCCGTCCATGGATTATCAGCTGCACGCTCAAGTGGAGAACATCATTTCTTTGAAAACCTTCATTCCTAAAGAAGCTAAAACTAGTGTATCTGATTGTGCTGATGACCTGATGCACTTTCTCGATAACAGCCTATCGGCAGGATGGCTGAGTACGGGTAGAAAAAGACACTTTTTCTGTTTTCTTTTAGTTTGTTTTGTCCTATTTCAGTTTTCTATTGAGACTACATTTGAGTCTTGTTTATCTGTTTATTTATTAAAGATCTATGCTTAGACTGAATAGACATTGCAATTGCTAAAATGGTTAAACAGGTTTTTGATTTCATTCACATTGATTAGTTATTCGAATGAAAGCAATCACAATGTTTTACTTTCTGGGACCTCACAGAGGATTCCTGTCATTCAAACCGGAACCTGATAGATACGATTGCAGGGGGTTTATACGCTTGATTGGAATATATGGAATGTGATTATTTACAAATGTATTTGTAGCCTTGCCTCATAAGTCATAACTTAAAGTTGTTTAAATCTAGGGAAGTTGATGTCGCCGTGTGTTCAGCCTATTTGGGGGTGTGACAGTGTGCAGGGTTGAGATACATAACTTTGGGCTGCTGAGTTACTTACTCAGTAAGACAATGGTCTACGTAATGTAGTTTATAGCAGTTATTATGATTATATGACAGTTCTGCTTGTACATATCGTTATGACTTGGATTCTCAAAAACTTGTAATATCTTTGCTTCAGGCGTATTTCCATATATGTTCAGTAGGATATAGTCTTCAATACAGTTCACAAGGTACTGTAATGTAGTTTGTAAGGGTCGTCCATGCTTCCGTGGGTTCTTCTGGTATGTTTGCCTGGTACGGCTTACTTTATGCTTCGGAAGGACCAGTAAGGCACAGGTAATTTTAGGAATTAAGCAAGAGTTCTACTATCTTTATAGCTTTACCCATTTTGTCTGCGCCAGCATGAAGTGTATGTATTGACTAGGGCGTGCCTTATGCAGTTTCGAAGTATCACAGGTATTGCCCTGTCATGTCATTTGTTCAAGAAAAAAAAACTGATCTAAAATCTTCAATTTAAGTTCTTACTATCTGGCTAATGTTACTCTGAGCGGATTTAGACTTCGGCTAACAGAAATTTTACTAATTGGGAATTAAGTGACTGGCCTCTGTCATCATATCGTAATCCATTGGAGATTAGGAAATTTGTAATGCGACATCTTCAAAAGGATTTGAGAATTAGAAGATGAGCCATCAATTTCTGATTGTAAGCAAATAACTTGTGGCTTTTGACTGTCTCCATGGGGTTTTGAGTTTGTCCGGATGAATTTATGTAGATGTTGCTTGAAGGGTCTGACTTTGTTGCAGAGAAAGTGAAGCCTTGCTTATAAGATACAAGAACAGGGTTCACATTCTTTGCAACAAAGTCAGAAACTTTAAACATCATCGTCTTAAATTCAACCGAAGATCCTAAAAC
>JAJJMC010015859.1:1574016-1630932 GCA_023531435.1 Papaver californicum | reverse complement strand
TCATCGTCTTAAATTCAACCGAAGATCCTAAAACCAGTACCGTAAAAGGCCACAATAATTTATCAACAATCATACTTCCTATGGTTCATCTTCTAAAATTGCCATCTGAAATTACAAGCAAATAACTTGTGGCTTTCTGACTGCTCAAGGGGAAAGGTTTTGAGTTTACCCGGATGAATTTAAGCAGATGTTGCTTCAAGGGTCTGACTTTATTGCAGAGAAAGTAAAGCTGACATACAGAATACATGAACAGGATTCACATTCTATGTAACAAAGTCAGAAACTTTAAATACCATCGTCTTAAATTCACCGAAGATCCTAAACCGTTACCGTAACAGTATCAAAAACCACAATAATATATCAACAATTATAGCTCCTATGATTCATCTTCGAAGTTTCTCAAAGATGCCCTGATGTGGGAAAAAAAATTGAACAAAAATCAAGTGTAAACAATGTATAACAAAAAAAAACGTCAAGTGTAAACAAGCTGTAAAAATACAAAACAATATGACAACTTTCTATTGCTATCAAAACTCAGAACCCTGAAGCATCATCTTCTTAAATTCATCCAAAGAAATCAAACCATCACCATTACTATCAAAAGACTGAATTATCTTCTTACAATCAGGAATTGAATGTTCATCACCTAAACTTCTCATAAGTTTCTGAACTTCTATTGGAGAAATCAAACCATCTCCATTAGAATCCACAATTCTAAAAGCAGTTTCAATATCTTTAATCTGTTTCTCAGTACCAGTTCTATGCAACTCAATAAATTCATTCAAACTGATAAACCCATCTCCGTCTAAATCAACTTCTTTCACCATTAGCTGTAATTCTTTAGTTGAAGAAGAATTATAACCCAAACTATTAAAAATCGATCCTAACTCCACCCATGAAAATTTTCCATCTCCATTGATATCAAATTTATGAAAAACCTCTTCAAATTCTTGTTTGCCTGTTTTAGTTGCAAGAGAAGGTGGTGATAGATTACTGCTGAAAGTTTCGTCTGAAAGAGTGCTTGGTGTTAAAGAATTTGATTTCTTTTTCTTCCAAAGAAACGAAAGAAACCCATGTTTGATCGAACCGCAAGAAACTAAAAAAACAAAATTTTAGAGAGACAAATAGAAAAGCAGGCAGAGAGACAATCAATACCCTGTAGCCAAGGGGAAGTGTCTATATATATAGGCAGGAAAGGAAGCAGAGTTAGAAGTTAGAAGAACTGAACAAGGAAAGAAGCGAAAAAACGGAAACTACCAAAGTACCGTAGTGTTTCGATCTGGATGATGATGAAAAGAATAAGGTCTTGTGAGTCTGACTCTAAGTATACTTTCGTCCATTGTTTATTTGTTGTTGTTCTGACCGCCATAAACATGGTCCATGTTTCCGCTACTAAAATCATGGTTATTCCTAGAGGTTGTGTCATTGCTACGATCATGGTAGTTGAGGAATTCTTACAAAAATCCCTTTATAAGTTTGATGTTACAATTAATGGAAAAAGGTATATTACAACAAAAACATCAAATTGGAAAAGACTAAAAATATCAAGTATCAACTTTTTGAAATCAAGATCCCATTCTCGCAGTTGAACAAAAGTTACAGAACATGGTCCTCTATTCGGATCAAAAGTACTTTTTTGAATTGGTTTTTGATAAACTATGACGGGTATTAACAAGAAGTAATCTAGAAGAAATAGAAAAATGTAGTTTTGTATTTATCTGATATGATTTTCATGGTTAAAGAAATACACAATGCTATTACAGATTTTTTGGAAAATAATAGATCAATCCATCAATATTTGGATGGATCAATTATTTTAATTAAGATTTAAAGCTTCTTTTTGATGAGGAAGAAGACCATATACAGAACTCGAGAGTTTTTGTAAAGAAAAACAGGCAAGGAAACTGTATATTTGTTAAGGATTTTTTTTTTTGTATTAACAATATTAAAGAGAATTGTTATTTGATTTTCACTACCGGGATAATGATTTCCCACTATCTAGATAGAGAAAACACTAAAAACAAACTTCTCTTATTTTGGGTCCCACCACTACAAAGTGGCAGATAGTAAATGACCATTGTATAGTGGAAAGAAACAAACGTGGTATTACATATATTCCTACTGATGTTTATAGTTTTAGGCTTGGGCCACTATTCATGTCATAATGATATGACGGAAAATTAAATTCGATGTAAAAAATAAAAATTGATTGTGAATTAGATTTCAGATTTCTTTTATTTTTTCATTCTCATTGAACGAACAAAGATGAATATCGACACTGTTTACTCTCTTTTATCAATCCAGTTTTGACATTATTGAAGAAAACCCTAGTATACGCCGTCCAAAGACTCCAAACTCATTAAATTCTCATATGTATTGGTTGCCGAATTTTAAATACATTGAAAAAACTTCCAAGTCTGGACAGTTTCTCCCATTTCGTCGACATTACGCACGACAACCCTAGTATACACTGTCTAAAGACTCCAAATTATAAACACATAAAAAAATTAAAATTCAAACAACTACATCATATTATCAAAGTAACAACATACATAAATGAATACGGTGAACCCTTGACTTCATTCTAACTACCAATGTTGTATTAATCTTTACATTAATTAATATCATTGAATCTTCTTGAACGAGATTGTAAATATATGTTAATATTTATGCTTGAGTCGATAAATTTGGATATTATTCTATCACCTATTATCAGACATGTTTTTTTCTTATTCGTATACAAAATAAAATAAAAAAACAAAAAAATCGAGGTAATAAGTGTTATCCCATATTAAAAATTATAAATTATTCTTTACACATTTTCTTTTCGTTAATATTTATCCACATTTTTCGTAAACCTACAGAAATTGTATTTTAGAATTTGCGAACCCCAAATTTATGTATATATATATAGATAGATAGATATATAGATATAGATTTCACCATTTTAAATTTTTGAAGAAAAGTTTTATATTTAAAAAAAAATTAGTTTACACGTGTTAAATTTCGTGATTTTTTTTAATCTGCTTACCATGCACAAGCGAATTTAACAGTAAGTAATCTTGTAATTAACATACAATTAGATCCAAAAGAAAACTGTATCATGTAACCCAAAAAGACTAGATCCTCCTATACTGCTCCTGGCAAGTTACTTCCTTCTTGTTCATGATTTTATTAACCAACATCTCCACAATGAAGTGGACACCAACTTTCTATAAAAATGAAAATAAGTACCCGATAATGAACTTCAAAGAAAAGCATCTCCTCCACCTCCAACTGTGGCCTCTAGCAGTCCCATATCTATGGCGACTTAAGATGAATCTCTTAGATCTTATATAACATGCCTTGAGGATTCTCCAATCAAATATTTGGAGGAAACACATTCAGATAAGGTTTGTTTTAATACTTTAGATCTGAGATTATTATTATTTTTTTTCATTTTGTTTTAATACTTTAGTTCTGAAATGATTTTTATGGTTTTTTCTGATAGTGAGTGTTTCACTTACTATGTTTTTACGATCTTGATAAATTATTTTAGATTTTAAATCTAGGGTTTATTTTTTGATATAAATATTTTGGTCACTATTATTTTTCTTTATATTTCAGGTAGAAACCTCCCTGATAGGATGAGACATTTTAAGAAGTAATAATCCAGAAATTGCTCATGTTTATGATAGAAGTCCAGTTCATTTATATCCACATATTTATGATAGAGCTCTATCCAATGATCGAGCTCTTCTTGATCATTGTCCTCGTAATCAAACAAATAAGATTATAAATATATGTTAATATTTACGGTTGAGTCAATGAATTTTGATATTGTTCTATCACCTATTATCATACATGTCTTTTCTTTATCGTGTACAAAAAAATAAATAAAACCCGAGGTAATAAGTGGTATCTTATATTATAAATTGTAAATTCTTTTTTACATATTAAAATTCTTTTAGTTCACATTTATCCACATTTCTCGTAAACCTAATAAAATTTTCATTTTAGGATTCGTAAACCCCCAAATTTATGTATATATATATACATATATATATGGATTCCACCACTTTATATTGTCGGAGAAAAATGTTATACTTTAAAAAATCCTTCTTAGGAGAAAAATGTTATATATGAGAATTTTGCATGCAAAATGGTATTATTCATGAGATTACCCCTCCTCATTCACCACAATCTAATGGGGTGGGTGAATGGGAGAATCGAACCCTTAAGGAGATGATGAATGCCATGTTGATTAGTTCAGGATTACCGACGAACTTGTTGTGGGAGGTCAACCTCTAAGCTTTATGTATCCTAAGTAGAGTACTCTTTAAAGGATTAGATAAAACTCCATATAAATTATGAAAAGGTAGATAACCTTCTTATGCATACTTCAAAGTGTGGGGGTGTTTGTCTAAGGTTGCCATTCCTCCTCCTAAAAGAACTAAGATATGACCCAAAACTGTTGATTGTGTCTTCATAGGGTATCCTGAGAATACTAGTACATATATATTTTTCGTTGAGAGTTCTGAAATTTCTGACATTGGTATGGACACAATTATGGAATATAGTGATGCTGAGTTCTTTGAAAATATTTTTCCAATGAAACCTGGCTCTCGTAAGAGATGTGTTGAAAATCCCTTTGATGTCCCTTCGACCAGTCAGACCTACCTTTAGAGGAAGATGAAATAGAGTTTGAGCCTAGGAGAAGTAAAATTATTAGAAATGAAACTTCTTATGTACCTGACTTCATAACATGCCTAGATGAGTCTGATCCACAAACTTATAGATAAACCATGACATCTCTTGAAGCCTCATTCTGGAAAGAAACTTCAATCAGTAAAATGGATTCCAACCAACAAAACCAGACATGGAAGTTTGCTAGTTTACCTCCAGGAAGTAAGGCCATAGGTTGGAAATGGGTCTTTAAGAGAAAAAGAAAGGTAGATGGAACTGTGGAGAAATACAAAGCTAGGTTAGTAGATAAAGGCTATAAACAAAAAGAAGGTGTAGATTTATTTAACACTTACTCACTTGTGACGAGAATTACTTCCATTAGGGTGTTAATTGTTATATCTACCATTCATAACTTAGAGATACATCAGATAGATGTAAAGACATCATTTATAAATGGTGAATTAGATGAAGAAATTTACATGAACCAACCTGCAGGCTTTGTAGTAAAAGGTTGTGAGGATAAAGTTTGTAAACTGAACAAGTCTTTGTATGGTTAGAAATAAGCACCTAAACAGTGGTATGAAAAATTTGACCATGTGATGATTTATGGTGGTTTCAAAGCTAATGAATCTGACAAGTGTGTTTAAACTAAACTTGTTAAGGATGCTTGTGTGGTTGTATGATTGTATGTTGATGATATGCTTATACTTGGTACAAACATGGATGTGACTAATGCCACTAAGAACATGCTGAATGAGAACTTTGATATGAAAGACTTAGGCCCTGCTGATGTGATCTTAGAGATAAAATTAGAAGAAATTTTAATGGTTATAGTCTTAGTCAATCTCATTATGTTGAATATGTTCTTAAAAATGTAATCAGTTTGATCGTAAACCTGTTTATACTCTGTACGATCCTTTTTGTAGACTAAAGAAGAATAAAGGTAATGGAGTATCACAACTTGAATACTCAGGAGTTATAGGAAGTTTGATGTATTTGATGAACTATACAAGACCATACATCGCCTATTGTGTGAGTAGGTTAAGTAGGTATACTCGTAATCTAGGGCAGGAGCATTGGGATGCACTTATTAGAGTGTTGAGGTACTTGAAGTACACTACGACCTTTTGTATGAATTATGAAAGGTACCCTGCAATCCTTGAGGTATTTTGTGATGCAAACTGGATAGATGACTCGGCGAAGTCTAAATCTACGAGTGGATATGTTTTCACTCTAGGAGGTGGGTTTGTTTCTTGGAAGAGTTCCAAAATAGACATGTAGAGCTCGATCCACTATGGAACATGAGTTTATTGCGTTATATAAAGCATGTGAGGAAGCCGAGTGGCTAAGATGCTTTTTAGAAGACATTCCTCTATGGCATAGTCTTGTGCCAGCTATATCTATACATTGTGATGTCCAAGATGCAATAGTAAGAGATAAAAACAACGTGTACGATGGGAAGTCTATACATATTCGTTGAAGACATATTTCCCTGAAACAACTAATCTCGACTGGCTTTATTTCCATTTACTTTGTGAGGTCTAAGGAGAATGTCGCAGACCCTTTGACGAAAAGTTTGTCCAAATAGATAATTAGTAATGCATCGAGGGGGTGGGCTTAATATCATGAAATAACTTACCATGAAGGATACCTAACCTTGCTGACTGGAGATCTCAAGATCAAGGTTTCGAATAAAAAAGCTAATTTGTGGTGGGTTAAAGAAAACATTATCAGAGAATTTCATTCTTTGTCCCTTCTCTATGGTGTAGACGTGATAGTGTAACTACATGTGATGAATGACTTTTAAATAAGTCTTAATAAGTTATACAGTTTTAATTTAAGATTGAAGTGGGGTGTAGTAGTAAACACTCTTGATTGACCTCACCTATCTGAATGTGGAAGTGGGCCGCTTTCTATGAGAATGAAGCTGACTCTCTAGAGCATTCTGAGAAACGGGATAAATCTCAGGGCCAAAATAGGGCACAACGACACGAACTTGGCAATACCTATATAAATATCATACGTGGTTGTTATCGCAAATTACACCAAACGATGGAGGTTCAAGACATCGCGTTCATTGACATCAAGTAGTTCCAATAATTTCTCAATAAGAAATTCAGGACCTCATGGACACCTTTTGCCTATAGTAGTATTTCTCGTTTTCTGATTTCTGATCTTATCAGTATTTCATTCATGTGGGGGATTGCTGGAGAAAATGAGTTTTTAATTCGATTTTATAGTCTTGGTTTGGATTTGATCTTGTGACCTAAGGGTCACTAAGGATACTTACTCATTGCCATATGAGTAAATGAAAGAGAACCTTTAGTCCCACATTGGGTATACTAAATATGGATGTCCTTCATATAGCAAAATATCTTATTTAACAATATGTGTAGGCGGGCATAGACGGGCATATTATACTTGACTATAGTTTCCGTTTAGGCTTGGGTTTAGGGCTTGTGCTTGTGCTTGGGTTGTGGACTTATGATAACCAAGATCTATTCCTTTTAGCCAAAATTTTATTGAATTATTCTTAAGGAAATTAAAACGAATTTTGATTCTCTATTAATTGTTTTGCTTAACTTGGGGCTTTTGATTTGGGAGAAATTATTTACTTACCAAAAATAATTTATGTCAACATTATGACAGAATATTTTCTAAAAGGTTTTAACATTATGTCTACATAATTTCGCAACATAATTTCGCATCATCTCCATATTTTTCCTATAAAAGAAAATGAATTTCTCATTTGCAAAACATCCCAGAGAAGGCTACCATCTCTAGCTCTTTTCCTCTCTTCTCGCTTTGTTGTGCTCTTTTGCTTGTTTATTTCCATTCATAAATCTTGTTGCTAAGTTTGAGAGTGGGTAACTTGTATTGTGCTTATACGAGTTACATAGGGCAGTTCTATCTTGGAAATATCTCAGCTATTAGGGTATTGTATCCCTCATCCCTTATTCTTGAGGTGTACCCACAGACTATTGTGTTAAGGACAATTTTCTGAGCAGGTGGCTCTGCCATCGTCTGTCCAATTGTGCTTTCAATCTAGTCAATTATTTTCAGTAGTGCTAGATTCATCTAAGGTTTGATGTTTCCTTTTTTACGGTTCCACCAAATATAACTCATTTTCAAATCGTATAAATATTTTTTTCGTATATAATATTATTATAAATTTAGGCATTTTGGTAGTGTTTTTCAGAAATAAATTCCCCAATTACAAATAATTTATATAAACATTTCTTCCATCATAGGAGTTGCCATTATTTTGGTAAAAAAAATTGTGATGACAATTTCGAATTCAAAGTAATTTTTTTCATGATGACGAGTCTCAAATTCATATCACGTGTCATTTCCCAATGGTATTACCACTATAGTGGCATAGGACGCAAGAATGCAACCTATTCATCTGGCAACCTAAATAATATTTGGTTAAATAGTTCCTTGCGTGAAACGAGTTATATCTATACTTGTAGTAATAGAGGCCTGGAGAAGACATCTTGAGTGATCCTGCTGCAACTACCGAAAAAAATGATCAAAATCTAATTGACCTATTGAATAAATATGTTCTTGGTCTATCAATTATAGTTTACCGTAGAAGGTAAAATTGTCCAATTACATCTTCACCAGGGTTTACTAATTGAGTAAAGTACCACTATATATAATATACTTATAACTGCGGAAGCCTTTAATCGCTTTATCTACTGTAGTGTTTATAAATTTATACATCTTCTTCTCCAGATAATGTCGCAAGTTGTTCTGGAGTTATCTACACATCATCAGAAAAATATATCATGTGTAAGTTTTATTAGTCAAATCTTGTTATCAAGAAGGTTTTCTTTGTTGATTTTTTAACTTCTAGATATGAACTCTTTAAACATCTTTGATTCTTTTCTGATTTATCAACTCTTTCAATATATAGTTGGTTCTTTAATTTTCATGAAGATATGAACTCTTCAAATTTTGTTTTCAATTTCAAACCCTAGAAAAGGTTTACGGAAGTTTTTATTTCTCTCTAAATAAACCCTTGAAAAGGTTTTCTTACCATCTGAGTTTTTATTAAAATAATATTTCAGTAAGTTATCTGTTTGGTTCTGCTAATATTTTTTTTGAATTTCTTGATTTTTTAACTTCTGGATATGAACTCTTCAAATTTCGTTTTCAATTTCAAACCCTAAAAAAATAAGACAAAACTCGATGATACATTCATATTATCTTAATTAATGTATTTACTATTCGTATTACTATTGATTGAATTGTCCAAATATATCTTATGTGTTAAAAATACAATGTGTCATAATATGGACTTTTGTTTTTGTATATAATATCTTCTTACATATACTTTTTCCAGTAAAATATAACTCATTTTCTTTTCATATGAATATTTTATTCTGCATATAATATTATTAAGAATTTGGGCATTTTGGTAAGCAATTTTAAGAAATAAATTCTCTAATTACAAATAATTCATATAAAAAACAAATATCAGTTTGAAATGCTAATTGTTTTTTCTGAAACCAAAAAACGAAGATCTTGAAATATACATTTTTATATTAGATACAGATATAAATAAATATTCATAGAAGGATTAAAGTGGAATATTGTTTGGTGGAAAATCATACTTTAGAGGTTGTGTGTGCAAGAAGTAATTACTAGTTCATCTACGTATAAACACTCATTGAAAAGAAAAAAAAAACTGACGTATTGGTGACATTGCCAAATTTTAAGTCATCCCAGAACCTCCAGGAATGATAAAACGACACTGGAATTGGTGACACAATATTATAGTTGTGGAGCTTGTTCTAGGATGTTCGAAAGAAAAATTCATGGGGAATTGGATGAGAAAGGGCAAAACCGGTGAAGATGAGTTATTTTATTGCCGACTCGAGTGACTTACTTATCCAAAATCAAAAGGCATCAAATCTTTAGATATTTGAATTTTCTTTTTGATACATTCAAATACTCCATCCGTTTCTGGAAAAGTGTTACTATCACTTTTTTATTTAGTATAAAAATAGACCAATTTGAAAAAGTGATAGTAACGCTTTTCCTGAAACGGAGGTAGTATTTAATATTATATGAATTAAAAATGTATTGCGTGTGTGAATGGTAAAAGAACACCCCCGTGCTATTAGGCTGCACACGTTACTTGCTTCATGACATGGTGATATGGTGCGGCAGAGCCAAGATTTCAAGGAGGGGTAACAGAAAGGCTTAGGATTTTTATGAGGAGATGCATCACTTAATTTCCAAATGAATTGGGTTTGCAAAACTGAAAAGTTACGAGAGAGTTCGTACATCCAAGGGGTGGATAATTGACCATTCATGACTAAGGTTGGCTCCATTATAATCTTTCGAACGGCGTGTCTTTGATCGGAGGGTTGGTTATTACGGTGTTAAGTTCACATATTGCATATCTTTGAAGTGAATAATTAGCAGGTAAGTAGCATGTTGCATGAAGAAAAAAAAAGGAAAAACAAGAAAGAGGTCTAAGAACGTTCTTGTAAGGTGTTGAATGCAATAATCAAAAATAAGGAAAAAATTAAATAATTTTTTTTGTTATTACTTAGCTCCTTTTGATCGAAGTGATCGATTTGAAGAAACGAATGAGCTTCCCAGATCTCCGCAACAACAACATGGAAAACTTTGGAAAAAACAAAGTGAGTCACGTGTTCAACACGCTGTCCTTAAGACATTAGCACCCGGCTACATTCAAGAGTGATGCTATAGCCTCCACAGAGCGGATGTCTCCAGAATAAAACACCCTACTACACTTACTACTATCACTTGTAATGCTCAATTTGAGCTTGACAACTCTGAAAAAACCCTCAAGGAAAATCGCGAAAGCTTAAGAAAAACAATAGAAAAAATATTTTTCTTTTGGTCTCTCTAAAAATAATGAGAAACCCTTTTCCTTGGATTGATTCTATAGGTTGAGAAAAGAGATTGTTTATATAATAACCTAGTACTACTTAAGAAAAGTGATCTCCTCGATGTGGGACTAACAATTTTATATAGTCTCTTAAAACAACTTAGATTTGAAACTCTCTAATGTGGGACTAATGAGTTTTTCATTCATAAAAGAAAACAAGAATCTATTTTTTTTCTCTTAAAACCTTAAAATTCATATTTTAATATATTGTTTTCCAACAATCCCCCACGTGAATGAAAAACCTAAGTAAAACATGAAAAACATAAATAGATCTTGGTAAATCATTACCCCAAATCCACGACCCGATCGAACTGACTGAACAATCAGCCAAACCGTGTGTATTGAAATCATACTAGCCATTCCAACGTCCTTTCCCTCACACAAAAGTGTGTTGACCCCAGGGTCATACTATTGATTGCATAAATCATAATAGTATAGAGAGCTTTCATCTTTAGTTTCTCATATTGGGACTAAAGGTTTCGTTCACCAAAGTGAAAATGAGCCAGTGATCCCTTAGTGAACCTTAGGTCCTAAGTATCAGTAATACCAAGATCATAAAAAACAACATAAAACTCATTTACTCAAAATGAATTAAATCTCGATAAAAAACAAAAAATCACATAAAACGCAGGAAATACCATTTTAGGCAGAGGTGTCAATGAGGTCTTGAACCTTTGCTTAGTGAGAGATTACCGGAACTACTTGCTAGAGACAGTGAACGCGATGTCTTGAACTGTTAGCGTTTGGTGTAATTCGCGATAACCACCACGATGATGTCTCCAAAGTTGCTGCCAAGATCATGTCGTTGTGCTCATTTTGGCCCTGAGAAAAAATATCCCGTTTCTCAGAATGCTCTAGAGAATCAACTCATATTCTCATAGGAAGAAGCCCACTTCCTCATTCAGATAGGTGAGTTCTATCAAGAGTGTTACTGCTATACCCCACTCAATCTTAAATTGAAACTATAGAACTCATAAGACTTCTTAAAAGTCATCCTTCACATGCAGTCACACTATCATAACAATGCACCATAAGGAGGGACAGAGAATGTAATTCTCTTGATAGTGCATACCTTTAATTACCATAAATTAGTTATCTCATCGAACCTTGATCTTGGGATCTCCAGTCACTAAGGTTGAGTGTCCTTCATGGAAATTTTATTTCTTGAGCTTAAGTACCACCCCCCTCGATGCAATAACAAACTATCTCTCTAGATTATCTTTCCGTCAAAGGATCCACTGATTTTTCTCTTGAATTCACTAAGTCTACAAAAATCACTTCATTACAGATTAGTTGTCTTACCGAATTAGTTTGTCTAGACTTTTCCATTGCTCATTTACTTTAGAATCACATAGTAAATTGAGCTTCAGCAGCAGCGTCCACAGGCTTCATTCACAGAGGAATACCCAACAAAATGGTTTTAGCAATTCATCTTCCTCTTATGCTTTAATTTAAGCAAACAAACTCGGATTTTATCTCAGTCGAGTTCTTCATGTCTACTGGAGGATTTCCAACTAATTATATATCTTAAGAGAGTACACACATAGTCTAAGATTCTCCAAAGCCTGAAATCACAACATCTCTTAAGGTCAGTGTAATATGTATCATGCACATACATAATTTAAATGTACCCCAGGTACTTCAAATTTCTGATCAGATCATCCCATTAATTCTTCTGGGATCACAAGTATATTTGTACACCTAATTCACTGCACATTTACAACACACATTAAACTCATCGAGTTTGACAAAGACCATTCCCGTCAGAATTTCTTCTGGTTCCGATGAACTTTTGGATCATGCTTGTCTACAACAACTTAGTCTTTCAATCAAATCACAAACATCACATGTTTTCTAGTGGTTGTAAAGCATATAAAGGCATATATAAGATACATCTACTACTTACTTGTACATTCATTACATCTTCCTCCAAAGGTTGGTGCAATATATATCACATATTTGAAATTAAATATGGGAAACATGCACACCTATTTTACAACACACATTTGACAGAAACTTTATCATCAAAATTTGATTTTGGTTCTTTCCGATCCTTTAGACCACCTCAACAACATGTTAGTTTCCTGTCAAACTTTAAACAACAAAAAATTGTTAGTGGTTGTAAAACACGTAACAAATGCATGCTAAACATATGCACCTTCAATTGATTTGGTGTAAATACACTATTAAATTCATTAGAGTACATCACTAGTATTCATCATCATCATATAATAATATTTATAGGTCATTGACTTACATCTTGGTTCAAGTCAAGTATATGTAAGTGTAATCAGTTTGTACCCCTAGCGCTAACCAAACCCTTAAGGTTTGTCCACCTTTGACTGATCATTTATGTATAATGTCTCAACATCCATCTAATGTAGCATACTGACAATAATGGCAAACAATGCCTGATGTAGTAATTTTAAAGTCATGTGAGTATGTGCCAATAGATCACTACTTTATTCTTTAACAACAATTTTACAAAATCAAGTCTCTTTCTGACTTATTCAATCTCGTGTGAGAACCCGACCTCAGAAAACTATTGTCGATAACTCAACATCCTCAATAATAAAATTTACTTTAGTTAAATATTGTTAGCTTCAAAACTTTCAAATTATCATACTACAATTTTGGTGATCATATGCAATGATTTGCTAAAGAAGTCGACTCTTCATTCTCACCTTAGACCCCCACAATTGAGGTCTACAGGGTAGGGCACATATAAGTCTAGGGTGTTCTATGAATCTACTTGAGAAATCAAACAAACACTTGTTTCCATCTTATACCCCACAGTTGAGACAAAAGGCCCCCCCACAATTATCGGGATTTCTCAACATAAGAAACTACAATTATGTGTCCTTTAGGTTGCATTTAACTAAGACACACCATATAATGGTACTTTATACCAACATTTTGATTTAACATGCTCATGTATTCATTCTCAATTCATTGACGATTTTCCCTTTTATCTACTGTTGTCTTGTTCTATTAAGCTAACACTCAAATCATCACAAGACCATATTTCCAAGTATAACATTTCATAGTAACTTAGGTAGATAGCATTTGGCAATAGTTTTAATTCGCAATGCAAATATTGAGAATGATATCATAATCTGATTAATGTCCATACCTGACAGGCCTTGCACATCATTTACCTATTTCTTCAACTGTTTTGATAGTTGAATTGTTCATAAAAATACTTTTAATCTTTTCCATTCCTGGTAGAAGACAAAACATGCCTTTTCTGGAGCACAAGTTCCAGCACTTCTGGCATTTACCAACCAATTCTTTTTATCATCTCCACTGAAAAGTAAAATTACTTAACACAGTAAGAATGTCAATTGTTCCATTCAAATTTGAATATACAGTTCTCTATTCCGAGGAGATAAGCACACAACTAAAAAAATATATAAGTTATCAGAGATTAATACTAAATATTTATCATTCAACTTAAGATGATAAAACTTCTGACCAACTAGGATTAAAAAAATCGGTTGATACTTTCATTTGTCATAGGTAATATAAAATTATCAACATATTATAAGTGATCATCTTATCAAAATATTTATTGCGAACACCTAGTTATCAAGTTACTTAAGTCTCTCTTCACATTAGACTATCACTATCATAAGTAAGTAACAAAACTTGGTAATAGAAACCATAAACAATTTTTGTGTACATACGTATCAATTCAAGCACATTTGATCGCTTAACCTTCTTGTTGCACTAGTTACTAAAAGATACTTTATACCTCACTATCCATATGACTATGGTATACTAGTGTATTATGATTCTCGTATTTTCAACGAAAGGTAACATATTCGAAATGATTTAGAAATCACTATAGAAATTGCTAATACACAATTATTAACCAATCATGTGATTCACGCCAATTGATACTACACAAAACACATATAATCAAAGTGATTTATAACACAATGGATAACTCATACACAACTGATTTAACATCGTATTCATTAGCAATGTGATACTAATCTAACACATATAAGAAATTATCACTTTAAGTCACAAAAATCAATTCGATACTTGCTCTAAGTTTTTTATGATAAATATTTCAACTAAATTGAAATCTCAAGTCTATCATGGATAAAAGCACTCACTAGTACCGGTTTTTCATGTTATATCCAATGTGAAAAGTAAGGAAAAAATCAAATAAACCAAAGTTTTGTTACTTAGTTCCTTTTTAATCGAAGTGATCGATTTGACGAAACGGATGGGCTTCACATATCTCCGCAACAACAACATGGAAAACTTTGGAAAAAACAGAGCAAGTCACGTGTTCAACACGTTGTCCTTAAGACATTAGCGCCCGGATACACTCAAGAGTGATGCTATAACCTCCACAGGGCGGATGCCTCCAGGATAAAAAAATCCTACTACACCTACTACTATCACTTGTAGTAGATGCTCAATTTGAGCTTGACAACTCTGAAAAAACCCTCAAGGAAAATTACGAAAGCTTAAGAAAAACAATAGAAAAAATATTTGTTTTGGTCTCTCTAAAAATATATAGAAACCCTTTTCCTTGGATTGATGTTATAGTTTAAGAAAAGAGCTTGTTTATATAATAACCTAGTACCACTTAACAAGAGTGATCTCCTCGATGTGGGACTAATAATTTTATATAGTCTCTTAAAACAGCTTAACATTGGAAACTCTCCAATATGGAACTAATAAATTTTTCATTCATAAAAGAAAACAAGAATCTATTTTTTTTTTCTTAAAACCTTAAAATTCATATTTTATATATATTGTTTTCCAACATAAGGTACAAACGTCGAGTTCACAAAGGCGGCACTTTTTGGATGAAATGAGAATCACCAATCCAAAGGTGTATTCAATTCAAATTTGTGTGTGTTATTTTTTACTCTACACAACATCAATATTACACTAACTTTGTTTTTGTTTTTACACAAACTTGCATAAACCTGGGCTAAGCCTGGGATCAGCTTTTTATGGAGAGTTGTTAGGTTAAATCAAGTTGTTTTTCCTTTTAATATGAGACTAGCTTTTTGAGACAATATTACTTTTTTAACTTCTTTAAACGTCTGTAATTTCCTTGTAACTTATTTTAAATCAACCTCAATTCTCCGGACGGTGTCACATCGAGTATTAATACAATTTTCTTTTCTTCTTTTCTTTTCTTTTTTCATGTTGTCCTGTGAAAATTATTCTTTATACAAGGTTTAATAAAAGAAAATATGTACATGTCATACACAACGTCTGATCTAACAGTTCAAGGAAATAATCATTAACTTCATGATATTCAAATAAATTGAAATTTTAATTAAAAAGTCAGGAAAAAAAATACTCGGAGTCCCTGGTAGTCGAGAATTCCATGAATCTCGACCACTAAACCCGCCGAAGTAAGCAAAAGTCAGAAGAAAAACAAATGATCGGAGTCTCTGGTAGTCGAGAATTATATGAATCTTGATCACCAGACCCATCGAGGTAAGCAAAAGTCAGGAAAAAAAATACTCGGAGTCCTTGGTGTCGAGAATTCCATGATTTTCGACCACCAGACCCATCAAAGTAAGCAAAAGTCAGAAGAAAAAAAAATGCTCGGAGTCCCTGGTGGAATTTCGACCACCAGACCAATCGAGGTAAGCAAATTTCAGAAAAGAGTTTCACACTATGTGGTTCAAGATAAGAGTGCAGGTATTACTACACATGAATAATAAGTAGTATTTGTAGACAACAACGTTTTCATCATATATCTCTGTAAATATACCAATACCTGCCATTTCTAAGAAGAAAAACAATGAAAAAAAGTTTAATACTTGAACAATAATAATACTTTTAAAGTAACTCAACAAAAAAAAGTTTTAAGACTTGAATAATAACAAAATTTTAATCAGATATGGTTTTATGCATTTAACTAAGGTTAATGGTATCAACAGTGCCATGATGGACTTGTTTTGGGACAATTTCATCTTATCCTTTGTGCAATCTTTTATAATGAGGAATCCTTGAAAGTGCCGCTTCTATACAAACACTTTCCCATCCAGGACACACCAGTGGAATGGGAGCTCCTGGTTTGAGGATTGCCTTAAAAGATGTTGATTATCTAGATTGAGTATTGATACATTTTTATATCCCTAGGGGGCCGATAGTTAAGGGTAATAAGCATTTATGCCATTTGTCCGAAATAACTATAAAAATGAAAATTGAAAATTATGAGTAATAATTAGTTTCATTATATATATATATATATATAGTAAATGGCAGTCTTACCATTATAAAAATTATGATAAATAATTTTTTATTAATAAGCCTTGAGTTCTAAAGTTTTGGGCCTAGGGATAACAAAAAACGAAAAGTATGGGATTAGAAGTGAAAGATCAATTTCACTTTGAAAAAAGCCCAAAAAATAATCTACTACTACTGACTTTATTAATAGCCCTTATCGAGTGTCTGCTTCTGGGGGACTTGGGAAAAGACCAACATCGTATCTTTCCAAAATAATTATTCTCGTCTTCCATCCGATACATTTTTGGCTCTAATACAATCACATTCAAGTTGGCAAAGTCAGGTTTTTTCTCGCTCTGATACAATCACATTCAAGTTCATGAAGTATTAAATTTGTATGACAATTCGCAAGTATCTAAATTGAGAAATCCTTAGCACACTATGTGATGAAAACTACGTGCATGGGATAATTTTTTAGGTCCTACTTAGAGCATCCACAATGGGACGATCAAATCCCGGACCAAATCCAAATTTGATCTTTGGTCCGTCCAAAATGGATCACAGTGGTGTGATCGAATTTGAGTTTTGGTCCATTTTTTTTACTGTTTCGGATCATTTTTTATCCCATAATTGGACCAAAGTAGAATATGGTGGAGCATGCAGCTAACTGTGCGTCTCGTGCCAGGCGTGATGCTGGTTCTCCGTCTCGTGCAAGGCGTAATGCTAGACATCTGTTTTATTGATCCAGGCGTGAACCAGAATGCCGCCTGATGAAGCGTTCACCCAAGAGCACGTCCAGCGGGGCATAAGGCCAGAAGCACGCTTGGTATTCAGGCGTTCGCTTAGAGTAACGCTCGTGTTGGGCGTCTGGTTAAGACAACGCTTGTTGTGGGCGTGTGTCTAAGGTAACGCCTATTTGTAAGCGTTATTTAAACTAACGCCTGTGTGTGGGGCGTGATTCTAAGCGAGCGCCTCTTATAGTAACCGTTGAGATAATCGTTGAAATTTGTTGAGATTGGTTACCGTTGTAACGGCTAGGTATACCTATATAAATGAATTGGTTGATTGAGTATTTCATATACTACTAACCCAATTCATTTGTATACGAATTTTTTTTCACTATTTTCATATATTTGTCTTTCAAATCAGTTAGAATTATGGCACCAAAACCACAAGGTCCAAATTTTTCAACATTGAATATGTAACGATGTGTAAAATTCAGTTATCAATATCTCAAGAATGTAGTGTTGGTTCCGTTCAATCAGAAAAAAAATTATGGTATCGCATCTTAAGTGGGATAAAAGAAGTCATACCTACAATGCCGGAGCGCACTTGGACCTCAATTCAGAAACGATTTCAGGGAATAAGTAAAGATGTAGCGCTTTACTCTGCAAAAGAGGCGGAAGTGGAAGGTGAACACCATACTGGATGGGCCCCAAAACAAAGGTAAGTACCCGTTTAATTTTTGTCTCATTGCATCGACTAAATCGCTCAGCTGATTAGCTTCGTCATTGTTGAGATTGGCAATACGAGTAGGTGGGTTCATGGGAACGTCAAAATTATAATGGTTTTGCCTCCAACACCGTTCTCCGAGGTACACGTTATGTTGTGCAAAGAAAATAACTATCAGAAAATAAACCAATTAACTATCCAAAAATCCAAGAAAATAAAGAACAGAGATATAAAAATAAATTATCAACTCACAGTGCCTAGCCAAGAAAATATATCCCTTTTGTTTGAGAGCTCCGATGCTTTCCGTCCAACATCAGTGTCAAGGACAAAGATGGCGGAATCCCACGGTCACCAGGTCACATCGTCTATAGTCAGCTGATTAAGACAAGTCCTAGAGCGAACAATATCAATACTCTTCCTTGTTGTACCCTTCCACCGAGAACATCTAGTCCACATTGCTTCACTCTCACTCGTTGGGTTCTTTGATCGACATATGCCCAGATATTCGTACCACCAAAACTAATATGTCATGAAAACCAACAAAATAAATAAATTACCAACAAATAAACATTTAAAGGAAGTATAAATAGAATTAAGAAATTTACCTCCAATATCTCGAGTGGTCCGGCTAGTGAATTTTGTCCCCTTCCAGATGCGGCGAGTCCGGAATACAATTTCGCAAAAGCACCACCACCCCAGTCATAATTGCCAGCTTCATTTAGATCCTCAAAAGCAGCTAACCATCCAGTATCAATATAGTTTTTAGCATTCGAAAAGAAAAATTGTCCCAAAACATACATACAAAAGGTTCTGTCCACTCTCTCAGCAAGTATGCTATCATCGTTAGCCGCAACCAACGTTCCTGGATCAAAATATGTGCTCAAAAATGAAACTGTAATTGCATCTGAAACCCATTGCGTCGGAATCTGTTCTCTTTTGCAAACTTCACTATCTTTAATTTCTTGAAAAATATGCGCCCGGACATATTCAAATTGGTACTTCGCCAGGGCATACGGAATACCACTACCAACACCAATACTTAATCATGTCAACATGACCCAGTCAAGCGGCGTAAACCCCGTCTCACCAAAGGAGAAGTGAAATGTGTTCATAGTATCCCAAAAACGCCCAACAAGTTAGTCAATCAATGCATGTGACCAATCAACTACATCCATGGTCAATAAACGGTCACATCCTGCCTTTTCAATTATGTATTTAACCCTAGGGTTGTGTTTTATAATACATGTATAGGTATGAATGACCAATTTAAAGGAACCACGATGTACGTACTTGAATTTTAAATCATTTGAATATGTAATATTTGTAGAAGCGTGACTCTGAGCATCTTCCACAACACTATAGTTCGCTAACCCGGGAACAGAGACCATATCTTCAGTAATAGGGTCTACTTTTGGCTCCTCAACGGTTTTAGCTTTCTTGTTCCCCTTTTTTCGACCAACGAATCTCGTTGTGACATTGCTCAATATATGTGCAAGCGGTACATACAAGTTTTAAAATTCAGAGTAATCCTCACAATGCACAAATATAAAACTCTATATTAATCCGTAAATCCACAAAAAATATATATTTCATCATTAGAAAAGTACGCCTCTAATTAGATAATCAAATGTACAAACATTCATAAATCATCCAAAATACAAAATTCATGATTCAAAAAATAGTTCACTAATCAAATTACCAACTCACTAAAAATTCATCATAATTCGCTAATTTGATAATTCCATAAACATTCACTATAAAGGAACATAAAAATCATAATCCCGAAATTTCATAAACAATCATATCAATCAATTAATCAAGAACTTAAAATTAACCACAACCAGCACAAATTAACAACAACTTAATCAATTATAAATTCAAATCAATTAATTTTCATCATTTTCTTAAACCCAATTTACATCTTCCAAAACCCTAGAATTATACCCAATTATAAAATTACAATTTGTAAAACCTAAATATGTCTATTTCATAATCATATATTTAATCTTTAAACATATATATATATATATTTAATTAAGAAAACATTACAATAAATCATAATCTAAACCTATAAAATCCATTGAAATTCATATAAAAGTTTGAGTTTCATATCTTGCCTTGAGTTAAACCTAACTTAGATAATTTGGTTTGAAAGCTGTTAGGATTTTGCTAGCTTTTTCAATTTTGAAAAGAGGTTGAGAAGAGGAGGGAGTTGAGGTTCAAGGGGTAGGCGCTCTCTTCTGTATGCGCATGAAGTCTGGAAGAGAGGAAGAGCGCAGAAGGAGGGGAGAACAGGAGAATAAAAGACTCCTGATGAGGACGGGCGTTCGTCTAGCACACCGTCTGATGGAGCAGGCGTTACTCTACACACGTGCCCGTCTTTATAATCCACACGAACCATCTGCACGTGTAGAAGGTTCACGGGCGTATGGCTAATTTCACGCCCCATCAGGCATCCGCCTACACACACGCCTGTAAATGGCGTGATGCTAAGCGTACGTCAATCATCAGACGTTCTTATGGATAGCGTCGCCCACCGAGCGTTCATCCTGCTTCTGCCCAACCAAGCGATATCACTTGCATACGCATTAATAACATAATTCCAACATACGGATACTTGTGTATACTTCCAACGACAAGCGTTAGCTTACTCTTACGCCAGATCAAATTTTACTCGCTACCCTTGCGTTCCAGGCGGAGTAAAACCAAATTTTTTTGGTCTTTACTCTTTGGATTTATTGATGGTTGTTAGGTGGTTGTGAGTCTTGAGATGACTGACTTAATGTAAAACTTCTCCTTTTCCTCAATGCAACGTCCACCGAGTACTACTTTGATCGTCACTGCAAGTCACTTGGCAACGTCCTCCTTAATAAAGTTAATGTAGATTAATGTTCCACTTCTTCCGTCCAAATTATATAAAAGGATTTAATAAAAAACTTAGATTTAATAAAAAAAACAGATTTTTTTCTATTTTGCCTTTTATCATATTCTCACCACAATCTTGTGATACTGATCTTCTCCTTGGATAACGGGAATAATTAAGGTAGATGAGATACTGACCTTCTCCTTGGATAAAGGGAAGAATTAAGGTAGATAAAGTATGTATCCTCACTCATGGAGTAAATTGGAGTAAGGGGACTGTCAGAAATTACTGAGGTACATGCAAGGAGATCAAAACAAGATTAAATGACAATGCAACTTCATATTGCAGAATGCAGAAAAGGTGTTAAAAGAGTGTAACACCTTTTGGTTTTAGTTTTATACACAAATGAATTCAGCAGTTGATTCCTTGGCCAAAAAAGGAAGAACTTTTTCACAAACTTTTTGTTGGAGAAATTTCCTGTAACAGAGAACAAACCAAACAGAAGCTTGAAATTGGTTATTGATTAGAAAAACAGAAGCATTCAGATAAACACACACACAGGAAGATGGAGTCGCATGTTCAACAGACTGCCCTTAACTCGATATTTGTCGGGTACACCTCTAGAAAGAGTGTTGCTATACCACTAGTAAGGATAAATCGAATCCAGGATAAAACCACATGATACCAACCCAGCTAGCAAAACTCGTTGGCCCATTGCGAACTTAACAGCAGAATAAAAAAGAAATATAAAACTACGTGCACAAACAAAGCGAGAAGAGGGGAAAAGTCGTCAGGATAGTAGCTGCGACTGGGGTAAGTTGAAAATGAAATTTTCTTTTTCTTTTATAGGCAAATTTTAGAGAAGAGAATTAAATTGTATTTATGAAAAATCTTTTTATTTAATTCTCATAAATTCTCATAAATAATACAATGGTTTTTATTTATTATAGGAATTTAAAATAAAAAACCATTAAGTCTTGATAGGCACATACTGGGCACACGCCGACTCACGGCAAGCATACGACGGCTCACGCCAGCTCACGCAAAAACACACGCAAGCACACACAAGCTCCGCAAGCCCGCGTGCGTGCTTCGGTGCGAAGCACAGCACATGTGTCAATTTGCCCACTAGCCCATTCCCTTAGTCCATATCCAATCCACAAGTCTTTTCCCTTAGAAACAACTCTAGTGGTAATATAGATATACTTCATCCTTGGTTTATCCCATATGGGACAAACCAAAGGTTTCTCATTCACATAGAAGTGAAAAGTGGATTTGTTATTTCCACTCCCAATATAGGCTAGTGACCCTTTGGTCCCATCAAGATAAATTAGTTAACAAAACAATTTTTGGTAATAAATCACTTTTAATTCTAACAATCCCCCACATGAATGAAGAAAGCGATAAATCAGAAAACGGAAAACGAGAAATACCTCTTAAGCAATAGGTGTCCATATGGAATTGAACCTTTGTTTAGTGAGAAGTAGCGGAACTACTTGATGGACAGTGAACGCGATGTCTTGAACTGCCATCGTTTGGTGTAATTCATCAATAGCTCCTTACGCGAGATATCTCTCAAGAGTGCTGTTAAGTTCAAGCCGTTGTGTCCGTTTTGGCCCTGGACATATCCCGTTTCTCAGAATGCTCTAGAGAATCAGCTCAGTTCTCATAGGAAGCGACCCACTTCCTCATTCAGATAGGTGAGTTCTATCAAGAGTGTTAACTGCTACACCCCATTTCAATCTTAAATTGAAACTATAGAACTCATTAAGACTTTACTATAAGTCATCCTCACATGCAGTCACACTATCACGTCTACACCATAGGGAAGGGACAGAGAAAATAATTCTCTGATAATATTTAATTTTTACCTGCCATAAATTAGTTGTCTCATTCAAAACCTTGATCTTGGGATCTCCAGTCAGCAAGGTTGAGTATCCTTCATGGCAAGTTTTAATTGATGAGCTTAAGTCCCATCCCCCTCGATGCATTACTAACTATCTCCTTGGACAAGCCTTTCGTCAAAGGGTCTGCGATATTCTCCTTAGACCTCACAAAGTCAACAGAAATAACGCCATTCGAGATTAGTTGTTTTAGAGAATTGTGTCTTCTCCGAATATGAATGGATTTTCCATTATAATTGCTATTTTTAGCATTATCTATTGCATCTTGACAATAGCAGTGTATAGATATAGCTGGCACAGGCCTATGCCAGAGAGGAATGTCTTCTAAAAAACATCTTATCCAAGCGGGCTTCCTTTCATGCTTTATCTAATGCAATAAACTCGGATTCCATAGTGGACCGAGCGATACAGGTCTGGTAGGAACTCTTCCAAGACACTGATCCACGTCTTAGAGTGAAAACGTATCCACTCGTAAATTTAGACTCCTATGAGTCTGCTATCCAGTTTGCATCACATAATCCTTCAAGGACAGCAGGGTATCCCTCATAACTCAAACAAAGGTTTAAAGTGTAGTTAAGATACCTTAAAACTCTGAAAAGTGCATCCCAATGCTCCTGTCCCGGTTTATAAGTATACCTACTTAACCTACTCACAGCATAGGCAATGTCTGGTCTCGTGCAGTTCATTAAATACATCAGACTTCCTATGACACGTGAATATTCAAGTTGCGAGACTCCATTGCCTTTGTTTTTCTTGAGTCTACAATAAGGGTCAATTGGGGTACTCGCACGTTTATTATCAAACTGGTTAAATTTTCTAAGTACTGATTCAACATAATGAGATTGACTAAGACTGAAACCATTAGACTCCTTTCTAATTTTCATCCCTAAGAATACATCAGCAGGACCTAAGTCTTTCATGTCAAAGTTCTCATTCAGCATGTTCTTAGTGGAATTAATTACATCTATGGTTGTACCTAGTATAAGCATATGATCAACATACAAGCATACAATCACACAGGCATCATTGACAGATTTAGTGTAATCACACTTGTCAGATTCATTTATTTTAAATCCACTAGAGAACATTACATGATCAAATTTTTCATGCCATTGTTTAGGTGCTTGTTTCAAGCCATATAAAGACTTTTTAAGTCTACACACTTTGTTTTCACAACCCTTCACAACAAAGCCCTCAGGTTGGTCCATGTATACTTCTTCATCTAATTCACCATTTAGAAACGTTGTTTTTACATCCATTTGATGTATCTCTAGTTTATGAATAGCAACGATCGCAACTAACATCCTAATGGAAGTAATTATAGTGATAGGTGAATAAGTGTCAAAGAAATCTACACCTTATATTTGTTTATAGCCTTTAGCTACTAGTCTAGCTTTATACTTTTCCACAGTTCCATCTACTTTATGTTTTCTCTTGAAGATCCATTAACATCCTATGGGTTTGTAACCTAGAGGTAAATCTACTATCTCCCAAGTTTCATAATAGAATCCATTTTACTAATAGTGGATTCTTTCCACCATTGAGCTTTAGAAGAAGTCATGCTTCTTTATAGGTCTGTGGATCAGTTTCATCTAAACAGGTTATGAAGTCTGGTCCAAAAGATTTTTCTACTCTAAGTATTTTCCCCCTTCTCGGCTCATAAACAGGTTCATCTTGTTCTACCGTTAAGGTATGGCTAGAAGAAGGGACATCTAGGGGATCTACACATATCATGCGAGATTCAGTTTTCATTGGAAAAACATTTTTCAAAAAATTAAGCATCCCTAGATTCCAAAATGGTGTTCACACCAATTTCTGAGTTATGAGAACTCACAACCATAAACCTATAAGCAGTGGTGTGATCAGGATATCCTACGAAGACACAATCAATAGATTTGGGTCCTATCTTTGTCCTCTTAGGTGGAGGAATAGTAACCTTAGCCAAGCACCCCCACATTTTTAAGTATGCATAATAAGGTTGTCTACCTTTCTATAATTCATTTAGAGATTTACCTGATCCTTTAATAAGTACTTTGTTCAGGACATAGCAAGCTGAGAGGACGGCCTCCCCCCACAAGTTCGCAGGTAGTACTGAAATAATTCAAGGCTTCATCATCTCCTTTAAGGGATTATATTTTTACCTCTAGTTTGAACTGAGTTCAAGTCAATTAGGTCTGAGAGAATTAATTCTAAGGGTTTAGAATTTTTCTTGAACATTTTTTTTTCTTATAAGACATTTTAGCATATTTTGATTTTATGCATATTTAACCTTTATGTTTACTTTCCAAATTAAATTTGGGAAGCAGCCTATCATCGCCAGATTGTTCATTGAATAACATGACCAATTCTGCCATGTCAAACATTCACTGACATACAAACAAAAAATGAATCAATATTATTTATTTAAATTTAGGTTAAATTTAATTTGTAAAAACCCTTTGTCTTATAGCTCTTTCCTACATAGTATTTACACTGAGTTACACTATTTTTCTCAGATTCATAAAAACCGTTATCAGCTAATATACCACAAGATGCAAGAATTTTACAGATGTCCGGAACATGAAGAATTTCATTCAATGTGAGAGTTTTTCCAAAAATGAGCTTCAGCCCAACTTGGCCTTTTCCGGCAACCTGTGCTGCGGACGAGTTATCCATATAGAGCTTTTCTCCTTCCCCTACCTTCTGATAGGAGGTGAACACATCTTTGTTTCCGCGGACATGCTTGGTAGCACCAGAGTCTACCCATCATTCTCTCACATTGGTTACCAGATTGACTTCAAACACTGTACCAAAAAACTTGTTCTTGTGATTTTTCGTAATTTAGCATTATTTTATTTTATTTCTCTATAAATAAAATCCTTACGATTTCTATAAAATATTTCCTAATTATATTATGAATATGATTTATTTATAAAATAATCAACACCCACGTATGCTTTATGTAAAACCATTTCAGAGCATGATAACTACATTTTATTATGCGTATAATAATTGTCTTGATTTTATGCATTAAAATTTAGTGCATAAATTTTAGTGCACAGTTACGTTTCATCGAACGTGACCTACCTTGTTAAATTAAGTGTATTAACCGTTTTAATAATTTCAAGACAACATGCATACGATTCATATATTAAAAAAAAATATATTATGATTATAATTAATAAATCATACCTGATTATCGTTGCTCCCACCATTTGAGCGATAAAAGTTGCCCCTTTTAGCCATGGACTCTCCATCAAATCCCTTCCGAAGAATACAATTGGCCCAGACCCATATCATCAGCTAGAATGCACCTTTCTATGACTTTAAACCCGAGCCCAACCCAAATTGAGTGTCCAAGTCCATTTAGTCATCCCTTATAATTTTGTTGAGTATAATTAGTAGAGATGAAAGAAACTCTAGATAAGCATGTGAGTCACATGTGTGACAAGTGAAGGAGGGGCAAAAAGGTCTTTTCGTAGATTTTTCTTTTAACCCTAGCACTTAACCTTCTTCTCCGCCCGTTTTCTCCACTCATCACTTCCATCTTCATTGTTACGTTTCACAACTGATTCCACTTCCTTATCACACCCTTGGATTCAACGGTGACGTCACAGTCAACCAGAAACTCCATCAGTGAAGCCAGCATCTCAAGTGATCTGTGAGCCACAAATTCCAAAGCCAACGTTGAAGAAGCAGCTTCCAAGCTTTGCAGCTATGGCATTGATGGGAAAGGCTTCGAACTGCTTCCAGCCTTGTGAGTGCAGTAAAAGAGGGTCTGTCACAGTTTGGAATACGGAGGGTTTCTAAAAACAAGTTTTCTTGATGAATTGCAAAGCGATGCATACATACAGTTGAGTTCCTCAATAATAGGCGTACAAAGAATAAACGAACGAATCGAGACTACACTGCTATATTACTGATTAGATTGGCTATGTAACAAGGAGAATGAATGATTATGTTTGCGAGGAATGGTTTGTTGCTCTGCATGAATATGTAGTCTTCCTGCAAAAAGTTTCCCATGTTGTTCCTCCTGTTTCCTATTTTCTTCCATTTTGGTTTTACAACAGATTGGTTGGTCTGCAGAATGATAGTAGTGACTGTGAATAGTATTATGCTTCAGCTGTCAGTATTCCTCTGTCATGCATAAATCTGTGAAGCGCTTACAACGATTTTAAACGTTGCACTCTTCTTTTTTCCTGTCTTTCATGCTGATTGATCCAATTGTCATTCCAGTTAATAATTTATGCTTCAATAATTTCTTGTATGATTCTTTCTTTTTCAAATTCTATTTTAATTGCTTCAGCTTTGCACGCCCAAGAATTATTTCTCGTTTTCATTGTTACAGAAAAATAAAATATCGAGTTAAGATTGTTGGAGAAATTTCCTGTAACAGAGAACAAACCAAACAGAAGCTTGAAATTGGTTATTGATTAGAAAAACAGAAGCACTCAGACAAACACACACACAGGAAGATGGAGTCGTCTGTTCAACAGACTGCCCTTAACTCGATATTTGTCGGGTACACCTCTAGAAAGAGTGTTGCTATACCACTACTGAGGACAAATCGAATCCAGGATAAAACCACATGATACCAACCCAGCTAGCAAAAACTCGTTGGCCCATTGCGAACTTAACAGCAGAATAAGAAAGAAATATAAAACTACGTGCGCAAACAAAGCGAGAAGAGGGGAAAAGTCGTCAGGATAGTAGCTGCGACTGGGGTAAGTTGAAAATGAAATTTTCTTTTTCTTTTATAGGCAAATTTTAGAGAAGAGAATTAAATTGTATTTATGAAAAATCTTTTTATTTAATTCTCATAAATTCTCATAAATAATAAAACGGTTTTTATTTATCACGCAAAAACACACGCAAGCACACACAAGCTCCGCGAGCCCGCATGCGTGCTTAAATTTGCCCACTAGCCCATTCTCTTAGTCCATATCCAATCCACAAATCTTTTCCCTTAGAAGCAACTTTAGTGATAATATAGATATACTTCATCCTTGGTTTATCCCATGTGGGACAAACCAAAGGTTTCTCATTCACATAGAAGTGAAAAGTGGATTTGTTATTTCCACTTCCAATATAGGCTACTGACCCTTTGGTCCCATCAAAATAAATTAGGTAACAAAACAATTTTTGGTAATAAATCACTTTTAATTCTAACACTTTTACTAAACGAAACTCATAGTAGAAGAAAAACTTGAATCCATTGTTTATCTATAAAAGAGAAACTTAAGTTTTTGAGACAGAAACTCAAAAACATAATACGTATGATTTAAGTTTTCCTGGAGATAAAAGATAATGCACAAACATAATATGATTTAAGTTATTAACAACAATAATCCCTCAAATTATTAACTATTAACTGTTATTGAACAATTGAGGTGAAATTATAAAGGCCGTAAAAAGTATTAACCTATTACTTTTAGCCTAGTTACAATATACCTCAATCAAAGAGGAAGACTCAGTAAAACCACACACTACTAAAACAGAAATCGTGACAAACTAGGGTTCTAAACCTCTTGATTATGGAAGATGAGAGGTCCCCTCTCCAAATAAAAATAGCTAACACAATCCGAAAGAAAATGTGAACATCTTAATCTTTAAGTGAATGAATTTCGCCATCTTAACGTGCTGGTTCTACAAAATGGTGGTCTCGGCAATCATGGAAGTGACGACGTACGGATCCATGTTGGATGCAGGCCTTCTGTCCTCGAAATAACCTTTACCAGCCTGTTCAGTATCTCGCCCAACTCTAATGGATGCACCACGGTTTGCAACTCCCTGTTAATCAGACAAAACAGAATATTAAGTAAAAAATCAGTCAACTATATTTTAACTTGATTTGAGTAAATTGGTTCAACTTTTTATGCGAGAAGCCCCTTGTGCGAAAGTTGCAAAGAACTTTAAAAAAGAAAAGAATTGAGATAAGTGGACAAGCGTGTAAATACCCATTTGAAGGTGTTGATGTCGGCTGTTTCATGCTTTCCTGTGAGACGTCGCTCGTTTCCTTCTCCGTAAGCAGCAATGTGTTCCTTGTGTTTGTGACTAAGCTTTTCAATTGCCTTTAAGATAACCTCGTACCCTCCATCCTCTCTCATGGACTTAGTACTGGAGAAAACAGACTTACACACGATATTGGAAATGAAAAAATCATAGAAGTATAAGAACTATCATCAGGTATTCAACAAACAACAAACAGGAGAAAAGGGAGCAGGACTATTTTAACTCATTCAGTGGTAAATGTCAGTAATTTAATTACCTGTAGTTACAGTGAGCACCAGCCCCATTCCAGTCACCCTACAACATTCAAAGTAGCCAACAACAGTTAATATACTGGGAATCTGGGATGCTGGCGACAATAAGGATAAAAGGCCATATTTAAACTACGCATGATTTCTGGTCTAGCAACAAAACAAAGAAAAAAAAAGAAAGTTGACCTGGATGGGCTTGGGGTCGAAGGAAACAATGACTCCAGCGACTTCAGTGATCCTCTGTTCAAATGGATAGAAAAAATATAAGTCCAACTGAAGTAAAGAAACATAAATAGTCTAACATGAGTAAAAACATAGATTAAATTTAATATTTGATGTACTAATTACCTCAAGAATGTAACGAGACACCCATATCTCATCACCAGCAGAGATACCAACAGCAGGGCCAACTTGAAATTCCCACTGTATAACAAAAATAATCAGGCTGACTTTCCAAATTGTTCAAGTAAAACATACAAAGCAGGTGAAAACCAACTAGACGAATAGAAGATGATAAAACTAAAACGAAATCCCACCTGTCCGGGCATAACTTCTCCATTGATTCCACTGATGTTAATTCCTGCATAGAGACAGGCTTTGTAATGGGCATCAACAATGTCACGTCCGAATGCCTTGTCCGCACCAGTACCACAGTAGTAAGGTCCCTGGTTATCAATCAACAAAATTTCAGTTAAAAAGCTGATAAAGCAAAAGGGCAAAGTTAAAAGAATTCCCATAGTAACTTTGCCGGATGCAAATTTGATGCACAGTTAGCAGGAAATACAGCAGTAACTTAAAAGATCAAACTACAAGTTACATAACAAATTGCACTCCCTATTAATCGAAATTCAAATAACAATCAATTGAAAAGACGGTATAGATATATGTAAATACCACATACCAAATGCTGCCAAACCAAAGAAAAAAGAAAAGAAACACAGCACAAAAACCTTCAACAAATAGCTAAAATTTATTACCTGTGGTCCAGGAAAGCCTCCCAAGGGCCATCCAAGAGGCCAGTTAACATCCTTCTGCAAGAGGGTGTATTCTTGCTCAATTCCGTACCTGATAATTTAATAACACAGATCAGATCAATAATTCTCACCAAAACATCCCCATATTAAAAGATCTTTCAACGAGTCTCCAGAACTTTAAAGCATATCTCAAAAAAAAAGTTGAAAAATGGAATTAGAATCAATACCAAGGAACTTCCTTCTCAACAATAGGATTGCTGAAGATCTTTGCAGCAGCGCATCTCTTGTTAGTTGGGATCGGTTCTCCTTGTGGAGTGTAAGCATCACACATAACCTAAACATTTCATCAAAAACGATATCAAATTTAAGCTGAAATCACTTGAAATTTTCAAGTCAAAAGATTAAAATAATAAAAAAGAGTTGCTTACAAGAATGTTGTTTCCCCTCCTGAATGGGTCTCTAAAGATAGCCTGAGGACTAAAAAGATATACAAATTGTAATTAGAAAACAGAATAAAATATACAGATTTCAATTTCAATTTTAGTGTAAGAGTAAACGAAAAGAAAAATCTTACTATAAGATGACTTCACTATCTTCTCCTGGAGCTTGTCCAGTGCTGGAACCATCGTAGTTCCATTTTGGTAGCTTGGAAGGATCACTAACCGGGCCAGGTAATGTCTAATCAATCAAGCCAAATTACACACACAAAATTAGAACCAATCAAAAAATCAATCAATGAATCAAAAGTACTGAGAGAGGGTGAGAAATCGAGAGGTTACCCTTCCTTTGCTTCGAAGGTCCATACCAGATCCACCGATCCTGTTTATCATACGATCATCAAACCATTAAACACACAGACTTTTTCAACATAACAAAATTTAAAAAAAAAATAGTATCGATCCAAGGGAAAATATATCTCAAAACCAAAAGGTAAGAAATTACCCATAAAAAAAAAAAACCAAGATTTTTAATAGAACAATCAATAGCAACACCAAAAATAACAGTAAAACAGGACATACCATTAAAAAGACTATTTAATATACCCCATTAATCAAGAAAATTAATCTAAGCTTATAAACTTTAGAATAAAGAGTACAGAACGAAGAAAAAAATCATAACTAAAAAACGAAGATGATATCAATGATGATGTTGATGATAAAGAAGAAACTGACCATATGTATTCAGCGATGATCTTCTCAGTTTTGTCTGAGAGATCCAAGTTGATAAGATCTGTTAGCAGAGACATTTTGTTTAATGCTTTGATTCACAGTAAATCTAATTATTATCTATCTTCCTCTCTCTGTTTGGGTTGCAGAAATGTGAGACTAAAAATATAAGATCAGGACCCCATTATATAATGGGCTACTCTTCTTTTTCCTCCAACACCCCAAATAATAACACTCAAAATTAATAATTGGTAGTAGAAGTAATTGAGGGGTAATGTGTTTGGTAAACTCGTTTCCTAATTAAACTCTGGTTAATGATTTGGGATGGCAGAATATTCAGATTCTGTTTTAGTTTTCTTAATAATAACGGGAAACCGGAATCGTATAATCGTTTGTTTGACTATTGGAGTCTATCACGGAGACACGGATTCACGGAATCTCTTCAAGGGGGTGATTATATTTGGTAGGGTAGAATCTGTTAAGGGTAAGTAAATTTCAATTTTGTTAAAATGATTTAATGCAAATTATTTTTAGCTAACTCCAGTACAACCGTCAAAATACAACTTATAACTATGTTTCATCAAAATACAAATTATCTTTACCTCAATTTTTACCTATACATTTCCGATGGATTTTATAAAAGTGTAGGAAATGTTTTTTTGATAAATAACTACCATTGATCCTCAGTCGTGGGGTTGGTAGGCATGTATTTACAACAATTTACAACGGAAGTTGATAAATTTTAACATTTTTATAAAAATAAAATAAAATAAATAAATAGAAATAACAAGGCTAGCAGCAAGGATACTTCTTTAAGTCGAAGAGGATTCTAGCATTTGTTTCAAATTTTAAAGGACAAAATTAGGCGAGAAGGCAATAAAGTAAAGGCCGCATCAGGACCATGTAGTTTTACTTCGGCCTTCATCTCGGCTTATGTTTTTATTTTAGCTTGTGCCTCAATCTCAACTTATGTTTAGCTTGTGTCCCAACGCAAGAACCAATATTCACAAGCTTATATCGTAGCTCATCTAATTAAGCAAAACCTTATTCTCTTATTTGTGAAAGTTTAGTTTGTCTTAAAAAAAATTTGACACATCACATTCTAACAACCAAAACGTCAAAACAAGTTTGAACTTTGGTTGGGAATTTTTACTTGTTTTTACAATTTTAGTTTGACCACCAACAAATGGCCAGTGTCTTATTTGCGATATTACATTGGCATGCTTATCACTTATGTTTGCAACCAAAATGGCAAAAAACAAATTGAGTGTTCAAGTTTGTGACCACTTACTGGAACCGAACTTTCCTGTTTGGAACACGGACTTATCGAAATCTAACGTGTTGAAAGTTTTGATGTCGATTCAAGAACGTATATTGAATTCGATGCCGTATTTTAGTAAGCCTAATAAACGGATATTACCCAAGTGGTTCTATGACTTGGAGAAAAAATCATTGAAATATAATGAAGAAACTTTTGTACTGAATTGCAAGGCAATGCTAGAAGTAATGCATAAGCCACCCAAGAATTTTGGGTTTTTCGTGGCACAACATTTTCGTGACCGTGCCGATACCATTCTACATGCTTGTCTTGCATATTTCGATGGGAAAAAGGTTGGTATTCCTATCGGAGATTATGATGATTCTTTGTCATCAGACACTTTCTCTGTCTTCTCATCCACACCATCGTCACCTTCTAAAGTCGTCGCCTCAAAATCGAAGAATATTCGAGGTGCTACAGATGATCTATATTCGAGATTTTATCAAGCATTCTCAAAGAATGGGTCTACTTTGGAATACTTTGTTCATCAATAGGGCTAAGAGAAGCAACAGATTTGTAGGTAAGGAAGAATCAAGCAATTGGATGTGCATCAGCATCAGTACTGAGTCAAGTAAATAAAACTTTTAAATCTAGAGTGTCTTAGCTAGTAAGTAGTCTTACATGTTAGAAGTTTCGTTTTCTTAGTGTTGGATATCTATTCAATTCGCTTATGTTTTGCTATTTGAGTTTTTAGATAAGAAAAAATTTCTTCCTCTCGTCCCAATAAAATATAAAATACGCTAAAAGGTGGCAGTATTTTTTAGCTGAGACAAAGTTAATAATACTTTGCACGTATTGTCGTATCCAAAACTAATAACCATGCAAACAAAGATCAAACAAAAAGAAAAAGTCAATCTTGTTCGTATATCTAGAATTTTGGCACAAATAAGCATGCAATGCTACTGAGCCCAAGATACAAGTCACAAATTGTACGGAACTCCTAGAGAGAATCAGGAAAAGATTTACCGATACGTGTCTTTTACTTTTATTATATTAACAAAGTCTTTGAGATCCCTGGTGGGCCTGGTCCATTTTTGGCGAGTGCTGGTTGGTTGGTTGGCTGGGCGAGGAGGGAAAGGACCATAGGAATAATTGCTCGACATCGAAATTACAACAGTTTATCATAGAGTGAGCTAAGAAATCTAGGCCGTTCATTTAGATATTATTAGATCTCTTACTATTCATACTAACTCGTCCGTGTTATATAGAGTGAGTTTAATTTTTGATTGTCCATCTATATAGCCAAAGTTCTAATTTCTAAATAATCTTTTTCATGTATATTTTTATTCAGTGACGAAGCTAGGATTTTTAATTAGAAGGATAAATATGTATAATAAAATATAGCATCATCGTACAATATGGTGGTCGAAGGCCGTCCAAATTTTTTGACTTTCTTTTCCCCAGTTTTATGTCATAAAAGGTGCTATCTATATACAACAAAAGTTGTAAAAAAAATTTATCTTGTTTCCATAAAATTTTATTACTTTTATATGTAATATTATCTGAACTAATTATTAGCATTTTGCCAAACAAATTATGAATTTATACTTTAAAAACTTATATAATCTAAGGTTATTGTAGCATTTTTAAAGAAACTATGAGGACAATTATGTAACATCGTAAATTTTCTAAGCCTACTCATGCATTATTATAATTCTAAGAGAATAATTATAAAAAACTTAAATTAACTAAGCCTATTATTGTAATTTTACAAACCTAGGGGGACAATTGTAAAATAATCTAAAATTTCTATGGCTATTATAGTAATTTTGGGAATTTTATGGGGGACAATTGTCCTCCCTAGTCCCTTAACAGCTCTATTACTGCCCTTATTTATAATAGTAATATTACATTTAAACTATATTAATGTATCTAGTTTTTATAAAAAAAAGGATAGTATACGAAAGAGGATGGATATTTATAAATTCATATATTTTTTTAATATAAAATATTTGACTATTCCATCTATATAATTTAGACGAAAGGAGTATAATTTTTTAAAAACTGCATCGAACGTCAAATCGATAAGATTATTGGATCAAGGCCAAATGGTTTAATCAAAGGTTCAACGTGGGTCATTGGGTCGATTTTACAATGATCTTTAAATATTACTGATCACTAATCTATATACTAAAGCATAGTTGTATGGACTCCACCACGAACAAATCTGGATCGTTTTTCGTGTGATTTTTAAATCTTCAGTCGTCCTTTATCTTACCATTTTTCAAAGAGTAGTCACGATTGAATTTTGGAAAAATAAAGAATCGCATGGAAAAGACAAAGAATGGCATGGATTGAGTTTTGAGAATTTGTTACTTTGAACTCTTACGGTGATACAATCTCCAAAGATCTATTCTACGGTCCCAATACAAGGTACTCTTTAACATGCATTTTTTTTCTCCATGATGTCATCTTTTTGCTTAGGTGTTTTGTAGTTATTATAAAACCGTATAAACTCATCGCTATATCACGGTTAGGGAAGGATCCAAGATTTTATCTAGAATAAGGCTATTTTCTATATTCGGATATAGTGTCATGCTACTATCCTGTGATTGTTAAAAAAAATTAGATTAAGATATTTACCAATTTGATAATTATATAGATTGAGAAAGTCTTTTAATTCTATATAAAAATAAAGGTTAAATCGATATAACAAATCCAATCAAGAGTTTACTAACTAAACTTGTAGTATAGTATAATAAGTGACAAAATTCTAATAAATTTTTGATAAAAAAGCATAACTTTAACTTAATAAATATACCACTTTGATTTTTACTTGTTATTGGTATAAAGCAGCGATAAAAATGATATAATTTGTGCATGGGCTTAATATAGTATGGGCTAATATCTATTTTCCTATTGGGCATTCAGTAGAAATTTACTCAATGTGTGTACTAAAAAAATTTCTTACCAAATCAAAGAACGGGCTAGAGCCTCACTTAGCCCTTCACTAGGCCCGTCTCTGATCACGATCACTTTTCTTATAACTATTTTCATCTATATTGCGCTGAAGTTTTTAAAGATAATTTTAGAAGAACATATTACTTTTCAATCAGCAAGTCTCAGTCTTGGTCTTTTTGCTTTCCTATAGTTGTTGCTTGAACTTGACGGCGAAGTTCAAGTTATTTTCCTTTTATAATTTTATCTATTTAAGGATTTTTTGTTTTGTTGTTGTTTTTTCTCACAATTTCATAATTAAATAAATTGATTTCTCTTTTTAACCATTTAGAATATTTTTTGTTTGCAGATTAGGATATGGTTTAGGTGTTGTAAAATATATGTATAACTACATCTACCAAAGACATCAACAAACACAGATAGTTCAGCTCCTGGGTAGAAAATTTTTCTAGCAGGGTTTATTATCGCTGGAAAGATGAAGGAGAGTATTATTTTTATGCTTTTCTTGCATGACTTTACATAGACATTTTGATTATCTCTAACCAAAAACTCCATGTAACTTAAATTTAAATGCAGACAAAGAATAAACAGTTAAAAATACATCATGTCGACGAGCATGGATAAATGGTCTGTGTTACTATGTTCTCCCAGTTTGCAATATTTATCTCAAAAGCCCTCACATGGTCCAGGTTGATTATATTTTTTTGAAGAGCCCTTACTTTAAATATTATAATTGGATACACATGGGTTGAGATCTTAGATAATGTAGACACTATATCGAACACTACCATCTCGTTTGGTTGTAAGAATTGAAATCTTAGGAATTCAATTATAGGGTAATCTAATTTTTGGAATTGAATTTAAATCTAAAAAATTAATATTTAATTACATAATTCAATTACTTTTGTTTTTATCTCAGAATCCAATTTCATTACATTATTGGACTAGTATTGTAAAACCCCTTATCCTAGAACTACATGGTCTCTAGTATTAGGCTTAAATTAGTTATTTTTGGGATAGTAACTCCCACATACCATGACAATTGTGTGATAGTGGACTAAGTGGGAATGGGAACTTTTGGGTAAATATTGGAAGTATTAGTTAAAGAGTTTTTTTTGAGAAAATAGGGTTTTTATACGGTTTAAAAAAAAGAATTAGGAGAAGAAGGGAGGCAAGTTTAGGAGAGAAACATAGTTAAAGTTCATAAAGAAATCTCTGCAGCATCAAAACAGGTAGGTTCTCTAACCCTTATTTTTCTTTATGATTGATTTTCTAATGTAAATAGAAATCCCCCTATTTTTTCTTCTTTATAGATACATCTTACATCTTAAATTCTATTATGCCCATCTTTAAGTATGAATTTTAATCATGTTTAAATATGTATGTTTGATAAAGAAGATTATTCGTTTAATGCAGCATCTGTCTGTATATAGTATATCATTGTTTCTTCTGTTGAAAATTATTCCTTATAGATTACTAGGATAACCTTGTTTTGTTAACAATTAATACCTATAGTTTAAACGGTATCTGCCTGTATACAGTATATCATGGTTTATTTTGTTAACAACTAATCCTTATAGCTTACTAGGATAACGTTGTTTTGTTAAGATTAATGCTTCTAGTTTTGTTAATGTTGTTCTGTATAAGGTATGACATCATTTTGTTGACAAGCTACTGATAACAAAAGTATTAGGTTTGAATATGAGTTAATATGATGCTATGTTACATACAACCTCAATTTGTACATTATATAACATTGGGTTTATAGTCTGAACAAAGCAGGTCATAACTATAGCCTGTACACAACAACTCAATGTGTTTGTTAACAATTTACAACTACAGTTTGTTAGGCTAGTTCTTATTAGTGCAAAGCTATCTACGGTACTTGTTAATAGCTTTAGCATAGGCGTTTAATAATGCAGTAAAGTTTGGGTTGATAGTACAGTAGGATGAACACTCTGTAGCTATAATTTTTGAATGGTTACCCCTCTTAAATGCACGATGCTCATATGCGACAGTCTAATAATATGAGTACATGCATATAGTAATACTATTTGGAGTTCTGATTGAATCTACAATCTAGTTCCGGGATGGATAATGAGGATAACTATTCATAGTTCAAATAATGGTGTGTTTGTGTACATTTGTTTGAGACTCGTAGTTGGCTCGACTCCCAGAGGTTGTTGGGCGATGACCGAGGGGTCGCCTAGAAGATATGGATCTATTATCTTGAATGGGACGACAACACTTATTTTCTATGCACTGTAAGAAATTAAGTGGACTACGTAAGGGTCGACATGTGTCGTTGTACAGTTAGAGAACGAAACTATAGAGAGGGGAAGTCGATTAGTTTCGTGGGTGGAAAAAAAAATTTGTCTTTGTTTCATTTATAAATAACTGTTTTTATGTGCCTTTGTGTTATCCGGGTTTCTATACATTTATGTATTTTTGTTTAGATCGTCGACCTTACTACTTTCAAAGAGATACTCTCAAAAAAATATTTTTTACCTGACGTAGTCATTGCATGAACCTTGTTTTGCTAAATTATTCATAAAGGGCATAAGTGTGTGAGAATCTACTTTAAGTTGGGCTCTGACCCAACTTACTATCTTTTCAGGATACAGTAGTCGCGGAACAACCTGACCAGTAGTGCGACTTTTTGTTTCGAAGGACCGCAGCATCTACGTCTTCAAGGTGCCTAGACAACCGAATTTAATTTTCCTCTAAGTCTAGATTCTTTTAAAACTCTTACTATTTATTTTAATTAAACGACCTGCGTGTCGAAGATAGACCTTTGCTTTTAAAGATGTTATTTTTACTGGATTCATTAATAACTCAAATTTATAAACGCAGCTTTCTTTTTCTTAAAACTTATTATCCTTCAAAAACCCCACACGAGAGCCGGATTGACATTTGTTGACTTGAAGGTTTGAGTGTGTTTTTTTTTTATCCTATGAATAGTGCCACACTTCTATTTTAGGGCGGCCGACCTAGAATGATGAGGCGGGGCGTTACAAGTATAATGGAAATTTATTTTTTTGGAAGGACTTAAATTCATACGAATCAAAAAATTTAATTACACAGTTGATTTGTCGTGTTTGGTTCAAGTAATTGGCACATTACCTAGAAAGTAGATTACCTAACCTTCAATTCCTTGAACCAAACATGTTATACTAATTTAGCTGTCTGGTTCCATATGATACATTTAAACCCAGTAAACATAATAATAATGCCGACACACCGTGTATATATATTGTACAATAATTATTTGTTTATTTATTTATTTTAGAGATAAGCACAGTTTTTTTTGTTTTTTTTGAAGCATGAGGTAACTCAGTTGATAGACATAACAATTAGTTAAGGTACACTAACATGTTTGTTTAATCAATTACGCTAGTTATCATTTACTTATCACAGATCAACCTAGGGCTGCACAGTAACCTGATTTGGCCGACCAACCCGACCGAGACGACATAGAAAAAATTAAGCCGATACAAGCCCGATACATCTAGCAGTTCTGAACGGTAAAAATGTTATAAAACCGATGTAAATTCAGTTATATTTGGTTGGATTTTATTACCGACCGACCTGGTATTAAATCCGACCGAACATATATATATATATAAATTAGTACTAGTCATTGATCTAGTAGGTCCTAAGGTTAGTATAAACCATTGATCTATGGTCATTATACCTCCCTCTCTTTTCTCAAGCCCTAGCCTAAATTTCTTCATTATATACTTCACTCGAGCAAAAGCAGAGCAACACTTTCTCATTTGTTCTTCATCATTTTCTCACACACCACCCCTCCAGCAGCATCTTCATGCAAGTGTTGTCTTGTACCTTTTCTTTCTCCTATTCTTAAGAATTTCTAGTTTTTCCAAACCCACAAGCTACATTTTCCTGAATTGGAGTTAGAAACACGGTTAAGACTTAAAAGAGTGATATGTACAAAAGTACAAAGTGTTCTTATCAAGAAGTACGATGCGTGTACCTCATAAAATAGAGAAAATGGGTAACACTGAATCTTTATTAACAAAAGAAAAAAAGTTTTAGAAAATTATATATTTGTTCAATTTCTATTATTGCTACGAAAAATATTGATCTCACAGCAATGCCACTTATTAGGTGATACTTCGATTTTTCGAATCTAAAATGCAATGTTCAACTACTGTTTATAATATAAAAAACAAGTATACACCAATTACGGTTTTAAAAACGCTACTTCCCCTGCCTACATCGACAAAAATAATTGATTACAAATAATTTGAATACAAAATTCCACCACTAGAATGAACAAAACATATGTCTATCAAACTCTCTAGGTAGACTCGCCACATATCTTCCATTACGTCATCAACCACTCTCGAGATTTCACCTATAACAAATGCCATTGCATGTTGCTTAATATTCTTTTTTGGGGGGATACTATGTGTTGCAGTTTATCAATGGTTTCCAACAGAATTCTCTAATTGCAGTACTCCACCGTATCCGACAAGGTCATGAGGTATGTTGGAGATTAAAACGGATCCTAATCATGTATTTTTTTTCTAGATCTGACTGATTTGATCTAATAAATCGGGAATATATTTTTCTATGATTCAAACGAATCCGAATCGGAAGTTAGATCTGAGTTAGATATTAAGTCAGACCTAACTCAAACTAAAATAAATAAATTACGGTCTGACATTTGACTTATACCGAGTCATGAACCGAATCAGATCCATACGTCCAATCACCAAAAAACAAATATGCGTTAGTCTATGGGCCCTAAATTACACAGAAGATTTAAGTAAATGACAATGCATATACATTCCATGGATTTGAAATCAAAATAAACTAAAGCAAACATCTCTTCTAAATATCAATAGGCATATCAAAAGATTCAGAACTCATAGGAACACTAATAAACATTTTTATCAATTTTGACGAATAATTTTCCAAGCGATTATCCAATTGTTTATTGTAGAATCGAGTGTTCATTCATTTTAGAAGAACAAAGTCAATATAACTTGCTCCATGGACCATCTTATCATAGTCGTCTCTTGCTCTATGAATTATGACCAAGAGGGGCTGTCCTTAAGATTCAAAGACATCACTGTCTTATCTGTAGTTGTAATTTGGGAAATCTCAAAGGCCAATTAGCTGATTAATCAATATCCAAATGGACCAAATCTCTTCGAAATGGTTTTTTTGTTTTATGTAAATTTTGTATTTTATTTCGAGTTCGTTGATTTTTTTTTGTTTGTTTGGTTCATATCTTTCAGTTATCTATTGATTATTTTGAGTTAGTTTCGAGAAATATCTTAGAGAAAGTTAGAATCATTTTTCTGCTCGTAATCGCATCAGATTCCCGTGTACATCACATGCACGGAGATTTTCCGAAATTCGGCGATTCGGTTCTCTCTTCTTCTTTATTTATACTCATCTTGGCCTACACAAGGGCTGCATCCGGAGCTCAAACACTTTAAATTAAATGTGTACCCTTTTTTACGGGCATCAAAAAGACTCCCCCCAACCTCAAACCCCCCAAATTTAACAAGGCTACTATAAAGATTACTAAATTTCACAGAATGTTACTTACCCTTATCGTACGGAATTTGGTAATAAAATTCGGTAATTTTTCGCCATAGACATAACGAGCTTCGGTTAATTTAATGTTATGGATCAAGTGGGAATGGATTCAAGGGAAACCAAGAAAATTGGTTTGGTAATGTCTAATACTCAGTTTGTCAACCAACTCTAATTTTGCTTAAAATGCAACATTGTTGTCTTAATGAAATTGGATTCTGCTTCGGGATCCACTATATCATTGTATTCGTTTGTCACAACTTAATCTATTCTGGTTCTCTTTGTGAAAGTAATACTTTGAACTTTAAGGACTTTCTGTACCATAAAAATATTGATTTCACATAGGTGGGGTTGTTCTCTTGACATTTTTATTTTTTTTGTATAAATCGATTTGTGATCCATGATGTAATCGATAAGCTATTTTATATTTTTTATTACTTAGTTCGAATTTTATAGTTTTTGGTTTTTGATTTATGATAAAAATTTGACAATAAAATTTATTATCTAGTGTAAATTTATCATTTTCTAAATCTATATTTCATTGTGATATTTAGTTTACCAAATTTTTTATAAATTTATATATTTATTTCAATAAATTTGTTGAATAATCCTTGAATTTTATTTTATAAGCTTATAAACTAAACAAAAAAAATATTTTTTTAATATCCAATTTTTTTTTTTATAATATCCTAAATGGAGCACTAGACCTAGACTATTTGAAAAAGTCAGCTTTCTCTTATATTTTTCTTCCCATTCTTTACTTATCTAAAAATCATGAAATCGAAGAGGAGAAGAAGATCCAGATGTCCGGCAACGGACACACAAATTTATCTTTAACTCATGGGATCAGTCACTGTCTTATTCACATTTACAATCCCAAATCTAGCATCGAGGTGGTGGTGGATAGAATCGGGTCAGATGGTTGTCGAGAAAGAAAGGTAACTAAAGTACAAAATTCAAATTGAGCTTCGTAATTTTATCTGAGGATTTGTAAAGAATTTGATCATTAAAGCATAAGAAAGTCAAATTGATTCAAAACGTTATTTGGGTCGGTGAAGAATTTGTGTTTGAAGCAGTAAATATTCAAATGTTAGATAAAAAATGTTTGAAAAGAAATAGAGGATTGAATCATTTGATAACTGAATATTGAAAAAAAAGGTACCATATTTGCTATAGTTAATAACTTGTTGGTACCATATCTTCTATAATCACCTGCTAAGACAATTGGCGTATTTTGTATGATTATGAATCTGTCATAAATTGTATAACTTAGGTTTGAATCTTTGGGTTATCGACCTGAATGTTTTGAAGTTTGAGGAGAGTGCTTATGGAACCACCGATGTGATTCATTTAGTTTTAGTATGTGCTTATGGAACCCCGGATGTGATTCACTTATTAACAAAGCCACTAATGTGGTGGATCTATTTCATTTCGATGCTAGTATTAAATTTGTACGTGTTTTTCAATAAGAATTTTCAATACATTCACCCATTTTGGTAGCAGATGCTTGAATCCAATCTTACCAAATAGTGATGATGTATATATTAGGATTTAAACCAGGATGAATATGGGTGTATTTTTTTTTAAATTAGAATGAATTAATATTTATCTAGAATGAAACTAGTTTCATCCTACATATTCTAACAAAATCAAATAACCATATGTACATCGTATTTCTTTATAAATTAACTTGGATGAAACTGGTTTCATCCTGCATATTTTGACAAAAAAATATATTTTCTTCATGATGTATCTGGTTGCATCCTGTTTATCCTGACAAAGAAACATAATTTCTTTAGGATGTATTTGGTTTCATCCTATATATTACATATTTATTTATTTTTATGTTGAAACTGGTTGCATCCTAGCTATTTTTTGAGTAATTTTTTTTTCTTAGTTTAAGTCAGGATGCATCCAGTTTCATCCTGGCTATTTTTCAATTTTTTTATATATTTTAGTTTAAGCTAGGATGCAACCAGTTTCATCCTAGCTATTTTTTTTTGAAAAAAAATATTTTCGAATTTACTATCAACAATAGATCTTGTTTTCTAGAATATAAAACTCTTTCCAAAAATATAAATTTTATTAAAATTGGATATATATTTTGGAAGTTAGGAATTTTTTTGTGGTTTGTTTTAATTAGGAAAGAGAAAGGATAAAAAAAAGAAAAAACAAAAATCTAAAGGATATAATTGTCTAGATATTTTAATGTCTATTTCACTCATCCATAATGTTTACTTGTCCATTAGAACCATGTGTTAGAGATACTTGGGCAATAGACTCATTTTTCTTTTTATTTCCTATGGATTAACATTTTGTTAAATTCATAAAATTTATTAGTCACAACCAATGTAGTTAATTTCGGTCGAAACGGCCGAAATTTCGGGTTTCGGGGTGAAAACCAACGAATTATGGGTTATCGGGAGAACGATATTCCACCGAAAATATAGGCCGAAATTTACAAAAACCGATTTTATCGGATATTTCTTATATTCCCGATATTTATTTATGTCCGTTAGATGAGAATTTTTTTTTAATCCAACGCTCTAGATTCGTTAGAGAGAAATGAACCCTAGTCTTCATTCTTCGTTCTTCATCGAGTTTCTTCTCTTCGGTCTTCATTCTTCACTTGTTTCTCTGTACTCTGTAGTCTATTCATCTCCATCGTTTCAAGTTCAACATCTCCATCTGGTAAGGGTTCTAGTTCAATTTTGCTTTATTGATTCAATTTTACGGCGGATTCTTTTTTTTTCTCCCCTGATATTGCAGTTTGGGGCAGATTATGATCAATGTAATCACACAACTCATTCTTTTCTTTCTTAACAACAAGTGGGTAACATCTAAACTCTCAGACAGAGACACTCACCAGATTGCAATTGAAGACCTAGAAAAAATCATCCAAACCCTAGCTTCAGATGGTGTTTCAGTTTTCGTAAATTGTCTTTACGATTCTACCAATGATCCTAAACCCACTGTAAAGAAAGAATCTTTACGTCTTTTAGGGTCTCTATGTACTTCTCATACTGATTTTACATCAACTCATCTCACTAAAATCATTTCATTTATTGTCAAAAGACTTAAAGATTCTGATTCAAGTGTTAGAGATTCTTGTCGTGATACGATTGGGACATTATCTTGTTTATATTTGAATGGTGATAATGCGAATGTTGGGTCTGTTTTATCTTTGTTTGTTAAGCCATTGTTTGAAGCAATGGGTGAACAGAATAAAGTTCTCCAAGCTGCTTCAGCATTGGCAATGGCAAAAATGGTTGAATCATCTGTTTATATGCCTGTTACCGTCTTGCAGTGAAGGCAGATTTTGGAGCGGTTATGGATGTTTTGTAGAAGAGGGTGTTGAGTGAGTATCAATAGAAGCAGTTTTTTGTATTTGTATGCTAGCTTTATGCATTTCTGTTTGTTAAATTTGTATGGTTTTGTTCTCAGATTCCGTTTAGTAGGTTGAGGAAGTAATCAATCACGTCTCTAGAGTCCGATGGAGAAGAACCATTTTCTTATGCTAATCTGATTCACAATATAGCAAGTTTCTGTCCACTAATTTTACGGCGAAATTTATTTATTATAGTAGAACCAGGGAACATTTTTGTTAGTGCAACTGTGCAAGTGACTGTTTTTGTAATCTGCTTGCTGCTACTCTTTTTCAGTTTTTTGTAGGATTCGGATTACATGTTTTAAGATTAAGAGTGATATATAGTATTGCTTCAAACCATGTTTGAAACAGAACTTTTGTAGCTCAATAATAATTCACAGTTGCTCTAAGTATGTGTAATATCATTATTCTTATCCAAATGGATTTTAGGAGTGTGGTCCAATTTAGATGATTTGTTATCCTGAATCTATCTGTGGACATGAATACCCTACAATGTGATTGTTTGGATAGGACATAACTATCATGATCGCCTTAATGGATGACTATTTGACTAGTTATGAATTTTCAACCAATCATATGGTGATCTTTTTGGGCCCAAATTTCACAAAGAATGACAGAAGTAAGAGCTTGTTAGGAATATATATGAATATCATGCTTGCTTGCAGATTGAATAGTTTTACGAAGGTGTATTCTTGTTTATACTTTAACATGTGAAATGTGTGTTTTGGTAGGATGATTTTTACAATTGTAAATTAATGCGTTGGGTGCAGAACCTACAATTGTTGGTCTGCATTTTCATGGGGTCATAAAACTATTTTGCTTTCTTTGTTGAGTCAGTGTTCATCTCATTTTGGTATAACTTTAAAACAAATCTTATAAGAAACAGTGATGGAATGTAAGACTCTCATTTCTTTTTGTTTCGTTACATGTATTACACTGTGATAGTTGCCTTTATCTAATGGATTCCTGTTTAGCTCTTTATATTTAGGTTGTGATTATGGATTCTTCTAATGCATCCAATTCATACACTACACCCTGTACTTATGGCTCATTGTTGCCTTCATCTTCTACACAAACCAAAGATACACCAACTAAAGACAATCCATCCAAAGATATAGCATGGCAATAGGGTGAACGCAGAGATCCAGATTATCCAACCTGGGTTACTTGTTTGTTATGTTTGAAAGAAATCCAAAGATATAGCATGACAATGAGTCTAATGATCTTGATTAGAATTGTAATATCCTTGTTTTATTAGCATTTTAGACGGTGAAGTTGTTTTTGTTTCTCTTGTGTTTCCAGTTTGAACTTTGTATGAATCTATATATTTTGAATGAGTACTTGTTTTTATTTCTAAACTTTGTGAAAAAAAAAGTTTGATATAGCGTGTTAAAATTTATTTATAGTTACAAATATGAACTAGTATTTTTCTATAAAATTATAGGTATGAAATGTGTGAACCGATATTTCACCGATATTTGGAACCGAAATATCCCCTATATAACGGTGTACCAGTGTATCGCTCTCGACCGATACAGACTGAAGTCCGAAATTGACTATATTGGTCACAATATCAATCATTTTATTTGTATACATCACTATAGTACAGTGATAAAGTCGTTGAATGATAATAACAACAATCTTATTTTTTAAAATTCGCTAACATCGGGATAACAGATTAAAGAAAGAAAAACCACTGTAACTGTTCTTTTTCATGACTATTTTTGAGAATTGCCGTCAATACCTCGTATGTAGATTTGGGATGATCAAATGTTCCACATCCCTAGGGTTATTTACAGCTAACCGATTAATATTTTCACATGCATGATATTGTTTATTCTACTTTCATTCCCTCCACTAAATTATTATCCTGCTTTTCCAATGCCTCGTAGAATCACATTCCTGTTAGATAACGCATTCGATCCTTAACCAATTTATTGGTCCCGTACAAGGTATCCTGAACTGGTTTCCTAGGTACACTGGATGGATTTTGCGTCATTAACAACCAACAAATGCTTCTGCATAGATCACACGACAATATCCACTAAGTTTTTTTCTTTCTCATGTTCTTAATTGAAGTGGATAAATCTTATATTCAAACTCCTATAATAAGATTTTGGGTTAGTGGAAGTGACGATCTAATGATGCGAAAACTACAAAATAAACTGTACTGTTGATGATGAGATTTCAGATAAGTTGTTGGTCGTGGATTGTGACTCGTTTTTCTTTTTCTATCAAAAATTTGTTTCATTTTGCAAATTAATTCCTTGCTTAAGAAACATCCAATTTATATAGTAGAGTTTTAATGGGTTGAAAATTAAGAAAGTTACTGATTTGGGACCTTATAGTGTCGTGTTACTTGCATCGAAAAAGGATTAAAACAGTGTATGAACAGGTAGTAGTAGATATGCAATATGTGATGTTTTCTTATATTTGCCAGTTGAAACCATGACAAAAATGTACAAGTGTTTGTCCTTTGCTTACATTTAGATGCGACTAACCTAAAAACCAATTCAAAGTAGTCCTAAGTAAGTAAAGAAACAAAGATCAAGAATACTAAAACGACTAACAATTTCCATAAGTAAAGAAAGAAATCAATTTTCTGGGTCTTTAGAGAAAATGGAACTTGTTGATTTTTATGTTTTTTTCTTCATTTTATATTTTCTTTGGTAAAGCGCATTGTCTAATTTGGTGTTTTTATTGGTTTGTAGTCATCATATAAAAATATTGTTTTATTTGAATTTTTAATTTTTTAAAACTTTGCAGTAGAATTGTAAAACCTCTAAGAATAATTTTGAGACTACAGAAAAAAAAAGTTTATATTTAAAAATTACTCCCTTCGTTATAACAATAGTAAAAGTATTACTTTTTTAATTTAATCTATTTTTAAATAAAAATAAAAAAATAACAAAAATAATATTATGGTATAGAGAAACAATAGTAAAAGTATTATTTTTTCAATTTAATCTATTTTTAAATAAAAATAAAAAAATAGCAGAAGTAATATTATGGTACAGAGATCAGTGAACTTCTAAATTCAAAATTAAAACATCGACCTTAGCAAAATGAGTATTATTACGGGCTACACCTTTTGATACTTAGTCTTGATTATGTTGCTGTTGGCATCTGGGAGCTAGGGGAGGAACTACAGCCTGCCTTATCCAGGCCCAGTCCCCCCTTAAAAATCTATATAAATTTTTATTTTGAAAACCTATTTTATACTTTATAAAAGTTTAAGTCTAATATCTAAGACTTAACGGTTTAGATAAATAAAATTTTTACGTTGAAAGATAAGAAAATTTTATCTTTTATTATCTGAAATAAAACTTTTAAGACTTTTATAAAGACTCTTGTTATTTGCAATCCACTATTCTTATTAACCAATCCATATACTTAAACCAATCCAATTTTTTAAACATTTTTATTAGTACAATCCTATGAATTGGATTTAGTTTTTATAACTTTTAAAAACACACCTAATCTAACTTCTTCATCTTCTCCAACACATATACGTGTTGAAGAAGATTTACCTGAATTTGGAGAAAATTGCACCGTTGACCATTTGGTACGCACTCTTATTATCATAGAGATAAAGATTAGTAGAAGTGAAGAAGAACAAAAAAGATATATGATTATGATTTACAAGGTTTATGAACATGTTAAACTAGAATTAGAAAAGAAAAAAGAAAAAAAAAATAGATTGGATTGGATTCATAAATTTTACTTTGATTTGGTTTCTAAAAAATAGTAAAATTTTGTTTAATTTTCTATTAGATTGTATGAATAATAATGATGGATTGGAAATAGCAGGAATCTTTATAAAACGAAAATTTTAATTAGAACATTTAATAACGGATGATTGATTTAAAAAATAGAGGAAAAAAAACAGTAAAAAGGAAACATGAAACAATAAGTGGCGGTTTGATAAAAAGTCCACAAAGTGCACACGTGGAGAAAAAAAAGAAGAGTTCAACCTTTTGTGAATTTTGTCTCAAGTGAAAAGTAATTAGCCAGGAATATGTTTCTGGATAAGAATTAGTTGTGGTGTTATTTTGTTACATCAAAGTTTGATACTTTGATGAAGAGACTTTACTGTTGGGTCCCATATATATGAAAGAAGCGTATGTATTCGTTGTTGGAGGTATGGTGCTTTACCTTAAAATGCTACGGGGTACATTGGATTTTTGTTTTAACAAGAACTTACACACTAATCAAGTCGTTAAATTATTTGGGGTTAGATTAGATGCAGGTGGTACTTCTTCATCTATTACTTGAGAAAACTTTTCTTTAACATATTTGATCAATTGCGTGATCAAAGGAAACGAAAGATATCCTTTAGTATTATTATGAGCATACCTATTAAACCCCGACACTGAAACTGTTGAGACTATTACAAGGCCAATCACCAAAAACTGACAGGTTTATTTAATTATGATGAATTTGTTTGGAGCTTTAAAATTTTATAGGATTTCTCTAATAAAATAGGTTGGATTACAACTATAAATCATGTCAGAGATACAATCATGGAATCTGTAATTAAGGTTTAATGCATCACGACAGGGCAGAATAAAATCCTGTCATATCAAATTAAAAATTAAAGATACGTGATGAGAAGTTAGATATGCACACGGGAACAAATCTAGTTCAGGTTTGAACCTGGATAGAAATCTAGTCAAATCCATCCCTTAAGAAATTCTTAGTTTCCTTTGGTGTCTGGGCCCCGATTTAAAGCTAGAAATATTATGAATATTAGGTGGTTAATGATTGTGACCATGGCGTCACCAGATGATGCCATCGGCCATCCATATCATGATGTCTAAAACTAATTAGGAAGTGTGGATGCGATCAGAAACCAATTTGCTCAGGGTGTTGATAGTCAAATGGAAAAGAAACTAACGTGGGCCTCATAATGGTTAGCAATCAGAAAATAAGAAAATAAGAAAATAAGAACTACTCTATGGCAGATACGGAAAATAAGATGTGCCATTATTTCTAACAGGTACAACTACAAATTGATAGGCTGGTAAGTGGTAAGACAGGTTAATCAATCTCTTGCAGGTTGGACTTTGTCAGAAAAGTTAACAATAGCTCTAACCAGATAGTTGGTCAAGCAAAGGAACCATACGCAATTGCGTATGATATATATTCTATCATGCGTTATTAAACGAGATAAAACATCATTTTGGATATGTATTGTGTATTTTAGAATACGTCGTTAACGTATTTTTTCATATCAGTAATGTACACTTGGTAAAATGATGCATCTTGTCTCGAAACTTACTATTTAATAATGGCACGTACTTTGTGATACATTGCTAGGAGAAATGCATTATTTTAAACCTTTGATTCATACTTGGTACAAGTGATATATTGGCTTGGCCTTATAACGCTACGACATCATTATGCCTATCCCTCACCAAGAAATGCTATACTTTTTATGTTGTTGACCCGAGTATGCAATACGATGTAAATGCATTATCCCGTACCTAGTGCTTAGGTCACATAGGCATCCGCCTAGAGGCCCCGGATGGCAGGGCCCTCAAAAATATTTTTTTATAATATATACGCTAACTACTATGTATTTTCCCATTGCAGGAAAAAAAAAGCTACTACCGTTTACACTAATTTCTTTAAAATTTTAGAGTTCTATTGGCCTAAGTTTTAACTATTTTGGCCCAATCAAATAATTAGTATCCAACTTTCTACTATGCAAAGTAAAAACCTAAACATCTAAATCCGTTAATTTACACTATCAAATCCGCCATTACCGGAACACTTGTCTATGCACCTTTCGACATTCCTTTGGTTAAGTTCATCAATTTTTCTTTTTTTTTTTATTTATGTTTAAAATATACACAACATCATTGATAATTTGATATGGGTTCCGATATTGATGGGCATGACTTGTATGTCGAAATGAAAGTTTTAAAAAGTTATTTGTCGGAAGAAGCTGAAAGAACAATTGAAGTGTAGTGTTGAACTTCTTGAAAGATTTGGAAGGTTGCTATCCAAATGCAGAAATTGCATACATGATTTCATTGACAATTCCAGCTACAGTTGCCTCTGCAGGAAAAAGTTTTTCAAAGTTGAAGTTAATCAAGTCTTACCTTCGGTCGACAATGTCACAAGAAAGATTGAATAACCAAGCAATGTTATCTATCGTGGACGATATGGTGAACAACATTGATTAAGATATAATAATTGATGAATTTGTATCGAAGGGGCCAAGAAGATTCATATTTTGTAGATTAGCTTCTTTTATGTGTAATCGTTTATATTTACAAATTTTATTGCATATTACTTATGTTATCTTTTTATATTATACAATCATGAAAAAAATATTTTCGGGCCTATTTTTGGTTTTAGCGTAGGGTCTTATACAATTTGGTACGACTGAGGCTAGGTTGCTTACTAAGATACTATGGTGCATTTCGTAAGTGGGACATTGGCCAAGAACAAGATATGCTTCATATGCATTATTGTTCCTACGTTGATGTCGCAAAAAAGGTGGGAGTCGGTACATGATGGTTAACTCCTAATTATTCATATGTAGAAATGTCAATAAGACATATATAGGGATGATGTCTTGGTTGGAAATTAATATATATAAGCCAAGATACTTTATCTTGCCTATGTTGCATGCCCGAGAGAGCATATAATGCCAAAGCATCATATTTTTGTGTTTTTTATCGAGAACTAGTGCATTCTGAATGCAAAGTGAATATTGCAGCAGTTTGCATGTTCCAAACAGGAGAATGCATATTTGCAAACTAAGTGGCATTAGTTATGCACAATCTTGTGCATCTTTTTGTGAAAGTCCCGTGACCTATACACATTAGGCGTTGCTTGGTCTTTGTCCTTGTAACACAAGATGGATATTGTTGGTGATGCGGATTATATTTTCCTAAGCATATCCTTTCGAAATAATTGACCATTGACACTGATGTTCGATTTGTCTAAATAGGCTTAAGTTGCTTGTTCCATTCGCGATGACTTTTGAGATGAACTACAGCCTTAATGCACCGCAATGTGGTTCAACAACTTCTTGCTTATATCATATAATCGGGAGATGATTGTAACATTTTGGTATCATATCATCTAACCGGAAGATGATTGTTACCGCACTTAATAAGTGACGCGTGTCATAAGTGCAACAAACCTAGCAATATATTTTCCACTAATTAACTAGTAATATAGCGGTAGTAAGGATCGTTCCCACAGAGAGCTGTGTAATTGATAGGTTATTTGGATTAGCAAAACTAGAATAAATATTGAAAAAAAGGGTTTTTTAAAAGATAATAAGAAGTAAAGATGATTAGGGAATCATTTGTCGTTACCAAATGTTGACTCGAGTAGTATACTTATCCATCTTCGTTAGAACCATTCATCACCAACCGTAGAATAACAGTGCTATCCTCAAAACTCCTTGTACCCCTGAATGCCGAAGCGCTCGAACACCAGATTCTATCCAACTGATCCACCAAGTAGTAACGCACTCAAGGTGTAACCCAATCAATACTTTAGGGTTTGTGAATTTAGGTTAATCCTAGCATCAAAACTCTTAGCGCAAGTTCTGCTTACTAGTGTTGTCTTCACACATGATTTCTCCACAAAATCCCTCTGAAAGGTCTCGCGTTCTCTACTTGTGTAGCGAATTATTCAACAATTACATGGATATCCTAACACTCTACTAGTAATAGAATAATCAGTAGATTAATTTAGCGTGCACTCCAAATAATCTAAGAATCACTCATAAATTTTAGAATTAGTAAAGACCATCGATAAATAATTAAAACTACGAATAAATTAATAGAACTAATTTACCTTCACGTCCGCAATATTTAAATCACCCTTAATCAAATAAAAATTAGCTACACATGATTTAGGAGTTCATGAAAAATAAATATAAAGAAAAAAAATAAACTAGAACTCAAACCAAAACAAAGCAAACCCAAGGAGCATGCTTTGTTCTCTGCTGCTTATGTTGGTGTTGACTTGGGATTTTGGTGGTGTTGCCGTGGAAGTGGGTTGAAAAGGATGTAGGTTGGAAAGAATAGGTGATGCGGTTTGGAGAGGAGCTCCTCTCTGTTGGAGATGAAAAGTAGGCGTGAAGGGGGTATCTTATTTTGTGCTCAGCCTTCTCTTAAGAGCTTCTCCAATGGTTGTGTTTTAAACAAAAATGTTTTGAGCCACATAGGAAGTGCATATAATTTTAATAAAAACCATCTCCAACCCTTTAATGTGTAGATGACAAGGTTATTTTTTAAAGACATCCTCTTGGTGAACCTCTAGTTTTAGACATTCACAAAGAGAATGTCTTCCCATCCAATTCATCATATTTTCCTAAAATCATTTCAAAAATAAAAATAAAAATAATTTTAGTCTATCATTAAATGACACATATAATTTCTTTTTCTATAAAACTTATGGGTTGGAGATGTTTATTTTCTACTCCTCATATTAAGATAAACTATAACTCTATATAGAAACTATACTTCTAGAGAATGTCTTGTGTGGTATACCACATATGAAACACTCACATTAACCATTGGATAAGCTCTTGTATATAGCTTCAACCTTGCGGTGTTTATCACCGACTCAAACCCATCTTTTCTAATCTTAATTAAACTCTTAAAACACGTCTTGAATCTGCCACCATTCATCACTTTAAACCAATGGCATCAATCAATATCTTAGCTAGTTTCTAGCTTTGAAACTCTTCCTAAATCTAAAACCAACTTCTAAAACTCGACCCACACGCTTCCCTGACTTCTCGGTACCGAAATCTCTATCCAGAATTCCAAACAATATACAACTCATCCAATTTTCTGTGTTGTTCTTAACCTCAAATCGTGTCCTAGCGACACACAGAATCTCGATCAATCCCTCCCTTTATTCTCGTTGCCTAAACTCAACCTTTTGTATTCCTCAGACCGTCTTCTCTGCCAAGTACATTCGAACCACATCATCAACCTGAACTCAAACACCACTTCAAATCCTCTCCGCCAATTTCTTCCATTAACCAACAACGTCAATCACAGTGATAAATTCATCAACTATTAACAACAACCTTCTCCATCTTAGACTCGAATCTATCACCAACAGGTTCATCTTAATATCACCTCAACCCTCAATCAACCATCACAGCCATTAATCAACGTCTCTGCCATGATCGAGTTCTCTTCACTGCAGTAAACTGGCCCTCTCAACTGTGACTCCATCTTCTTCCTTCTGTCTTTTTTTCTGTCAAAACCACTCGCAGTCACCATTAAAACTATCCAGTTTCTCTGTCATTAACTCCCATCATCTGTCACTGCTGCTAAACACATCACCATCAATCACAATCAACATCATCTCACTGTCGTATACATTGTCATGAATAGCCATTAATGGTAGCAATCTTTCTCCTTCTCTGCCAATCACCACAGACCCATCCATGGCCAACTGCCATTTATCACCGAACTGTACACATATGAGGAACCTTAAATTTCACGGTTTGTGTCTAGGGAAGAAGATGGTGGCCCCTAGCAAATATTTCGGCGCTTTTAATAACTTTCAAAATCTGGCAGCCCTTATTAGAAACTGTGGTGCTTTTATAAACTCCCTTGAAACATGTCTACCCCCTAGCGTACGATAGGTCACCAATAATAGTTTCCCTAGAAATGATCAATTTGCCCTTACTGAGTTCTGGGGAACCGACAAGCCTGAAAGCACTTATCAATAAGGTAGTTGACACTATAAATATGTAAAAGAAAATACTAGCATGAAATTGGAACTATAAATATGTAAAATATGCATTTATCAACAAGGTAGTTGCAGTCAAGCTATCAGATGTTCATACATCCTATCAAGCTATATGATGTTGGTATGTGCCAATTGCGGATTGAGCATGGCCATGGAAATAAAGTTAACCAAATTTCAAGTTGGAGAAGCTTGCATGAGCCACTTACGTCACATAAATGATGCATAACATGCATGGGATGTGCCTGGATACTGCGCCCTTGGCAACAACAAGATCACTACATGCACCCAGTGCACGGTTAAAACGTGCAAGGTCTCGAAAGATAAGTCTACAGTGGCTTATGTGCTAGTCCAAGGCATGACTAATGCCTGAAAAATACTTACGAGTATGTGATGCATGCTAAAGGCATGACCATTAGCCCGTACGACCATGCACCCGTAGCAGAATAAGGGGTAAGTCGGAACGGGTGGAGCTATGCTTTAAGAATTCATGCATACAAAGCATGTTAGGAAAGGAAAATCTACATGTATTTTCCTGGGAAGCCTTTAAGTTTTATAACCCGGTTATTCGTATCAGAGTGGCGCATCGGGAGTTCTGGCCTATGCAGCGCGGTTGGAGGAAAAACTTTCCGACCCTCTCATAAGATGTAGAATTTTTGTCGGAAAGAACGAATACTGATTTTGGATTCAATCTACCAGTTTAGCTTTTGTCAATAGAAATTTCAAAATAACATTCTTTATCGTGGGATCTGAAGCTATTTTTCTTAATTTGGCTTTTATATATTTTAAATATTTATTATAAAAGAAATCCGTTGGATCATGCACATTCAATTCCATCCATACGTGCATCCATTTGATGCAAATTCGTTGGATGCTGAATCAGATGTGAATGTCAAACGTGAAATCCGCCATATATTGGATTGGATGCGGATTAGGAGAAAACTAGACCAATTTAGACCATGCTCACCTAGCTTTTGATTGAAGGATGTTTTTAGGGCTGCAATTTTTTTTGAAACGGATGTAAGATAACACGAAATTAGGTTATTTTGAGGTACCACTTATCCATTTTTTTATAATAACTAAATTGTCAACTAATTATGTTTTTATCGTTTCAAAATTGGATCATTTATTTGAATATTTGTAGTTGAAATTTAAATTTAGAGTTGTACATTTTGAAAGGAAGAAGAAGAAAAAAAGAGAAGTTTTTTTTCAAAAACCCTAGTTATATATAGATCATCTACGGTTAGATCGTGCTTGAAAGGACCTAAACGGGTTGTGCTTGACATAAGCGTAAACATCAGTGACTTATGTCTACGATTAAGTCATGTCAACCAAATTATGTTCTTCCTAACCGTAGAATTCTCTTGTTCTTCCATTTTAAGAAAACGAACCGTAGATTCAATAACCTAATCGTAGAGTTTCATTATAAAAAAAAAACCTAATCATATGCTAAGAAACCTAACCTTAGATCAACATGCAACTACAAAATATCCTTTAAATTTCAATTTTTCTAACCTATTTAATCAATCAAAAACCAAATCAAAATATATGTTTTCATTTTAGATTAGGATAATGTTAAGAAAAGAGTAAGATGGTGATATAGTTTATTAAAAGGTAACTTCGTCATTTGGTATATACTAGAACACCCCATGCTTCTACATAAACAAATTAATCATATTACAGTCCCTTCAAATTTTCTACAGCCTAAAAAAAGGATTCTTTTGATTTTCAAAATCTTTCTGGTGGGCATTGCTTATTAAGAAAAGAACGATTTTTTGGGACCAGTCCATTTTTGAGGGGACCCTTATCTACTTAGGTCATATGCGCTGCAAAGCTAAGGGATGTCCTAATATGATGAAATTACTAAGTTATTCTTTATTAAATTTATCCTATAACCACCCACCCAAAAAAATATAAACTATAAACTAAAACAAAATCAAACCTAACCGAATTTTTTTTTCAAAAAATCTTCTTCTTCTCTTTCCCTCTTCATCTTTTATAAACGATTAATCGTCGATTCATAAACGAATTTCATCGTCGATAAATTTTGTCGTCTACAAATGTCTCGTGTTAAACATTGTAAAACTGATGTACGACCTAATCCTGGGATTACGACGATCGTAAACCAAGCAAATCAAGCAAATCAAGAAGAAGTTGAAGAGCCGGTTCTACAACTCGAAATCGAGCCCCAAACTGAAGAACCAATTCCTAATCAACCCAACATGCAAATTAGAAGGTAATTCCCGAAAAACTCATTCTATTGCATGCGTTTTTTATTGTCGTTTCGAGTAGAAATCATGAAAACTAGGGTCCAAAATGTAGTTTCAGTAAAAAGTTCGTCTAGACACACAATGTTTTATCCTTCTCGTCTCAGCCGAGTTTTTTTTCTTCAAGAACACGAAGAACAGTTCGATTGAGAAATAATTTTAGGGCTATCCAGACTCTTTTTTTTCTCTAGATTTTTTAGATTTTTTAGCTGAACTTAGGAGTTCGGCTATATCGATACTTTGTTTTTTCAACCGAACTTTTTAGTCCAAAATGTAAACTTAAGTTCGGCTATACTCCAAAATTAAATATTCCGAACGTTACACCGTT